>JAKOGI010000008.1:402500-840000 GCA_029747015.1 Carnegiea gigantea
TTGATGGCGACTTGCGATCGATTGCCGGAAGTGCTTAGCACTTTGTTTACGAGGTTCTGTCAAAAGTTTTTGAAAATACTTGAAGATCTTACTTGATTATATACGATGTTAAACTTCCAGCTTGTTCATAGGATGATTTGATAAACAATATCAATCAGAAAGGATCTGAAAAGTAGAATGAGCTCAATAGCATTTTCGTGCATTATTTCACTTCTTCGGATATCTAAACTATGATTGCAGCATCGTCTGACTTCCTTTTAGCCTACTTAGCAGTTCAATTGGTTGTCGCAGTCTGATTTTCGTTCATTGGATGATTTGCTTCTTATCTGCTGAAATCTTACTGAGTTATCGATTTGTTGATGCTGCTTTCCGATTGATTTCGGAAAAGAAATTGCTGAGCTACTATGTTGACGAGCTGTTGTGAAAAGCTATATTTTACGCAATCTTAGAATTACACTTTATTTATAGGATGATTTGAGAAGCAACAACAATCAGAAAAGGATCTGTATATTAGAATGAGCTCAAATGCATCGCTCGTTAAACTCTTTTTTTCCGCCCGATTTGTAGCCATTTTTTTAATGCATAATCACAAGTTTTGAATGAATCAATTATGTCAATTCTAAAAATTGGTTTGGCTTTCTGGAGATTCAACCACTACTTTATTGATTGAAAAATGTAATGACAGACAAGGAATTTGCTGCGGATTGCAATCTACAACATCAGTTATATAAGAGGCCTCTTTCCGGAGAAATATTTCAATGATAAATCTGTTCCTGCTCTGGGTAAGAGATGTTCAGTTAAGTTGTTTGGCTTATAATTTGATATTTGGCAGTAGTCTTGTTTGGAAATTTATACATTATCAAACAGAGATGAAGATAAAGAAGCTCATGCCACTAGATGCTGAGTCACGGCGATTGATAGATTGGATGGAGAAAGGTTAACTACTAACTGTTTTGACCTTGAACATGGTTTGTTGTTTGTTTATGTCGCTGCATTAGCTGATAAACCTGGTTTTGGTACTGCATTTTTCCAGGTGTATATGATGCATTGCAGAAGAAGTATCTAAGGACACTGCTGTTCTGCATATGTGAGACAATAGAGGGACCTATGATTGAGGAATATGCATGTAAGAATTAAGATTTGGTCCATTACAATCTGAATGAATCAATTGAACCGTTGAAGTAGCTCTGCCAATAAGATGCTATTCCCAAATGTTTACGTAACTAAGTAGGAAGGATGTTTGATCTTGTAGACTCCATTATGCTAGTATGTTTTATAGCTGTTTTGATGGTTGTACCTGAACGACATTCTAGTTTCTGCTCACAGCCTTGACATATGTTGAGAAATGTTAATACTGCTTTTTCGATACAGTTTCTTTTAGTTACTCTGATGCTGATAGCCAAGAAGTCTCTATGAATATCAACCGAACTGGGAACAAGAAGCAGGGAGGCTCCTTCAAATACAACTCTGACAATGAAATTACCCCTAGTCAGATGAAGTAATTGTTACTCGTGAAACTGTTTATTTGAGCATTATGATCGTAAATCTGATTTCTTTGCTTTAAGATCAAGATTTGTTGCCCCTACTCTGATGGAATGCTGATTTGAGAATAAACTTGTAGGAGCTCTGCTTGCCAAATGATTCGTACTCTGGTGCAGCTCATGAGGACACTTGATAAAATGCCAGAAGAGGTAAATATTAGTCATGATATAGAATAAGGCAGTATATATTTCCACTATTGCCTATGCCTCTGAAAATGTTTAATGATACTCCTTTGCATTACAGCGCACCATATTGATGAAGCTTCTCTATTATGATGATGTCACGGTATGGTTCTTTTCATGTTCATGATGTACAGATAATTGTATTTATGGCTGTGATTATGTGACTTCCTACTTTTAGTTTTAAGTAGTCGAATGCTATGAAAAGTATGTTTTCTTTCACATATAAAGATTGTAAAAAATAGAACTCGGAAATTTTATAGAAATGGACAATATCAGTAGCCTTTTTGCAATTGCTACATTACTGTTGAGATGATCTTCTCAGAGCATAGAGTAGCCGGCTAACAGCCAATGTGACTATGGTTAGGTTTGAAGATAGTGATCCTTAGATAAATAGGTTTGTGCACAAATGTAATTACATGTTACATTGTTACTGGCTTACTGCTCCTTCACTGTACCTGGCTTGATGGTAACCCAAAGCTTTTAACTGCTTTTCTTGTTTTACTTCATCCAATGGACCTCTTATATCTGAAGTATTATCATGGAAGTGTTCATGTTTGGTAGTCATTTATTGACATTGCAGCCACAAGATTACGAACCACCATTCTTCAGAGGCTGCACAGGGGAGGAAACTCATATTCAGTGGACAAAGAGCCCCTTGAAAATGGAGGTTGGAAATGTGAACAGTAAGCATTTTGTATTGGCTCTCAAGGTAAGATATCAATTGTCCAAAGATGGTTGAAATTGGATCAGCACACGCTATACCGCAGTGCCCATTCGAGGAGATTTATTGACATTTGCAGGTAAAGAGTGTGCTTGATCCTTGCGAAGATGACAATGAAGAGAACCCAGATGAAAGTGTGAGTTTGGGAGCTGTCTCTGCTCGTAGTGATGATAGTTCAGAATCAGGCAGTGAGGTTGTCAGTTATTTCCCTTTTTACTGATTAAGGAATGTAGACATGGAAACTAGTCCCATTCTTACTAGCAATGTCCTAATCATGTAGGTAAATTCCTCCCAAGAAGATCAATATATAGTTGCACCAGCAGGTACCTGCTCTTCTGCCTCAAGTTGTAGTTGTCATGTTTGACTTTGGCTTAACTAATTACTGCTTATAATCCCCTTCACTCTTTCAGCATGCGTCTGTGATACATAACGTCGAAAATGTAATTCAATTTATTTTTACTTGACTTGTTATCTCAGATAAGCGACAGGCATGTGAAGATGACACCATCAATTCTGAAGGAAATGGTACAGCCGCTTCTCATATTCAAGGATCATAAACTGATTTCACGGAAGTACAAGTTGTATAACAAAAGCATAGACTTCGCAGATGATACACAGGACCCTCAGGAAGATGAACATCAATTGAGCCGCATCAAGGATTGGTTCAGCTCTTGCCATCTCCAAACTGTGGAAATAACTGACGTGCTTGCAAATTTCCCTGATATATCCATGGTAAGTCTCATTTTTCTCCAACAAAAAGAAATCACAAAGTATTCAATATTGGATTTTATGTACTATGCAAATAGCACACATTTGTTACGAAAAATTGATCACTTGCAGGTATTGATTGAAGGTAAAATGCTGCTTTTCAGCACCTTAAACTTTGGGAGAAGGGAGTATGAAAAACCTTAGCTGTGAAGCTTCCTACAAACCAATGTGTATATAATTCTGATATCTTTTTTTTTTAAAATGTCAGAGATAATGGACAAGCTTGTTCTCAGAGGTTTTCTGTGTAAAACCGGAAGGGACTCTTACACTGTTAACAAAGAGAAGGTTTCCTAGATTTTTTTTTTTTTTTCCCCAAGTCATCTTTGTCCGTGCTGTTCTTTTCTATCATGTATATCCCTAACTGTTAGTCAGTCCACTTTTGTCAAATAAAAATGCAGGACTCTGAATATGAGTTTCATGTGAAGGAAGAAACAGAAAACCAGGTGCCCCTAAATGGCAACAAAGCTGCTCCTGGTTCTGGAGAAGATTACATGTATGTGAAGGTTGGTTGCTTCTCGCTGCAGACTCCATTTGAGTATCCACAAATTATAGGCAAAATTTTATATTGATAGCGTAAACTGCGATAAATGGAGAAAATCATTCAGAGTGACTCATAAGCTTTACATTAGGCTTTGTATCATGCTCTTCCAATGGAGTACGTCACAATCCCCAAACTTCAAAGCAAACTCGAGGGGAAGGCCAACCTATCTGGTGTCCGAAAATTAATTGACAAAATGGTCCAGGATGGATTTGTAGAAGCCACAAGCAACCGCAAGCTAGGTTTGTGCAGCTAAAGTATTTGAAAGTTGTCATGCTTTTTAGCATTGAATGATCAAGGGAGGGGGGGGAGAAGAAACTTGTTCTGCTCACTGTGTCGTGTTTCAACGCAGGCAAACGAGTGATCCGCTCAGAAATGACGGAGAAAAAGCTACAAGAAGTGAAGAAGGCGTTGGATTTTGAAGCTATGGTATCATGAAACAAACTGTCCAATGTTTCCTGTTTGGTCGTACTTCAAAATTAGCTGAACTGTTGTGAGTTTAAACAGGATACGGATGTTGATGTGCCCCAGAACAAGTGGAAGCATGCTGAATCTGAAAACACAGGTGAAACACACGCATTCTCTCAACTTCGATCAATCCACTACGGCTCTTAAAGAGCTATGTTCACCCAATTGTTTCTTGGATGCACAGGAAACAAGGCCGACATATCAACCTGCGGTGTCCTTCACTCGATTGGCTCAGACCTCACACGCATGAGAGTTCGATCTGAATCTGAGAATCATCAGAATGGTTCCTTTAGAACTAATCAGTCCATTTCAAAGTCGAGGGAGATCTCAAATACCCCCTCAAGTAAAGCTGGGGTCAGTCCTCTTAACATAATTGCTGTGGCTTCCTGTGATAAATGCTTTTTAATCTGCCTATGTTTGGGTTGCAGCCAGTAGCTTCAAGGGAGAGTATTGTGCCAGGAAATGGTAAATCCAGATCAAATGGGATAACCACAAACGGCAATGAAGTTGATGGTGTAATGTGCAGCAGACCATCCCAAGAGAAGCGGTCTAGGAGGGCGAGCATGGTAAGCTTCAATATCATATGGAATGCACTTTTTCCTCCAACAATATTTCTCTGTGCATTGTATACATTGTGTTCAAAGCCAGTTAAATTTAGGAGGGCACTAAGTCGATACGACTTCTGACATTGTGATTTTGCCTTGCATCGATATAGGTAAAAGAGCCGATCATTCAGTACTTTAAGCGCCAGAAATCTCAAGCTGTTTAAGAAGCAGAAGTTTTCAAGACACAGACCCGTACCATTTTGCTGAATCACTTCATTTCATTTCATTTTATTAGGCATGCTTGCGAACTCAGAACTTACCTTGTACTGCATTTACGTATATATCCATAGCAAATTTTGGCATGTGACCTTGAGATTAAAGCATCGATCCGTTGAAAATTATTCTATGGATTAGTATGTCCATCATTCATGGTGCCGCATCCCAGAACTTGCCATTTATTCCATTTAAGGTATGACAGAGGAGAAATGATTTATTAGTCATATTTCGTTACCCAAATCTGTTGGGGTTCAGAATTGACTTATCAGCAGAGATTGTGCTCACGATTATTATACTAAACTCATCCCACATAGAGACTTGTCAGAGATCATCGTTCTTTATAAAGCTCAGGTTGAAACCACTGCATGTCCTGCCAAGGACGCCTGACGGTCAAAAAAGGTCAACAAAAATTCCCGTTAAAGGGGTTAATTACGAGGGGTGCGTCGCCTCTTTTTGGGTTGTTGCGATGTCCAAGTTAGAACTAACGTTGATATGGGTCGTTGCATTTGGGAGGGGTAAAAAAGCACATAATAAATCCTCTTTTCGGTAGAACTGAGATAATAAATCATTTATCCCTGTTTGACATCGGCTTACTCTTTGTTGTCCTCATAACAGCAAAATAAATATTTAGAGCATAATTACAAGTTCACACTTGTCACACCAAGTTTTTGTTTTTGCTGGACCCACCAAGTAACATAGATAGGGGACACAAATTTTTTCAAAAAAAAAAAAAATCCACTTATTTGGTACTGATATGGGTCTCTTATAATCAATCTTCTTACGAACAAATATATCTCTAGAGGTAAGATCACTTATAATTGGATCTTTTTAGATTCCGCGAAAGCAGAATACACTTCAATCCACTTCAACCCACTTCAACCTATTTCAACCTACTTCAACCCACTTGAAAGAAAAATATCAACTTCAACCCACTTCAACCAACTTCAACCAACTTCAACCTACCCCCTTCATAATTTTAATAATTTATAAAGTATTATGTGATACTTAATCATTCTTACACCAAAAAGTTCAATATACTACTTTTTTTAAAATTATCGTACTTTGGAATTGTTTTATTTTTGTATTTTTGTATTTTTTTAGTTTTTTATTTTTAATTTTTTAATTTTTAATTTTTTAATTTTTAATTTTTAATTTTTTGTATTTAATTTTTTTGTATTTTGTATTTTGTATTTTTATTTTTATTTTTATTTTTTGTATTTAATTTTTATTTTTAATTTTTAATTTTTTGATTTTATTTTTTATTTTTTGCATTTAATTTTTATTTTTATGTTTTTAATTTTTTAATTTTTTGAATTTTGAATTTTGAATTTTAAATTTTGTAATTTTTTATTTTTTATATTTCATCTTTTATTTTTTTATTTTTTTTTATTTTTTATTTTTTGTATTTAATTTTTATTTTTAAATTTTTAATTTTTTGATTTTATTTTTAATTTTTTGTATTTAATTTTTATTTTTATTTTTATTTTTAAATTTTAAATTTTTAAATTTTAAATTTTAAATTTTTTATATTTCATTTTTTATTTTTTTATTTTTTAATTTTTATTTTTGTATTTTTGTATTTTTTATTTTTTGTATTTATTTTTTAATTTTTTATCTTTTTAGTTTTATTCCAAACAAAAGCTACAGAAAATTCCAACAAATAAAAAATAAAAAACAAAAATAAAAAATACAAAAATACAAAAATAAAAAATATAAAAAGAAAAACTAAAAACTAAAAAATTAAAAAATTAACATTAAAAATTAAAAAATTAAAAAATTAAAAAATAAAAAATTAAAAATTAAAAATAAGAAATTAAAAATTAAAAAAATAAGAAATAAGAAATAAAAAATAGAAAATAGAAAATAGAAAATAGAAAACAAAAAATATAAAAATAAAAAATATAAAAAATAAAAAAGAATAGACAAAAATTTCACAAAATTTCGATAATTTCATAAATTATCACACATTAATTACATTCTCATTATTTTAACCCACTTCAATCCACCACATAAAAAATATACCAACTTCAACCAACTTCAACCTACATCAACCCACTTCAACCTACTTCAACCTATTTCAACCCACCTCAAAAAAAAATACCAACTTCAACCTACCTCAACCCACCTCAATCAACTTCAATCTACTTCACCCTTTTACCCACCCAATTTATCCATAAAAAGAATAGGCCCTAAGAGTCTAAGAATTGTTGTTCCAGTTATTTGGGCCAAACCCTAGCTATTGATGATAGGTATTGGAAGAAGATATACTGATTGTATAAGTACTCAATTATCATAAGTCATTTCTCAATGATTTCCTCGTCTTGAAGCACATGTACCTTCAAAAGTTCATTTGAAGCTCGTCAAACTTCAAAAATTAAAGCTTGACCCTAGCCCTATTCTTTTCAATGAAAAATGATGGGTGTGGGATGAGTGAGTGTGGCAAAGGGGGGGGAATGAGTGAGTGAGTGTTGGTAAGAGTGGTATTTTTTTCAGTGTGGGAAAGGGGAGGAAGGAGCGGGTGAAAGTGGACAGGAGTTGAATGAAAAGGGAAGTTGAATGAAGGAGTATGGGAAAGGAGCGGAAGGAGTGGATGAGAGTGGGAAGGAGTTGTATTTTTATTTAAGTGTAGGAAGGGGGGGAATGAGTGGATTGGGTTCATTAAACCACGAAAAGAATAGAGCATCAGTGCTCAATTTCATGTAATTGGACTTGAAACTTGGCCCAGACTTAGCTCTGTTTTCTTGTCATTTTTTCCCTCTCTTTTTACTAGGCTCCACAAACGGTCTAGGCACTTTTGGGGGCTTTCCCTCCAAAATTGTTCTTATTGTTTAAGTATGCACTTCCTCAAATAGAGCATTTTTGGGGGCTCCCTGCAGTATTGCTCACCGTGTACACTTCTCACTATTTAAGGCAATTTGCTCTATTGATTTTATTTATAGACGCTAAATTAAGTATTTATCAAGTTCTCTTTTGCTTTCTTAGACAATATGTAAATCCTTTTTAAGCTAACTTAAGGCAAACCCTAAAATGACATAATTAAAAATAGATCCTACCATCCAACCCGGCCCAATCGCTAGCCACAACATAGATCTTTCGTTAACTCAAATATAAGAGTTTACAAAATTGGCCGACATTTTCAACTCGAGGCAAAAACTGTACAAACAAGAATGGAACACAATTAGCCATATAGATCAAAGCTACCTTCTCCTGTCGCCCCACCAATCAGGAATTTTCAACCTTTTGGTTCTATGAACAGCAAGCTTAGCAGCAGGGAGTTTATGTCTAACTTCCCTCCATATCATATCAACAGCATCCCCACCCTTTGGTGGGTACTGAAACTCATAGTGGTGTGAGATGTTTTTCAGCATCTTCCACATATCAACCCACTTATCTTTTGGGAATTTCCTGAGCTGCTCCACCATGTAACCCGGTCTCACCGCCTCCTTGTCTGAGAAGAAGATTGAGAAACGAGCATAGTCGAGCTCATCCTCATAGGGAAGCTCGACTTTGTCACTGACAATGACTGGCACACAGTGGCTCACAATGGCATCGAAAAGGCGGCATGAAGAGGGGGTGTCTCCTGCTGGGTCTAGACAGAACTTTGATGACCGCATTCCTTCTGTGGACTAACAGAAATGAAGAGCTAGGTTAGCCATGATGCCATGGCAATATGTGAGCTGGCAGTGTGTAGCATGACAGGGTAATGAAGGCACTAGTCACCAAAAAAGAAAACCCGGTCATATGACACAATCAAACCAAACCAAACCAAACCAATTTCATCATATAATCCCCCTATGAACATGTTTTTTTGGGGGGTGGGGGGGATGCAGGCATGCCCCTATGCTAAAAGGCCTATTTGCTGGACATTGGATTACCTCTAATAGATAGACAAAGCCGTACAGCTTAGTCTGGGAGGACAGGAAAGATGCTTAAAAGTAAGTTTTCTGTTTGAGTACCTTAAAGTTTCACGAGCGAACCGTACGCAGAATTATGCTAATATGACCCTAGATCGATTATATATGCTCTTAAGTGACTCTTAAGTTGCTCAATTTAGCCCACAAAATGGCGCAACACAAGTATATCTTATTGTCAGTCCTATCCCAGTAGGCATTAGCCCAACAGCTACACAGAAATGTCCGTTGAGATAAGGTTACCTACATCTAAATCTCATCAGACCCTGTGAAAGCGGGACCCATGTTGGAAATTATTGTTATTGTTGCAACTCCTTACCCCCACCAACTTGTACCTTCAGAGCAAAAGAACTCCCAAAGTCCCAGATATAGGCCTACCTTTTTTATGTTCTCTGTTGATGCAACACTCCTTTCATAATGGACATCATCATAACCGACCAAAATCTTTTGCAGCTCGGCACGAACAGAACCTTCCTGAAAAACCATTGCGAAGTCATTTGTTCAGTACTAGCCAAAAAAGAAATGTACGAATCATGGACCTAAAATCAGACTTACCCCCTTCCTCACAGTCCTGCCACGGAAAAACAAAAGGGTTTTGCGGGATTCAAAGGGATCACGAGTATCATCGTTAGTGTATGAATCCACAACATGAACATATGGCGCAACCACATCTTTCCTCAAATTTGACACATTCTTTTCGTACCGGCCAAAATCTGAAACAATGAGAATTGATGCATTTATCTGGTCTCGAAGAAACCTGAAAGCATTTGGGTGATGCATGGGGATGACATGGTCTCGGCCTTGTGATCTTTGCCAATACTTGGATTCCCTCAAGAACTTTAGTGTATCAACCTAGACAAGAAAATACCACATATGACCAATCATCTCTGAACTTCTCTGTCTTTGGTACTCATTCAAAGCTGTATTCACAACTTTCGCATTTCAAAAGCATAAAATAGTTTCATAAATTCCATAACAGGAAAATGGATAAGGAGCCACTCTCGCCTTATACTGTAATGAGTGACACATTGTTTGAATAAAAATATTGACTTCCACCAAATCTACAAAGCTTGTTATATCAGGATTCGCAGAGCTTTCTAATTTCGAATCTCCCTCAAATTGTCAGCAAGCCCAATCAACTGAGAGGCGAACCCCATAATGTTCCCACAAAGTTCATGTGATACGTTAGAAGGCATTCAAAGTAAAGCTTGAATTGAAATACCAAGGAGTCATCATAACTTTTCGGTACAAATCTAAACTACACACGCAAATTGCATCCTGTCATTCTTTAGTCCTGAACCCCCCCCCCCCCGGGGGGCAAAATACCCCAAAAAAAACAACTTTTGGGCCTTCAATCACATGAAAGACGATCATGACTATAACTAATTGATAAATGACTATTAATCACCACATACGAAGCAGTGCAAATTTACAAGGCTCAAATCAAAATCAAACCATTCTAATCCAGTCATCTCACAGCCAAATCTCAAAAAATAACCTTTGTAGATAATTGAAACAACTGACTATAAACATTATAACACGAAATAAATTAGCCAAACACAATGATTTCTCATTGTTTTCACACACCAAAGAATCCACATTGTAGATAATTGAAACTGTCTCTATAAACATTACAACATAAATTAGCCAAACACACAGATTTCTCATTGTTTTCGCACAGCACTGCCCAACAGCTAGAAACACCAATTCAACTCACCCCATAACCAATTTTTGAAAAAAAAAAAAATGCGAAAAATGACCCAAAAATGCCACCAAAATCACTCTAAATCAAATACATAAGACCAGCACAGTTAGAATCCAAACATGAACAAGGAAGAAATTTGAACCAAAAATCGACCCACTAGTTGGTAATTACCTGAAGCTGCTTGTCATCCTCAGTTTTGGGATCACTCATATTACGCCCATGTGTACTCAGACTCAACGACGAGAAAAATGGCACGAAGAACACATCCGCAATCTCCGGATCCGAAACCCTAATTGCTTCCATCTCCATTTTTTCTCTCTCCTCCCCTTCGTACAGCATATACGCCATCATCCAGTACTCCACACTGTGCTGCTTCCTCAGCCCGGCCTTCGTCGACCACGGCGGAAGGGTCTCCGCCGTCACCGGAGTCTCTCCGGAGCTCCGGCTACCCAGCATTCCGACGTTGAATTTGGGGGGAAGATCGTACATGTAGACCCGCAATGGAAGGCATGCAGGGGGTTCTGACGGGTCGGGTTGGAAGAAGGAGGAGAAGCGAGGTCGGATATCAATGGAGCCCATGAAGAAGAAAAAGAAGGTCGCCATTATTGCTGCCAAGGAGAAGGTGGTGAGTGCTGCCTTGCTGTACATTCTTTTCCACCTCATTCTTGGGATTGTTTTCTGGGTTTTTGATGGGAAGAATTGGGGGACAGTGTGATTAATTTATTATGGTGGTGGGATTGAATTTGAGGGATTGATTTGATGGAAGGAAGGAATGAAAATGGTGTCTCAAATCTGAAGCATTCTGAAATGGGAAAGAGAGTAGAGAGGGGTGTTCTTATACTTCTTTTGGTCTTCTGAACGATTTTATATGTTCCATTGTGGGCTGCTTTGATTTTTGTTAGATATTCAAAAAAAAAAAGCCATTTACTTCTTTTTAGCCATTTACTTCTTTTTTTTTTTTAACCATTGATAAGTTTTTACTTTTTAGTGAAGAAAACAAAAACAATCGAAGCTGTTTAATTCAAGACAAACAATATAATTATATAAATATTAGATAGCTTGACTAATATGAATAATTAATTGTTAAATCAAAGCTCAGTACAGTTTGTTTTAGAATTCTAACTCAAATATTTTTGGAAACATTATTTAAATCTTTAGAAATAATAATATTAACATGTGTGTAATTCATTTCCTTTTTTTTCTTCATTAGCATGGTTAAAAAGATACCATTCATTATGATAATTTCAAATCACGTATTGTTTGAATTTTTTGTTTTTAAATAATTTTAATAAATATTTAACAGGACACATGTCATAAATGCAGCGCTTGAACTCATTTTACATATATATGTGTGTGTGTGATGATTTAATGCCTAATCATCTTATAATGAAAATTGGAAGGTGTGGATCATGGAGGCTTTGAATTTAAACCATTGTTTTGATCTATAGCCTTTAGAATGGAAGTATGAGTTCAAAATTTGACATAATAGATTAGCTTACAGTTTAGATAATGTAATTAAATATATTCATTGCACATATTGAGCTCGTGAATGAAATTATTAGACAACTTTTTAAAAAATTTATCAATAATAAAAAAATGAATTATTTTATCAGTTTGCTTTGAAGTGTGTTGTAAGGTAATTAATTGTTAATATATTAGTATAGTTAGCATTTACAACGAGTTCAAATGCAATCAATATTCTAAATAAATTATTTTTAATTTCTTTATCTGGATAGATACAATGAATTAGTTAATTTGTTTGTATATCACTTTTATGACCAATGAAAAGCTTTTTTTAAGCATGCAATTGGTTTTATTTGATTTCTTCATGTATTTTTTACCCATTTGGATGATTATCACACCATTTTCTTATTTGAAATGTTCTTCTTTAAATTTTAAATTAATTTTAATAAACTAGACAACTTTTAAATTTATATAAAATGTAATCACATATTTAATTTATACTCTTAAATAGTAATTTGTACATAACAAATTACTAATCCAGTGATTAAAACATGTACTTAATTAAATGAATTCTCAAAATTATTTTTTCTTCATGAATATTATATAAATATTAGCATACACTATTCTCTAATATATATACACACACACTCTTATTTTCAAAATGTACGTACTCATACCACATTTGAATTGGTTTAAGCTTAAATAAAACAAATATGAATATGTAACGACTAACAAGTAAGAACGACCACAATATATCACAAATGTCTACAGTTATTCGAAAAAATTTAAAAAAAAACCTTACACATGTTTTCAATAGTGCAACAAATAAATTCTTTAAAAAAATAAAGGAGTTTGAAAAAGAGTTCGATAAAGAATATAAAGGAATGGGGAAATATTTTTTCATTTTTATCCAAGACCCCGCCTTTAGAGTGAGAAAAGCAAAAGCTCTTGTTGACGAATCTCGTCAAGCACAGGACAAGCTCACGGTACCTCAAACTTTGACTGCGCCAAGCTGGGGGACTGGGGGGTTGGATGGGGTGTTGTTATCATAAGTTCTAAGGGTAGTTTGCTTTGGTCGATGGCGCAGCAGGGATTCGGATTCTGTGGACCTGAATACGAAGAACGAAGAGCGTGTTTACTCATGTAAGGAGGCCATGCAAAGAGGGGTGCAACAGATACTGGTAGAGGGGGACTACTCCAGTCTGATTGCAAAGTTGAAGAAGTGTTGCCCGAACAACGAACTGGGGTTACTCATAAACCATATTCTGTAGGTTATTAGTCAGTTCTAGTTTTATGACTTTGCTTTTGTTAAGAGGGAAGGGAATACAGTGGGGAACACTCTAGCCCATCTCCAACCCTTCGACCTATCTAGTCGACGGTGGGAGGGTGATGGTCCGGAGGAGGTGCTTCATCTCGTAGTTCAGGACTTGTGCATGGATCATGATCATTCAGAGTAATACAATTTCCCTCCCTTTTTTCTATCCCCCCCCCCCCCAAAAAAAAAATTCTTTGTGTTGTCAACTAAAGAAGGTATATTACAAATGCGTTAAAAATAGACCAACAAGAAGGTAAAATACAGTCATTTCCCCCTCCGCCCTTCCCTTCGGTCCCTCCCGATTCCACCCCATTTTGATATCCTATGGTTTACCATTTTAGTATCTCGATTAAGTCTTCTTCTAAGGTCATGCTTGGTGATTTTCATATCCACCCATAAAAATGCATCTACTTTCACATTTGACACAATAGATTAGATTACAGTTTACACAATGCAATTAAATACGTTCGTTGCTCATATTAACTATATTAATATTATAATACTTATTCAAAATTTATCAATAATAACCAATTTACTTTAAAGTGTGTTGCAAGGCAATTAACTGTTAACATGCTAGTGTGGTTAGTATTTCCAACAAGTTTAGAATCTTTGTAGATAGAACCAATCATTAGTTACCAACCACAGTGGCGAAGCCAGAAAAATCGAATAGGGGTGTCGAAATTAATAGTACACAATATAAAATTTAACAATAGTCATAAACTGAAATTAAACAACGATTACATTGCATCTAATCTAATTGTCCTCGATGAGATTTCATATTTTGAAAGCGATGCAAAATATCATTAGTAGATATACTTTCAAACAAATCATCCTCAAAATAAGTAATAACAGTATCATTCAAAAACTCATATGAGATTCGGTTGCATAAGTTGGTCTTGATATACTTCATTGAAGAGAACACTCTTTCAACTGTTGCTGTAGAAACTGGTAGAATCAATGTCAACTTCAACAATTAGTACACGTGAGGAAAACTCAAATGCTTCTTTTTTTTAAATCATTCTTATAGAGAGCTCACCAACTCCATTTAAGTAAGAGAATCTCTCATCATCACGAATGTTATCGATGTAAGTGTCCAACTCAAAACCAATGACCTCAATGCCTAAATCATCAAAATCATCTGGATGCAGTCGAGTCATCCTAATTGAAGAATCAAGTAAAAGAAAAGCTCACAAATTTGAAGAGAGAGTTGAGAACTTGAGTTGAAGACTTGAGGTGGTCGTGCACGGTGCACGGACTCACCGGTGAGCAGAAGCCGCTAGGACTAGGTGGTGGCATGGTGGATCGGACCGTGGTCTGGTGGTTGAGACTTGAGAGTGTGCCATGGCCCGTGGCCGTGGGTTAGGATTTGGGTGGCGTTTGGTGTAATGCTCTGCTGGGTTCTGGGTAGCGTGGTCTGCTGCTGGGTTTCGACTTTTGAACAAAACAGAGGCTAGAAGAGATCAAGTGGGCTTTAAAAAAAAGTGGAGAAAAAAAACGAAGAAAGGGCAATGAAGAGGTTCAAACCCACGACATCAACCTTCACATATAAGCTCCTAGACCGCTGAAGCAAGATACATTTCATGTATCATTCCCACACATTTAATATATATAGCTAATTTTCGTTTTTATTTTCAGACGTATATTAATTTTTTTTTTGGAGGGGTGTCGGCTGACCCCACTGACCCCACGCTGACTTCGCCCCTGACCAACCATGGGGTGAATGAAATCCAATACATAAATCGGTTAATAAAAGAATAAAAAAAGCTTTTATTGTGTCGCTTAAGTTATGTAGGAATTCCTGAACCTAAGAGTTAAGAAGAATAAGTTCTTTATTACCCATAATAGAATACCCACTTAGAATAAGGAAATAGATTATATTTGTTGAGAAGTGCAAAATCATATGGATACAATCCTCATTGTGCATCTTGATCAATTGAATCGTTTCATTGTGGATTCCTATACGAAGCTTTTGTAGATGTGTTTCCAGGTATCTCTTGATTTCGTCCAACAAACGGAGCTCCTCTAATTAGATGAATTTTTCTAGAAGACTCGTTTATTGAATATCATTCAAAAGAGTTTCAAATTGCTTTATATTCCACTAATTAGTAACCTAAGATTCCAGACTTTTTTGAAATGATAAATGCAACCAATGTTCTAAATGAGCTATTTTCTCCCTTTCTTTTGAAGATATGGATGAATTAAGTTAATTTGCTTTGTATCACTTATGTGACCAATGATTTTCGTTTTTAAGCATATAGTGGGTTTAATTTGATTTATTCATGTATTATTTACCTATTTGAATTATTATCACACCATTTTCTATTTTGAAATGTCGTTCTTTAAATTTTCAATTACCTTTTTAAAAGGTTGAACAATTCTCAAATTTAAATAAAATGTTACACACACATATTGAATTTATACTCATAAATAGTAATTTATGGGATAAGAAAAATATTTATAGTGAAAAAATGACTGAACTAGATGAATTTTCAAACCTATGGCATGTTATTTTTGACCTGTCAGCTTTACTTGTTATGATCATTTAGTAACATTCAGTACAATTCAACGTTATTAAGTACTTGTCACAAATACCAAATTACATTTTCTTCAACTATTCATGATGTTTTATCATGCTTCAACACGACTCAATATGTTTCAACCTGTGTTCAGTAATAAACGCAAATGAGTACTTTTTTGTATGTCAAAAAGAATATGCACTTAATTTTTTTTCTTGTTATGTACTGCATAAGTATTAATATGCACCATATATATGCACATACGTACACAAACACATAATTTCAAACTTACTCACAAATATTTGAATTAGTTTGAACTTAAAGAAAACACCACAGTAGTGAGCCAAAATTTTGGCTCATTAGTGGAGACCTACTCCCTCCACTTATTCTCATGAGCCAATTTTTAGTTTCTAAGTTTTCCACCATGCAAGACTCACAATTTTAGCTTATCAAATTAAAAAAAAAAAAAAAACCATGAACCCATTTTACACCATACATCTTTATTTTTAGAATAAAAAAGAAAAACCAACGAAAATTTAAAAAAACAAAAAAGCAAGGAAAAATGGGCGTGCAGCTCATCGAGGGGAGCCATTCGTGCGCTCACTTGCTGTAAATTGTGCGAGCAGCTCGGCTCCTTTCCCGAGGCGTGCAGCCGCGCTGCATATGTTTTAAGAGCAAATACAATGATGAGCTAAAAATTTCACTCATATGTGGACAACTATCCCCTCTGCAACATCCTATAAGTTAATTTGTTGGCTCGAGTTTTCATCCCCATAATACAAGTTTCACAATTTTGATTCTCAAATCAAATAATACCCATGAACCCATTATACAATACGCAGCTTTCTTTTTTAAAAAATAAAAGAAAAACTAATTGATTATTTTTTTAAAAAAGCAAGGAGAAAAGACTTATGACTTATGAGCTAGCTTGCTACTCCGAACCTTCCTTGCAAGCCGCTCGCAAGCTCGTTGCACTGCAACATGTGCGAGCCGCTCAGATCATTTCCCAAGACAAGCGAGCCAAGTTCTTTTGAGGCGTAGTATGTATTCTAAAATAGGTGGACAACTGAGCTGTGAGCACTGTCCACGGTGCGTAAGAGCACCTCAAACGGAAGTTAATTTTGGGCTCGCCCGCCTTGGTGCAAGAGCCGAGCGGCTCACTACTCCTCTAATGGCAAGGCGCTCGCGGGCCAACTCGTGACCGTGAGCCAGCTCACGCCTTATTTTTCTTACATTTTTTATTTTTTAAAAAATTTTAATTGGTTTTTCTTTTTTTTGGGATATTAAAAAGAAGGTTGTGTATTATAGAGTGGATCCATGAGTACTATTTTATTTGGTGAGGCAAAATGGTGATCCTTGCATTGGAGATAGAGATAATTGTGAGCTAAAAGGTTGGCTTACAAGCCGATGTGGTAGAGGTAGGCCCCAACTGATGAGCAAAAAAATTGGCTCACCACTGGTAATGCTCTAACATATGTTTACAGTTATTAAAAGAAAAAAACATTACACATGTCTTCAAAAGTGGAACAAATAAGGTTGTAGCCCAAGCAATCCCTTCTTATGCGATGAGTATTTTCAAGTTACTTAAGGATATTTGTGGCTCTATTCAATCGGTGATTAACAAGTTCTGGTGGAATCATGGTACGAACCACAGGAAGATTTACTGAGTTAGCAGTGCCCATTTATGCAGGTGAAAGGAGGACGGGGGACTTGGCTTTAGGGACTTAAAGGCTTGTGATGACGCTTTACTTGCGAAGAAGTTTGGAGGTTAGTGCATGATTGCTCGACCCTGAGTTATAGAATCTTGAAAGCACGGTATTTCCCCGAGTGTGACATTCTGGAGGCCAGCTTGGGGACCAAACCAAGCTATACATGGCGCAGCCTATGGGAGGGGTTTTTAACCTGGTATACAAGGGGTCAAGATGGATAATCAGTAATGGAGAGTCGGTTCACATCGGACGTTCTCGTTGGCTGCCTCGGCCCTATTCATTCAAGCCTATTATATTAGGGGAGCCTTCTTATGCAGATCAATTGGTCTCTGCGCTAATTTGTAAAGAGGCGGATACTTGGCGTGAGGAGTTGGTGTGTAGGGTACTACCCATCGACGCATAAATGGTTCTCTAGCTCCCTTTGTGCACCTCTTGGCCTTCGGATAAACTGATATGGCACTTCGTGGCTAATGGTCTGTTCTCAGTTCGGTCGGCCTATCATCTTGCTTGGTCCCTGAAATTGTCGAGTATGGCTTCAAGCAGCTTCCATGGTACCAAAGACTTTTGGCGTTTGGTTTGGGGGCTGAATGTCCCGGCACGTATCAAGTTATTTACGTGGAGAGGGGGGGTGTCAGCACTACCTACTAGGAAGAATCTTGGTCGAAGGCTTCCAAACTTCTCAATGTCTTGTGGCGTATGCGGGGCCATGCAAGTCGGACCTTCGCTCTTTGCTTTATTGTCCCATGGCAATGGAGATCTGGAGCAGTTCTGACTTTGCGTGAAGCTTTGGGAAGGGGAATTTCCTTCAGTGATGGACTGTTTGCTGTTGGCCAGGGATTTTCTAGACAATGATGAGTTGGGGGAGTTCGTAGCTATCCTCTGGGAATATTGGAATTCTCGTAACAAATTTCTGTCTGGAACACGTCGCATTAACTTGCATCATGTAGGAAAGCGGGCTCGAGCGTTTGTACACAATTATAGGAAGGTGCAGATGGACTCAATATTGGCCTCGAAGTGTGAGACTGCATGCTCGGATCGGAAGCCCCCGGATGCTGGGTACTTGAAGCTCAACGTGGATGCGGGCAGACTGGAGGAGGGGAACTTCGGTTGGGGCTTTGTGTTGAGAGACCACTTGGGCGGTATAGTAATGGCAGGGAGCTGTCAAGGGATGGGATTTCAGGGTGCTGAACTGGAAGAAACTCGAGCTTGCCTGTTTGCTCTAAATCAAGTCCAGCGACATGGCCATGACCGATTGATCGTGGAGAGCGATTGTCTGTCACTAGTCTCTAAGTTGAGGAAGAAGGAAGCTCCGAACAATTCTCTTGGGTTTTTTATTTCAGACATATTTCAGCTTGTTTTCTCTTTTCAGTTTATTTCTTTTGTGCAAGTTAAGCGGGGGTAATTCAGTTGCGCATGAGTTAGCCCACTTGCAACCTTTTGTCTCTCACGAGATGATATAATTGGGAGGGGTGCCAGATGATATCTACAATCTGGCCGGTAGGGAGATGTGTAATTTTATTGAAAAGTCGTTAATATAATCCCCTACCCCTATTTCTTCCCAACAAAAAAAAAAAGTGGGACAAATAAATTAAAAAAAAAGAAAGAGAAAGGATTTTTGACAAGAATGAAAGGGGGAAAAGATTTTCTTTTTTATATCAGTAAACATTCCCGCTGTCAACGGAAGAAGTTATTTAGAATACAGAGTACAGACGCAACAAGAACAGACGAACGACAGGCAGGAGGAGAGACCACTGACAGTCACTTCTCTCTCTCCGTCACGCTTCCCTCCGATTGCACCCCCTTTCTCTCTCCTAGGGTTTTCCATTTCAATCTCCCGATTGAGTGTTCTTCCGTGCTCATCCATGGCGATTTTCAGATGCACCCCCGGAGATGTATCCGCTTTCAAACTGTTGCTCTTGTTAACAATCATGTACGGTTTGATGTCGTTCTTAGTCTACTCTGTCATTCATATGAAGTTCATCAAGCCCCTCGATGTCGACGCTCCTCTTGACAGATTCTCAGAAGGCAGGGCTATCGAACACCTTCGAGTTTTGTCCAAAGATATCGATGGCCGCCATGTGAGTTTTTCGCGGTTTTTTTTTTTCTGGTTTATTTGTTTTGCATTAGTCAGTGTTTATTGTTGTGATTATAACGGTGTAATTGGTAGGAGGGGCGTCCAGGTTTGAAACAAGCTGCTGATTACATAAAGAGGCAGCTGGAATTGTTGAAGGATCGAGCGAATTCAAACTTTAGGTTAGTTATGTGCATATTAAATTGTTTTTTTTTTTTTTTTCGGGGGTACATTTTAATAAACGAGTAAAGTATGCATTCCACTTTGGGGTGCAGGACGGTTCTGTATCAATTGCCTTAATTTGTTTATTGCTGGAATGAGAAATGTGCATTGTTAATCATATAAATATTTCCTTTGTTGCAAGAATGATTACTGGATTATATTTCGCCTTTTGTTGGAGTACTGGTTATGGTGCTATTGATAGTTGACATGAGTTCTGTTTGGAAGCCTCAATATTTTTCTCCTTCTATAGGCCAGGATGGGTAATAGGAAAGAATGAAACAAACGTAGATGGAGCTACATGACTGTAAAGGAAAAAACCCTCAAAGGAGAAGGGGGAAGACGCAGAGCCTTATAGTTTTGATGGGCACTGGAAGTATATCAACGACAAGGTGCCAAGTTTTCGTCCTGCTAGCCATGATCAGGGGCTCGGATTCGAGGTTTATTAACCAAATTAGGTGGCCTAAAACTGATATTTTCACATTAGACTAGCCTTTTTCTTTGTTTGTTTTTGATCTAGACTTTTTAGCACAGAGGAATTTATTCATTACGAATGACTTATAGTCAATACTTAGTAGATTCTAAATGCTCTTTGCAAATGAAACACTTACCGACCAATCACCTTCAACTCTTCTACAAATCAACACATGTGAAAGTTTTACCTCGTGTTGCTTCTAGAACAAAAAGACATCCTCATAGGAGCAGGAAACTCCAAAGGTATCTTTGATTCAAGATTGTAGGACATGGCCAAGGAATGATTTATTATATTCTAGTACTTATCCAAGCAACACATCATCTTCTAGTAGTAACCATCAACCGCTCAAGTTTTCACCAAAAAAAAGTTGAGTTTTAAAAAACAAAAAAGAAGTGTCCTCTTATTGGTTGCATCACTTTCGTGCATTGGTAAACCGCAATTCCTGGGGCTGTCCTGGAAGTTCACACCCTGAACAGTCATATAGAACTTTGTAATCGTGCTCTGAAGTCTGAACATTATTTTTCTCCTATAAGGATAACAAATATTATATCGAGAACACTTACTTTTTTATTTCCTTAATTGGCCTTTGCTAATTCAAACAAATTCATGTTTTAGACATACACTTGAGGGTTTCCAGGACAATCAATGTGTGATGTACAATAGAATTTCCTTTTGTTTCCACCTGGGTGATTTTGTGGCCAAAATATTATTTTGCAGGATCGAGGTTGAGGAAAGTGTAGTTAATGGGTCATTCAACATGAAGTTTTTAAGTCGTAGCATATCTTTGGCTTATAGGGCTCACACCAATGTTCTCATGAGGTATATTAGTTTTCAATGTTGGTCTAATGTTCACTATATCCAATAATGCAAATAACCAATCCTTGTAAGTTCTCCCTGTTTCTGGTTCCAGAATATCATCAGTAGATTCAAGTGAATCTGATGCTTCAGTAATGGTAAATGCTCATTTCGATAGTACTCTTGGCTCCCCTGGAGCTGCTGACTGTGGTTCTTGTGTTGGTATGTAGTTTTGGATCTTTTGCTCCTTAAAACCATTTTATTAACTGTAGTATGTTGTGGCAGTTTTCCAGCGGAATTTATTATTATTTTTTATATTGCTGATATTTGTAGCCTCAATGCTGGAACTTGCAAGACTGATCATCGATTCTGGTTGGATTCCCCCTCGGCCAATCATATTTCTTTTCAATGGTGCTGAAGAACTGTTCATGCTGGTATGCACTATATGGTCATTGAGATTGCTTCTCCTGATTTTACAGCACCTTCTTGCCTAGCAATCTTGCTGCAAATGTTGCAGGTGATAGTTTCACATTTGCAATGCTCTCGAATCGAGAAGCAGTTGTATAACTAGTGTAATATGACAGACATTGTATGGCTGCAATATCATTGTAATGCAATGCCATCCGTGCCTATTCTCATTGTGCAAGTACTGTGCTAAACCATCAAGGTTCTTCTTTGACTTTCATGGAACTGGTCCAGGGTTCACACGGCTTTATTACCACTCATAAATGGCGTGACACCGTTGGAGCTTTTATAAACATAGAAGCGTCAGGAAGTAGTGGCCCTGGTAAGATACTGTTTGGGGCTAAGTACCACTTATTATTACCGCTTATTGTTGTTTAACCTACACTGAGTCTACTACCACTTGGTTTGTAATGATGTGTCTTTAGATTTAGTATGCCAATCTGGACCTGGATCCTGGCCGTCTCTTGTGTATGCTCAGTCAGCTCTGTATCCTATGGCCCAGAGTAGTGCTGAGGTAAGGCCAACACTTTGCTTTTGTTTATACAACCTTTTTTACTTTCTGTTAATACTTATCCCTTTTGGTTGGTCTTTCTGTGAGGAAAAAAATTACGTAATGCAGTTTTTATGTTAGTGAAATTGATCTGCACTATAAAAAGATTCAGTTACAATAGGTTTGGTGGCGTCGCATAGAGCTTGTTGTGAAGGAATTAGCTTGGTTTGATTGTGTCTAAATTGGGTTTTCATGTAGACTGAAGCTGATGTAATATTGTATCGCACTTGCTGCAGGATGTTTTCGGTATTATCCCTGGTGACACAGATTACAGAATATTTGCCCAAGATTATGGCAACATACCTGGACTTGACATAATATTTCTTCTTGGTGGATACTACTATCACACTTCCTATGATACACTTGAGAGATTATTGTATGGATTAGAAAATTGCTACCTTGGTGCATATTTCCTTTTTTTGTGATGGTGAATTTATTTTGACCATACACTGCCTCTTAATTCCTCTGAGTTTCAACAATTAGACCTGGGAGCATACAAGCACGTGGAGACAATTTGTTTGGTGTAGTGAAGGCCTTTGCTACTAATTCTATGTTAAGGAATGCAACTGAACGACAACATCTTGCATCTACTGCTAAAGGACCTGATAATGAACGGGCAGCTTTCTTTGATTACTTAACATGGTTCATGGTATACACTAGAAATCACTTTTCTTGAATTTTATTTTATTTTATTTTTTCTGTTGAGCTCTTTAGAATTCTACTTAGTATGGGGAAGGGAAGATGTCTCTTTCTGACAAGTGTCCTTATCGTTTTACTAATTATTTGTTAGGTCTATTACCCAAGAAGGGTTGCTGTTGTGCTTCACAGTCTTCCAGTAGTTATCTTTCTTGTTCTCCCGATTATCTTACGTCTGGCGGATTTTGGAGTTAGTTCTTGTTGTGCAACCTTATTTGACTTTTTGAAAGGTAAATGACTGCAAAGTGTTCTAAAATTTCATTTTCATTTAAAGTGTTCTATGAATATGGTGCTGTCTATAATGATCCTTATCGTTAGTCATCTGTCTTCTGCCAAACACACAAATTTCAGAGATGATTTAGTCCACAGTTTGGGTGATTGTTTTGTATTTTGTAGGAATGCTTCTCCATTTCATTGCAATCATACTAGCGATCATTGTCCCTGTGATCTTTGCTGTTTCAAGACTGTTATTCTCCAGTCACGCAATGAACTGGTAGGAGCTTAATTCTTTCTGATTTACTGTGCAAGAACTCACAAATCAGCAAATATATCCTCCTATCAACCTGAATTATGATTCTTGATAGTACACATAGGTCCTCAATGAGCGAAACTCTACCCTGGAACAAGTTTGCTAAATTAGCTGGACTATGGTGTTATATTTACTAAATGATGGAAGGTCTGTTTGCATGTCAGTAAATATGGAAGGGCACTAGCAACATCCTATAGACCCCTTTCCTACTTTGTTTGTTCATTTGAGAACACTTCCAATTAAGGGGCTGGGGATAATTAGTAGAGCGTATTCTTAAGAAGTTGGTGCCCGGACATGTTCTGGTTGTCCTAGTGCTGTAGTGTGTGGATCTTAAACAAGTGAGGAGAAAAAGGGACCCGCCTCTTTTTTTGGGGGCGGGGGGGCACTGGCCCGCTGAGTACTGTGTTATGTTGTGGTGTCAATGTTGAGAAGTCTTTATAGATTTTGATTTTTGTAAGGACCATAAGAGTGCCCCCCCCCCCCCAAAAAACCCAACCCAAAAAGGGAAGAAAGAGGGAAAAGCGAACCCACTTTTTTAAATTTTAGTTTGTTCCATTTTTATTTATTTATTCATTTTTGGATGGAGTTGGTGATTTCTTACGTTGCAGGTTTGCTCATCCTTACTTGGCTTTCATGATGTTCGTCCCTGGCTCTGTTGTTGGTCTGCTAATCCCCAGATATATCTGGAGACATTTTCATCTTTCCCAAGATATTTCCATTCAGAAAATGTCAAGCGAGGTGTTCTTTCATCTCCCCTCTGTGTGTGTGTGTGTGTGTGTGTGTGTGTGTGTGTGTTATTTTTGTTCACGTGGGATTGATTTTTGGTTGAGCCAATTGAGTAATCAACTTTGGTCCTCAATTTTATAGGTTTATACAATAAGTTGTGGAGAAAATGAAATTAATATCTGACATAAACAGTGGATAAACTTGGGTTGGTCTAGCTGACTTGAATTCAGGCCAAAAGTGGGTTGCTTTGTTAGGTGTTGATCAGGTCTTATTTTTGTTGTCCAAGGTGGGAAATTGGGTGCAAAGCAATTTTGCTAGTTCCAATTAAGTTATTATGGATTTGTGGAGATTTTGATTTTGTTGAGCAAACAGTCAGTTGAATTAAAATGGTGTCCCAGCTGTGTGTTACTCCTGAAGTATCAGTGTTACTCCTGAAGTATCAATGATGACAATGAGACCTGATGTTGCATTAGCTGTGTACTGGAGCTAAGCAAGTCAATACATGGTTGTATTTGTATTCTTCTTAGCTTTGTTTTTTTTGGTCGGTGAATATAGTCTTGGTCCCGCATCTATGTGCTTGGAAAATGGGCTGGGCATAATTCTTCAACAACAATGAAGATGGCAATCCCTAGTGTGGATCTCATCTAAGCAGAGTTCGGGGAGATGTAGATATAGCTACCTTATTGTGACGGATCTAGATATGTAAAACAGGAGTGTCCATCTATTAAACTACTTATTTTAGGAGTCTTTATATGTGCAAATTTAACTCCTTCAAAATATAGCTCATTAGATTTTATTTTTTTTTTCCCTTCTTTGGGTTAGGGGTGTCCATGGACACCCCAACCATACACAGATCCGTTCCTGCTACCTTATCTCTTAGGGGTTTGTTCGAGGAGACCCGTCAAAAAATTTTTCTGAAAACATTTTTTTTCTAGCTTAAACATTTTTGTAAGAAAGTGAGGAAGGAAGTGATAAGTGTAATAAGTTCTGCTAATACGTATTACGATGAGCAAAAATCCAACAATACCATTTTAGAGACTTTCCAATCTGGCATATTGGTCATAGTTCAAGCTACCAGCACATCACAGGGGACCTTACAAACATGTTTGCTATATGTACTGCCCAAAAGAATGGATTAGGAAATGCTGAAGATTCCATGGCCGTAAATCTGGTTGTGTGTTTTAAGTACATTTTATTTGCTATGGGTGACTAGTAAGTTCCTGAAGGACTCCACAGGATACTGGATACTGGATAGTGGATACTAAGCAAGCTTATCTAAGGTTTGCAACCCTGAAGACCTCTAGATACCCCTATCTGGAGCCATGATATCTGTAGTCCCAAAATGTGCCATATCCAGTTAATTTCTAGGAAGTTTGGCATTTCATTTATATGTGTTGCTTCAAGAACTTGGGGGAGGTTTCCCCCCCCCCCCCCCCCCCCCCAAAAAAGGATATTACACTTTCCGATGGGCCCTTGCTGAGTAATGGGCTCAGTTTCTATTAGTTCTTGGTGATATTCTCTGGCATTTCCTTTTACAATATTCTGAATGATGACAAGGTTATTGCTTAGGCTACTTGCTGGGGTGTCTCTTGGCTGTTTCAGCAACCGACTCAAACTGGGAAATTTTAGTATCAAATAAAGCATCCCTAATCTCTCTTAGCTTTGGCATTAATTTTGCAGGTGCTAGCTAATGAAGCAAGGTTCTGGGGAGCATTTGGGTTTTATGCTTTATTTACACTGGTATGCTTTACAACTACTAATGCATGTTTCACTGTTCTAGCAAGAAAGAATCTTCCAGGAACAAATTATTGCAGTTGAATTTTATGGTGCTGCTTGACTTTTATGTAGGTTTATCTTCTTGCTGGTTTTAGTGGGGGCTGCTTAACCTTTTTTATTTCAGCATCCTTGTTGGCTGCTTGGATCTGTACTCGATTGTCCTGCAGTCGTGATCAATCATTGAGGTCAATACTGCTGAATTTTATGGCATTTTAGACACAGTTTTAAGTGTTAATAATATGAGCATTAGAATATTTTAATGTGTTCTGATTTTTTAAATAAATTTCTTTTAGGTTAGCTGTGGTGTATATCTTACCTATGCTTCCATGTTTAACATACTCGGTTCACTTTGGTGGGATTCTTCTGCAGTTCGTGATTGAGAAGATGGGTATGGTGGGTTCTATTCCTCCACCTTTTGGTAAGTGTATACTTATATCTGACGCACACTAATTTCGATGGTACTAGTATGTTATTATGTTTTTAATTAATTTAAGAGAAATTCATTTTCATGGCCTTGCCATGCGTTGACACCCCCCCCAAGCAAAAAAAAGCTTGGGTATTATGCTTCAGCTTTTATGCGATCTCATTTATAATATAATACTATTGTTCCTCACTTGCTTTTGGTTGAAAAAGTACAACTTGTTTCTCTAATTATGATGCAACTAGGGGCTACAGGAATGCAGGATGACTACGTGATGTGGATATGAGCTTTTGCATTACAATTTTTGCCTATGTGAATGAAACCTGCATACATTATGCCTAATCTATACTCGCAGTCGGGCACTCTTAAGCCCAAGCTAACCGCTTACACGCTACCACAAGGCGTCCTTTTGCCTACACAGAATAACATGTGGGACCCCAAGTTTGTTTGTGCTACTTGTCCCCTAATCCATCCTACCTGTCGACCCACCCTTTAACACCAGTAACCTAGCCTTGCTGCTGCAGCCTTCACCAGCCACTTAGGGCGTCTTTGGGTGGCATGTGGCACCATGTAGACTGTCAATCCCTTTATGGCCAGCAAGTCTGCCGGGATTACCTCCATGGGCCATTTTCCCTCATGCTGACCTTCCTCCCCCCCCCTTCAAAACCACTCACAAGGGGACCAAAGATAGAATTGTCTGGAATCTATAGTTGCAGAGGGTCTTGTGTCTCTTCAACTGCCACAAAAGTTGCCAATGTTTTTTGGAAAGAGGGTGGTTGTGTAGGGGAGGCTGGAGGAGTAAGTGAAGGTCATGGGGCTTTTGGACGGTCAGCAGGACTAATGCACCTTGGCTTGCTAAGATCGGATGAGTACATCCCATGGACTTGGTAGACCTCATGACGCCCCAAATGGCTAGTAAGTAGGCTGTTATGGGATGGAGAATTTGGAGGACCTGAGGAGAATCATCGTAGTAGGACTGTATCACCAAAGCTTCTGTTAGACCTTGTGGGCGAGGTGCTTCTAATATTGTTGCTATTCTTTGGTAAACATTGAGGATTGATTCAACTTAGATGTCATTTGTGAACTCTGTGATGCTTTATGGTTATTTGAACTCTGCTGGACAATTAACACATAAGATACGAGCTATAGTTCTATTTACATAACTTTACAGGTAAATTCTTGATTTCAGGGTACTATATGCAGGATGTCATAGTGGGAGCTATGGTTGGTGTTGTAACTGGTTTGTGTCTGGGCCCTTTGCTGCCTGTTATCGGTTCCTGGTTAGCCAGGACTTCTGTAATGCAAATCCTGCTGCACGTCAGCGTGCTTGCCCTGGCTGTGTCATCAATCTTCTTTCCATACAGTGTGGATGCACCGAAAAGGGTTGTAATGCAGCATACAGTCTTAACCACAGGTATTCAAACTGTTACTGCAATTCACTGTGAACTGAACAAAGGTATTGACTTTCACATAGAGTAGCGGTGACTGCTAGAAACCCAATCTGAAGTTCGTGCCTCTGACTCAACAGATTCAACACATATTTTGGACTCAAGCTATGAGTTTAGTGTGGTGGATTCGAATTCTCTACCTTTTCTTTTCAAGCATGCTCGTGAGGCAGCAGAACAACTGCAAATTGGTTCAGGATATTCTTTTGAGACCTCAAGACAAAGATGGCTTGTGAGTTATTCCAGCTGTTGCAATTCTAATAATCTGAGTTTCACCCCTCCCTCCCTGCACATCCTTATGTTCAAGTCCTTGATGGATCTAAACGAGGGAATGCCTTTCTTTCTCTCTCCTTTGTTGGAAGTTATATTTGAGCTTCATGATCCAAGGAGGTATCTTCTTTAACCAAGTGCTAGGAACATGTTTTGTGCCGAAAGGACTTCTAAGAGAGCTTTTGGCTTAAGCACATAGTTATATTTAAATTAGGCTGCCTGCATTGCAGGTTTTGTTCTGTCTTTCTGTTTTGGCAGGGCTTAGGCACTTGAAAAGATTTGGATTGTGGAATATTAATGCATATGATTCCCTTCCTCCCTCCGGGGAAAATAACTCACTTTGAGGCCGATAGATATTGTGGCTTATTTGAGAGCTTCAGTTCACCTTATTTCCACCACGTGGCTTGATGTATTCATCATTATTGTAGCAGTAACCTTCTTGCTGGGCAACTTCACAAAATATGTGGGTTTATCGGAAAAATATTTGAGATTGATAGTTTTGTGGTTAACTGGTTGCAGTTCTGTTTAGCTTATTTTTGTGAAGTTCAGGTTTGAGTTGCTTGTAACCAGACACATTCTATGAAGTAGCCTGTCTGTTTTGTGCAATCTTTTATATCTCGCTGTTGACCTGCAGGCGCTTTTCCCAGTGTCTTTTCTTTTTTCAAGGAGCTTGAAGTTCCCAGCCAGATATGATGATATTTTGAAGCAATACAACGCTTTTCCTCATGTATCAACTGTTGAGCAAGAGATTTCTGCTACTGGTACTCGCAAGATTCACCTGGAACTTAATTTAGGGTGAGTTCAAAGCTGTCTATCCTGAATTTTACTTTAGTCCATTCTAGTGATAATGTTTCCTCAATAGCCCACCGGAAGCATCCGAGTTAACTTCAGGGTTAAAACATGCATGAGTGATGAGTGTTTTGAACTTCTAGCAATACTTTTGACATACTTATTGTATTCAGTTTTAAATGGGAGTCTCTTATCTTATCCTAATGGATAAATAGGGCATATTGTAATTTTGATTTTTCTCTGTTCAAGATTCTGCAGTTTTCTTGGTTTCTCATATCTGCCCCCGTTCTCTTACAGTCTCAAATGAATCTATTTGCCTAGAAAGCAGGCGTGTAGTGAGGAATTTCTTCTTGCTATTAGTCATCTGAGTTGGTTGTTCTATCTTTGGTTTTCCTTGTGGTGGGAACGAGGGTGTGGGGTGGCTTGATAGAGATGGGTTTATGTGTAGCCAATTCTTTAGATTTCCTGAAATTCCTAGCAGTATATTTCTTGCGTCTGTTCTAACTTTGTCGCTTCTCACTTCCTTTCGTTTTCCAGATCTCTGAAAGAGGTTTGGGTTACTGCTTTCAACATTACTGGCCCATTGTCTAGGTGGTCATTTGCTGACAACAAACTACCAGGTGAGTATTCTTTTGGCTGGCTCTTATTTCCTAAAAAACTTACTGGCTTTGTTGGTCTTGTATCTTGACACAAATCAAATCTTTAATTGGTCTACAGCTCCTGAAAGTATTGATGGTGGTCCTCCATCATACATATGCAGACTTAGTGGCGCTAGTCATGAAAAGTGGACATTCTGGCTGGAGGTATGGTTCTAGCTCTAGTATATTTTGTATTGTCAGTATCTTCAGCTGCAGTTCACTAATAGAGCATAATGATGTAATAAATTGAAGATACCAGTGGCACATTTTAAGGAAAGGAAAGGGCACACTTGGACATTTTATTTTGCGATGTTAGAATGATTATGTCTTTATACAACTTGGTGATTGGTGGTAAATTCTCTGCTTTTCAGGTAGTTAAGAAATGCATATATCAAGCAATTTTTTTAGCTAAGGATTATGTCCTATCAAACAGGACTATTTCTACTTCTGTAGTTTGGTATAAGGTGCTGCCCAGCGAACTTTTCTCAAAATGGCAGTTTTTTTTTTTGGGGGGGGGGGGGGATCTTGTGATTCACATCTCTCCCGGTTGTCGGGGTTGTGTGGGGCTGCAATCATGCTTCTTTGGTCCTGGGGCCATAATGGCCTTTCCCTCCAGCCCATATCCACCCCTTTAAGCTGCGTTGTACGAAGGAGCTTTTGGCAGCTTCATGATCAAACAACAAAAGAAAGAAAGTAGTTGTTTAATGCCTTTCAAATCTAGGGTTCTATGGAGATAGTCTCCCTATAATTCTCCAGTCGTGATTAGTTTGTACGTATCTAACACCCCCCCTTCTCCACCATCTTTGTGAGCCCTCGAGTTCCATAGTCTGCCGCTGATAGGACTTTGATCTGAAGTACCAGTTTCGTTCGATTTAGGACTTGGGGTTGGTAAAGTGGAAAATACACCGGTGAGTAGTCGACTGAACACCAGTACTTTTGCTAATACATACATAATTGAAGTTAATCTCTCGTTACTCTTCATGGAGTATGTAGTGCATTTATATCTTCATCTATTTCTCAACGCCGTGATATATCCCGAAGGCATTGTTTCTAAATTGATGGTGTAATGTTGCAGGCAAACAGTTCGGAGCCATTGAGGGTGGAAGTAGCAGCCCTGGATCAAAATCTGATGGAGCCAGCCAAGAACTTGAAACGTCTTTTCCCAGATTGGGTTGATGTAATTGCCTATACTAGTTTTTTGTCAAGTTATTCGTTTTAGTCTCCTGCTCATACTGGTCTCCTGAGTGGGTTTGGCTTTGTTAACTACCCAATTTATGGCCTTGTGCTCTCTGGTTTTACCATACTAAATGGTCGGGGCAAAAAAAAAAAAAAAAAGGGGGGGGGGGGTTGCATTTTGCGATTCGTTGATTCGTATCTATATTGATTTGGCATGTTTTTCTCAAATGAAAAAGCAGCATTAGTGTTGAATTTTTGGGGTTCCTGTTTGAGCTATTACTGGGGTGGTTTTATTTATTTTTTTTTAATAAATTCCAAATAAGTTACATTATCTGTTTGGTTTTATTACTCTCAGCAAAAAAATACAAGTCACCCGAGAAAATTGAAGAGGGTCAAATTTGAAAGGTTTATAAAATTGGGGGTTTGTTTTTTTTTCTTTGAAAAGAAAAGAAAGCAGTTCATTTTGTCGTGGAATTTTACCTACATTCAAAACTAAAATAACAATCGGAGCTTACATGAAAAAAGAAACTTGTTTAGGGCAATTAAATGCACTGTGAAATGCGGATATGACATCCGATTAGAATGAAGTGTATGTGCCTAATTTGCGTCTGTTCAGTCTTCAAAAACCAGTTACTGTTAAAAACTCTACAATGATTTTGCTGAAAAGGCATGCATTGAGTCCAAATTGGCCAAATCTGAATTCATTACGCCCAAATCAAATGATGGGTTGGCCCAAAAAAAACTACAGACCCAACGACAAACTGACGAAATGAAAGGCGTAAAGCCCTAAACTCCAAGGAATTAAAAAATTGAACAATTGAATTTATGCGCAATGAATCACCCTATCAAGGAAAAAAGGTTTTTTGTTTTGGTTCGACCTGTAATCACATATGAAATAATGGATGGTATAAATTTAGCAACACGTTTACTTTAAGGTCTGTTGCAGGAAACATGTAATGTGCAATTTCAAGTTGTCAAGTATATCTTTTGCGGAAATATCAAAGCCACTCGGGATATTTTTGACCCAAGTATTCAACCAGTCTGTACTTGGTTAACTGGGTACTTATCATTCAAGCGTATGAATTTTATTTAATTTTCATACCGCCAATTATGTTCTTTAATTATTTTTTTATTTTTTAGTTTGGTACTATTTAGGTTTAAATTCTATTTGTCTTTCTAATCAAATAGGAGTGAGGTGAATTACCAGTGAGTGACATATTTTGTTGAGTTGAGCAAGTGCGTATGGTAGTTTAAAGATTTTGCAAATTCGTGAGAATAGTTTTTCAAACTGATCAATGTTTAATAAACTGTGTATAGTTAGGGAAAAAGTATACAGTATGTATGCACCATATTGTAAAATGTTGGGAAAGATCCCTCCTCAAAAAAAAAAAAAAGAAGAAGAAAAACTCAGCTTCAAATGTAAGAAAATGTTTTGCCCATACTACCATGCATTATCTGAATTTAGATAGATTGTCTCACGTAAAATACATATTTATCGCATGCTAAATTTGGGATGATTTAGGAAGTTCTGTTCCAGGGGTTGGGAATGATCAAGACTCTCTGGTGAACTGGATTGTTGCTGATCTTCCAAGGAAACCGGGCAATATTGGTGGTAATTGGGCCTTTAAATCTGTTATCACTATTTGGTGGGTCTGGCGCCGGAGAAATGCTCGCGTTTTTTTTGGTGCAATCGAGAGGACTTAAGCTCTCTGCCCTCTCGATTGCACCAAAAAAAACATAAAATACATGTTTATTAGAGAGTAGCACACAATTATTTAGTCATTCAAATAAAATAATATTCAATCAAATGCACAGATTTAGACCAAAAAGAATTGAAACTATTTGGTATTAACTTCTAACTAAACCAAATTTATTTATCATATACTGTATACTCTAATTATCGTACATAAATGGATCAACAATCTAAGACTACTATGCGATTTAGCATCTATAATATTATCATGTTAATTGTGACGCATTAACATGAACCCCCAATCATTGAGCCATGCATAGGTCAAGTTTTTTTTTTGCTTCTCCTCCATACTTGATCTCGATTTCTCTTATTAAATGTAATTCTAAATAGGAAAAATTAAAAAACTAATAACTCGAATCAAAATTTTAAAAAGAAAGATCATACATCTTGTTTGAATGATAATGGAACTATGTGCATTGGTAGAAATTTGTGAATCTAAACTATGAAGGAATGGAGGAATGAACAAGAAAGTGCATATGTTTGACAGTTTGACTCTTGCTTGACTGTCACTGCAGCTACGTTAACTCGCTCTACAACTCAATCACAACTCGCTCTACAACTCATTAACTCAATAACGTAACTCAGCCTCTATGAATAAAACCTGGGCACTGAGTTACTCCTCCACAAATGTAAAGCTTAATTCCGTGTCAACTCAACTCGATCAGTATTACACCAATTCAACTCGGGGGCGAGGCGGCAGCGACTCGGCGGGAGATTGGGAGAGCGGGTTACGACTCGGAGCGCTTCCTCGAACTCGGACTCATCACAGGCGATGTGAATCGGACCATCGTTATCATCGAAGCCGTACTACTTTGCGGCTTTTTCCAGAAGCTTCGCGAAGGCCGGGTGGTTGAGGTGAGTCACCAACACGATGAATCGCCGGCAATTACTTCCGACGCGCACCGCCACATGTCCCGACGGCGCCACTCCTCGTCGCGACGGTAAAACCTTGAATTTCCTGCGTTTTAGGCCGTAATGTGACCAAAATTTGACCGTGTGGATGAGAGAGAATTAAAGGTGATTAAGATCAAGATGAAGGCCCTCTTTGGCAAATAGCTGTTAGCTATTTGAATTAGTTGTTTATATTAGCTGTTTGAATTAGCTATTTGTTGAAAAACTGTTTGATAAAATTAGCTGTTTCTGATAAAGTTGTGAGACAAAAAGCTAATTCGAAAAAAAGCTCTTCCAAAAAGCTCATGGAATTAGTTTTTTCAAATTAGTTTTTTGGACCCAAAAAGCTTTTTTAAAAAGCTCTTTCACCAAACACCCAAATTAGCTTTTTTACTTGGTCAAAAAGCTAATTTTGATCAAATAAGCTCTTTTTAGCCAAAAAGCTCTCCAAAAAGTTCCTTGCCAAACAGGGCCAAAGATGAAGAGATGGCGGGTTTTTTTTTTGGGGGGGGGGGGGGGGGGTTACGTATATATAGTGCATGGTTTGGGAAACTTGGGTAATAATTTATGTGACATTGGACAAATCGTAGCCGTTCATTTAGATTGTGGGGTTCTAAGACTATCTGAATTAGACAGGGATTAGGAAAGGAAAAATATAGACCTAATGTTATGATTTTTTTTTAATTATTTTTTAAAGGGAGGTTTGAAGACTGTGCGGACTACTGGATTGGTTAACCTTGTCAAACATTTGTGTAGTAATACCTGAGTCATATCAATTCTCATATTCTATCTTATTGCGGCCCCAAAAAGAGAAGAAAATAATCATTAAGACTGTGCACACATTAATTGAAATTAGATTAGCTTAAAATTAGAACGGAGTCTAAGCCCATGCATCCATTCTAATTTAAGCTAATCTAATTTTAATTATTGTGCTCGATATGATTGGCTGATAGCAATGCACGCAATTGATGATATTTAGTTTTAATTTAAATTTTTAATTAAAAAATTGATCAAAGTTCTTTTTTTGGGGGGGGGGGGGGGGGGGGACGTAGAAAGTGCATAGGTCAAGGTAAGTAGAATTTCAACCGAAGTCCATGTTATCATCAAATCTCAAGACTTTACCAATTATATAAGCTAATAACAATAATTAAATATATATTATTATTTTACCAATAATAAATATAAACAATACCAATTACCAAGGCAAAGACTTTTATTGCATTTTTTTTTTCTTTGTGAACATATGATTTATATTTTATCAAATATTAATTTGTCTATTATTAATGAGAATTATCATACAAATTTCCCAATTAAAGAATAAAATCTCACAATTTAAAATTAAAAAAATCCTTGCATATACAAATTTCATGCATTACATGTGCCCTTAATATTCTCTTGGAACTGGCTTATTTGCGGTAGAGATATATATAGAGATAAAGTTGACTACATCTAAATCTTATCAGAGCCCGCGAAAATATAATCCACACTGAAAATTGTTATTGTTATTGCTGTTGTTGTTAAAGCATTCCCAACCTAAGTTTCAAATTTTTGGAACTCAGGCCTACCACATCATTAAAAGTTCCATATTTTTGAAAGTCGCATTCTATCACTTTCCCAACCAATGAAACTTCAATTTAAATTATATAATAAAATATTTTATATGAATCTACCTTATAACATAATTTTTTCAACTATCTAAATAATATATTTTTATTAAAAAAGAAAAATAAATAAAAAATAAAAAAGGACAAAAAAAGAGGTAATGAGGGGGGGATAGTCAGGCATGTGGGCCGCGTGTGCCCCACCTATCACATGGCTGGAACTCCAAAGTTCTGCTTGAAGTGAAACTTGGACCCCACCCACTGGAACGCGTGCTAGTGGGTAGGAGTGCTCTTACATGTGTCTTTAATAATTATCAATAATTTTCATTAAATGCTAAAATCGCAAACATTGGGGTAGAATTTGATTAGGCTCGAACGGCTCATGAAGCCCAAATCCCTTAGAGCATCCGCAGCGAGGGTTGAAAAAGGGGGACGCAGGTCCCATGCTGCCACTTGTCGCAATATGAGAAGAGAGAGGGAGGAGTGCCACGCGGGAGAGAACGGGCAGACGTTTCTCCCCACGGGCCAACTTTTGGTATTTTTAATATTTTTTTTGTTTTTTCTTTTTTGGTTGGAGTATTTATATAATTTTTAAATAATTTTAAAACAGGTTGTGTGTTATAAGATTGGTCTATGACAAATATTTTTATTGTATGATGAAAATTGAGTTTTGTGGGTTAAAAAAGTAAATAAATACAAGTTTCAAAATTATAAAATTTTTGCTGATGTAATGGAGCAGAGTTCCACAAACTAGAACTTTAGATGAGAATGCTCATAGTGGCCCGGCCCTAAAAGTTAGAAAAGCAAGGAAACCGACTTAAGATGCCAAAACGGCGTCGTGTCAGTGTGCACAATCGGGGTCTAGGGTTTCGGAAAGCTCACATCCGTATAAAACAAGGGAGCCAGCCGGCCTCCCCTGCTCCGAAGGGGGGAGAGGCAGCAGCAGAATCCAGAAACCCTAAAAATGGTGATTTCATGTTCAGTCTCGATCTTAATTCGTTTGAATGTTTGTTCATTCTCTCTCTTGCTGGTTGTCTATGGCTTCTAATGCGATTTCCCTGCATTTTTGCTCGTATGTTCGAATTTTCAGGTGAAGTACTCCAGAGAGCCCGATAACCCTACCAAATGTATGGATTTCTTCGCTAATCTTCCTAAACTTATGCTTTCGATATTTCATCACTTAGGATAAATGTGATCATTGCTAATCTGAATTTTCATTCTGTAGCTTGCAAGTCCAGGGGTTCGGATCTCAGAGTGCATTTCAAGGTACTTTTTTTTCCCCCTCGATTATGTTCATCATATGGTGTTATTCTTAGATTAGCTCAACTTTCACGTTGATTTGTGGTTGGAGGCTAAATTTTTGATGAATTGCTGAGGCAATGTTGATGCATTATTTAGTTAGCTTCCCTCGCATCTATTGTAATGGGTTGGGTTTGCAATTTGAGTTTGATTTAATACCTGATGAAAAAAGCAGGGATCTATTGCCTTTTTTTGTGGATAGGTCTCTCGTAAACTTCAGGGAAAGCGACTTTCATTGTTATTGGGTGAACCTTTGGAGTTTGCAATGATGGCAGGTTCAGTAAACAATGTTAAATCTATAGTTTTATTTATACTCACTAGTAATATAAGTTCAGATTAGATCATATTCTCAATATGCAAGTTGACTCAAGCTGGTATGAACTAATTTAGTGATGATATTTGCAATGATTTGGCATTAGCTCCTAGTTTTGGTCTATTGATGTGTATAGGATTATTGGTGTGAGCTTATTAAGTTCACTAGAATGGGTAGTTGGTTGGTGAAAACACGAAACTTGTATTTGCACTCTTTATTAGGCTAAGGAAATTGATTGGCAATTTTTGGAGAAGTGTTTGTTTTTGAATCTGATGAATCCATCTGCTACGCATGAAAGTTTTCTCCATTTATTTATTTGAAAGACCTGATGAAAAAAGCAGGGATGTATCTCATTTTTATGGATGGGTCTCTCGTAAACTTCAGGGAAATCAACTTTCATTGTTATTGGGTGAACCTCTTGACGTTTGAATGATGATAGGTTCAGTAAATGATGTTACATTCTGTCTTCTTAATACAATCTTCTATAAATGAGCAATAGTCATTCGTAAATATGGTGGTTTTCCAAGTGTTTAAGGTTATGTTCCCTATCATTTGTCATCTGCTGTTATTACTGGTAAATTGCTTTCATTGATTAATTGATACAATGGGCCCTGAGGTTCACTATGGAACTTGTTGCATGTTCTCTTGTTAACTATCGTGTATGGTTCTGTTAACTGGATGTAGTCCCTTTTCAAGCCATTGGATTAGTTGGTCAGCTTTGTTAACTGTCTTTAATTTCAAAACCTGATGAAAAAAGCAGGAACTCGTTGCCTTTTTGTGGACGGGTTTCTCGTAAACTTCAGGGATACCAAGTTTCATTGTTATTGGGTGAACCTCTTGAGGTTTCTATGATGTGAGGTTCAGTAAACAATGTTACATTTCTTCTCCTCTTTAGAACTTCATGATTATCGTGCGTATATCATATCAATTCCCATTGTCTCTCTTACTAGTTTTAGCAGCATGGATAGTGCAATGTTTTCTTTCTATTAGTAGATTCTTGATTTCGTTTGGAAATAGCCTTGACTAGTGTATATGCACACTGATATGCACTATCTGAAGCACTATTTTCTCTTTGCCTCTGCAGAACACAAGGGAGACTGCATTTGCTATCAGGAAGTTGCCTTTGGCAAAGGCGAAGAGATATTTGGAGGATGTTCTTGCTCACAAGCAGGCTATTCCCTTCCGCCGCTTCTGTGGTGGTGTTGGAAGAACCGCTCAGGCGAAGAACAGGCACTCCAATGGTCAAGGACGCTGGCCTGTTAAGTCAGCAAAGTTCATCCTTGATCTGCTTAAGAATGCTGAGAGCAATGCCGAGGCATGTTATTACTCGTGATTGCGTTTTGTAATAGATAGTGGTTTGAGTATTTTGGTTGTACTAATTCTGTAATCCATATGCAGATGAAGGGTCTTGATGTGGATTCTCTCTACATCTCGCATATCCAAGTGAATCAGGCCCAAAAACAAAGGCGTCGTACTTACCGTGCTCATGGGCGTATCAACCGTATGTATTTCCTCCCCATGTTTGTCAAGGATATCTGAAATCCAAACGTAGTTGAGCTGACCATACTTTTATTTGACAGCCTACATGTCTCACCCTTGCCACATTGAGTTGATTTTGTCTGAGAAGGAAGAACCAGTTAGGAAGGAGGTAATTACCTTTGCCACCCTTGCCACCTGCATTGTGATAGCAGAGATGTTCTAGTTGAAAATTCTTAGTGTGCTCTAGCACTGTCTTACATGATCCGTGTATTGTGTTTTGCAGCCTGAGACTCAGTTGGCCGCCAGCAAATCCAAGAAGTCACAGGCTTCTTGAAAGTGTGAAATTAGACAGTATCGGATCTTTCATGTTCATTTTGTTTTATTTTTCCTTTTGTAGACCAGGAATATCTGCAAAACTTTGTTTTGTTATTCATCAATGGGCAGATCAAAGAGCTATTTAGTGTTTATTGGAATTTTGACGCTTAGTTTTTGTCTCAATGTTGCACTGCCCTTGATTAGAGCCATATTATGTTGCACCCGAAATATTTGTGTTTTTTTTTTTTTGAGTCAAAATTGTGGGCTGCCATCACCAACTTAACCGTTGTCTCCGTTACAGCACAAGAATTAAAGTTATAGCAGTATTTATGTCTTGCTATTCTCTTATGGTAGAGCATACAAACAAAGATACTGCAGTCTGAAGAATTAGGTGATTCATGTTATTGGTGCATCGTACTTTCTTTACTTGTTAGTTATAGCAATATATCGTTTTTGCTGATATCTTTAGATTTTAGCTGAATAACATTTTGCTTGTACAGTTAGCGTTGTAGACCTATATTCTCAAGTCTTTTGAAGCGTATCAACAATCAAAAACGTTGTTGCCTCAATCCAACCCTAACAACGCTGACAGAAATACGGCTTCCTCCAACTCCAAGTCGAGATTTGCTATGCGGGATTGCAGTCACTAATCAGCTTACACTGTACAACTAGGTACCTTGAATTGTCCAAACACTACTTACTGAAATTCACATTCTTTTAGCAAGGCTCTCTCTGTTATTTCTAGATCTGGAAAGCCAACCTGAAATCCAAAATTTGAACTGAATTAGTCGACAAGTCAGACTAGACACCCGAAATAGCTAATTTGAAGTGGTCCTGAAATCGAAATTGATGAAGCAGTCTCATAATTGAAATTAATGTGTACTTAGCTGACTGTACTTTTTTTTCCTTCCCAAACAAACATATTGGACCAAAAATTGAGTGATGTGAAATCGAACCTAAATAAAAAGTGATCCAACCTAAAATCGAAACCGAACTGAATTTGGTTGATTTCAGTTCGACCTATTTATTTACGGAATTTTCGTTTCAGCGGTTGCAAGGAGGAGTTAGCAGTTGGGAGCAGTTAAGAGAGCGGTTGTAATTAGCAACTAGCAGTTGCGAGCAGTGGAGTGGTTTTGAGCAGTTAGAAGCAGTTGCATTTGACAGTTGCATTTGTGTTTGTAATACAATGTGAGTTATTGCGAGCGGGTGAAAGCAGTTAGAAGCGGGTGAGAGCAGTTAGAAGCAGGTGATATTAGAAGTTGGAAGCGGTTGACAGCAGTTGCGGTGGGACAAATGCTGAAACTAACAGACCATTTAGAAAGGCAAACCACAAACAAATGTTATCCGTACATGATAAGAAATAAATACATATATGATATTTCACATTATACTCCCATCCCGATGGAAGAGGAAGTGACGTTTGGGAAGATGCACTTAATTTTCCTTCGCTCCTCCTCATTTAATATTTTTCAACAAGAAAAATAAGTATTAGTTAACCTTTATTCCTCTCCGCTCCATCCTCTTCCTGCAATCCGAAGAGACTGTTGTTAGAAATACAGTACATTTGCCACTGCTTTAAGCAAGTATGCCAACACAAGCACGAACGAATTATGGTGTATATTGCCCCGTGTTTTCTGACGTGTCATTTCTCTCATCAACTCTTCCTGATGATTATAAAACCGCACTATAAAACAACTCAAAACCAACTCGCTCCTTCCCTTTCTCTCTCTCGCGATCTCACCAACTCTTCCTCACCCGGACAGCTCCCAGATTTCGCTTCGTCGTCGGAAAACCTTCGCTCTCCGTCTCTCTCCTCACCGTCTCTGGTAACTGTCTGTCTCTCTCTCTCTGTCTATACAATTCACGAATAGTCGTATAGATCTCTACATCCATTCTTATCGACGAAATTCAAAACCCAGGGTTTTTGCAATTCACTGAGATTCAAACATTGGTTCTGTCGATTCAGATGGATTGGCAAGGGCAGAAGGTGGCGGAGCAGCTGTTGCAGATAATGCAGCTCGTATTCGCAGTTGTAGCATTGGCTACGGGTTACGTTATGGGTTCGTTTCAATTGATGGTTCTGATCTACGCCGCCGGCGTCGTTTTGACGGCTCTGATCATCGTTCCGAACTGGCCCTTCTTCAATCGCCACCCTCTCAAATGGCTCGAACCTGCCGAAGCCGATCGCCACCCCAAGCCTCAAATCGCCCCCAAGAAGAAGGCCACCAAGCAGAAATGAATGTCCAGTTTGACGCCGGAGAAGTTAGGTCTTATCTGCACTCTCTGCTGAATTGTAGTTAGTTACCCTTTTGATTTTGTGCTTCTGTTTCCTTTGACTGGATATCTGATGAAATTTTTAGCACTTTGGGGAGGTGTTTATGAGCGATTTTTATGGATTTTTCGTTCGCTTCAATTGGTTCTTTGCTTTTGATTGCTCGATGCCCTTCCCTTTTGTTTCATTTGTTGTTTGTGATCACATTGCTGGGAAAGAATGGTTCATTTTGATTGATGTTGCTGGTTGGGATTTTCATGGATGGATTCATATTAACATTGTTGAGTTAGAGTGTTCGTAACCGGCGATTCCATGGCTCCTTTTGATGGGAAGAAACTCTGTGCATAGCAGTATTTCAATACCTCAGATGAATGAGATTTTTTTGGGGGGTGGGGGGCAGGGGTGTTGTTCTTGTTCATGGCTGCTGACTGCCAGTAGGCCTTTGTTCCTCCAAATATGGGAGTAGCCATTTTGAAGATGGCTCGAATTTAGATTCGATTGTATCCGAGCTTCTCCTTGCAGCTATGTTGCCTATAGTTGGGTCTCAAGATGGGTTTTCTGGTGTTTTTCCTTGTTAAACAATATTTTCCCACCAAAATTTGTTAGTGGCAGTGGTGATTTGCATTCATTTGGGATACGTCCTGAAGAAGTTACCTTTGGCATTGTCTCGGGGCTAATGACTCAGAAATTCTATTGGAAATATTGTAACAGTACAGTGGTCTCATTGTCAGAGCATTCACAGCCAGAGTTCATTCCATTTTGTGGAACTCTGGCCTGTCACATCACGTTTATTCCAGTTTGTGGAACTCTGGCCTGTCACATCACATCAGTAAAAGTTCCATAATTCTGAAACTTGCATTTCTTCACTTTTCTAACCCATGGAACTCAATTTTAATCACCCAATAAAAATATTTATTATGGACCCACCTTATAACACACAAAATGTTTTTTAAATTATTGAAAAATTATATAGTTACTCCCAAATAAGAGAAAAAACAAAAAAATATTAAAAAATGCCAAAAGCTGGCATGCGGGGAGAAGGGTCTGTCTGTTCTCACCCACGTGGCACTCCTCCCTCTCTCCTCATATTGCGACAAGTGGCAGCACGGGCCTGCGTTCCCTTTTTTAAGCCCCTCCGCGGATGCTCTCAAGTTTGATGGATGAGTTTGAAACTCGTATAGCTTATTGCAATGAAGAGAAGAGTTGTGGTTTCTGTTGTGGGAATTGATCAGATTAGGTATCATTCTCTTGGGATTTCCAAAGTTTACAAGTGTTGTTTTCTGCTTATTAATTGGACAACTTCATTTAAGTTAATGGAGTACACAGTTCTTGGATATGTATTCTGGACATTCTGGTGGCTGTTTTCATGTTTGTGTGAGACTCTGAGGCTGGTTCGCCTAGGCGTTGATATTAGAGTATCTCAGTTTGAAGAAGATCTTCACGCGATTCGTGTTTTGATGTTTGATAGGCTTAAAGTTGGCTTCTTTGAAGTTTGGTTTGTTTTTGGGTTGCTGGTGGATACTCCTGAGTCCTTTCTCTGTGCAACCCCACACCCTTTTTTACTTTTCTTTTGTTTTTAGAGCCAGGTCCCCCCAGCCCCTGCCATGAATCTGGAGTGTAACGACAAGGAATCTCCTTGCGTGGAGGGTGAGCACTAAATGTTACGTTCAAGGTTAAGGGTTCGGGACCCCAACATTCCATCAAATATGAATACTTGTCCGAATGGTTTCTTGAGCAGAGACTGTTGCTTAAATTTTTAATGTTGGACAGGTGAGGTGAGTACTTCGGAGTTAATTTTATACTACGGGTATCGTTGGCCTTTGCCTGGCAAGCGAGCACTTCAATAGATTCGGCTTCAAGTACCCAAAGACACATCTCGTGGATCCAGTTATTCAGGTAGTAGTTGTTCTTCCACTTGCTTACCATCACGATCCTTCGATATTCATTCTGGACAACCAAGCTACAACGCCTAGGCAGCTTTAGAACTGTGGCTTGCTTCATCAAGGAATTTGATTAAAACTCAAATACATTGGGCGACAGATAATTCAGTAATGCATCTCTAGCAGCATATGCACCAGATGGGAGAGCATTAAGAAACAGTTCTCCCCAGTGTACTCCCAAGTGGAATAACGCCTGAACTTGAAATGTGCAACTGTCGAGCGAAGAAAATGACGAAACAAGAATTCCTTCTCCCATAATCCAAGAAAATTGAGCTCATGGCAACAGCTACAGAAAACTGAATCGAAACCACGTCATCATCTCTGCGGGTGCTCTGTTTTTCTTACAAAATTCACTATTTACAGGATAGGCGAAGGGCAGAGGTTCTCTGAACCAGTGAACCCCTCCTTCTCTGAAACCCGGAAGTCCTTGAAATATCAGATACAAGTGAGCTGTCGTCAACATCTACATATCCACCCTTACTCACTACAAGTCTACGCAGTTGTCATCCTATTGGTTTTCTTGATCCATTGCACTTATGATAGGATTATCCTCCAAGTATTCATCATCTTCATCCAGCTCTTCATACAATTCATCTAATATGGACTGGTTCAGTTTCTTGCGAGATAGCCTCCTGTGTTTCTTTGGCTCCAGTTTTGGCTCTGCTTGCACAACCCCCATATGACCCATCTTGGTCCTGCAAAACAATGAAGAGAGAGAGGAAGCTGACCTCAAGAATCATTTTGGAGTTGAAACTGCATCTCCTTAATGTAAAATGCCTACCTCACATCAGCTTCTCTCTTTGTGCCCATCGTCCTCAGCTGAAATTCCTCTCTGATCTTAATTTCGTCCACCAGTTGGAAGTAATATGGATATCTCTCCCAATCCGCGCCCACTAGGCACCCAGGTTCACCAATGTGCAGACAATTGTTGAATGCACATCTCTTAGGCTCATTTTCTTTGAGTATTTTCCGGATCTAAATATGCAATAGATCACTAAATCATATATGGTACACAGCAAACGTAGTTTTGGTGCATATCGCAGAGAAGCATGTAGAATGAAAACTACCTCAGGGAATGTCTCTGCCAGAGAATGTTTTGTTACTTTCAATAGTCTAGGTTGATTAAATCCTGGAGTATCAGCCAAATAACCTCCGCCCGCCAATGGAAGCAAAGAGACATTCCGAGTTGTGTGTTTTCCTCTTCCACTTCTGGCTGACACTTCCCCGACCCGCTGCTCCTCAAACCATTTGCTGCCAGATATCTGGAAATTGGCAAAAGAGGAGACCATGAAACCTATTAGACCACAGAACGAGTAAATTTTGTTCCCCTTTTTTACCCCTTCTTTCCTCAGGGAGGAGGCACAGGAAGTGTTAAATAGCAGAGTGAGGCATAAAGAAATTGATCGTGGAATACAGACGTGAGAGATGAAACCCACAGGATCAAACAAGGTACCCTCCGCCATTACAGGAGAATCATCGCTGTTCCTCAAAACATTGATAAGACTGGACTTCCCCACACCACTTGGACCCACAATCACAGTTGTCCTCTCTCTCAGGGTGAATACAAGGGAATCAAGTCCCTGTTTTGATTTGACACTGCAAAATATCGGAACATACCCCCACTGAAAGAGCCTAGTTTTCCATGCAGCCAGAACCTGCATATGCCATCAGAACTTGAGCAAAATGGATCACAATTAAAGCAGCTAAAGTGTCAAAGAGGAAGAAGAGCTCACGAAAAACCTCTCAACAATATGGGCTTGTTAATTGTGACACCTAAAGCACATCCGACTTACAAATTTACGATATATACATTATTAGATAAGTCTAGCTTACGATTGAGGCCAACATAACATTGAAGAAAAGATATGATTTCTTAAGACCTCAATCAGAAAGTCCACCTTCCTTCACTGTCCAGAACTGGCTGACTTGTTCTCTTGACTCCCTACCCAACCCCCAACAAGCTGATTAAACAAATTTGCCGTTGTAAAACACATCCATTAACAACAAGCATAAACAAGAAGACAATATTCCTACTTGGCATTCTCCATTATGGGTACTAAACTACGCTAGAAGTATCTGACATGAGTGCGTGTCCAAGAGTGGAATTAAGCCATTATGCTCGAATTGTGAATGTTCTTAGTCTAAGAATCTGACATGGTACTTCATACTCAGCCGTAATGGAGAGTCATGCGACATAGAATAGAGGACCGTAAACTTACCCAAATCTTCGGCCGTCTATTGTAATCCTAATTCCTAAGTCCTAACAGCCTAAGCACATTGTCTCCATTTTCCATCACAACACCCAATTTTGGCACCTCAGAAAATTTTGGTTCAGACGATCACTCAAGTTTGCTTTACAAGGCGCCAAAAAACCTCAATCAACTCCAAATATACTCCTTTTTATTTCAAATTTGTCCCAATTCCCAAACAGATTGCCAATATTATCCCCTAATCACTCTTCATTTACTCTCACTAAACAGTTTTGCCATTGAATTCATTAACATGATTGCATTCAATTGGAAATCAATTGCACGTTCGATTAATTCAGCAATAAATTCTAAGAAGAAAGTTGAAATGGAAGATCAAACCTCCTCATTGACGAGCTCGCATTTGTTCAAAGCAAGTGTAAGCGGAATTCCAGTGGACTCAGCCTCCACAAGGAACCTAGTGAGAGAGAATGGCTCGAGCTTAGGCTGATCCATGGAGAACAAGACCAAGAAATGATCAGCATTGGCGATCGGAGGGTCGAGAATCTCAGATTCCCTAGGGTACACGTTCTCTATCATGCCCCGGCGATCCACCCAATCAATCGACCCTACCAACACCTTATCCCCCACCATAACCCTCCTCCTTATCTTCTTCAGCAGCGCCCTCACCACACAGAGCAGCTCCACTCCAACTCTAGAGCCTTCTAGAGCCGACTCCTTCTCGGAGCTTCCAGAAGGTTCCGGAGCCGATTGGACGATGACGCGCATAAAATTGGCCTGGGCGGAGGCGACCATGCCGATGGCCTGATTAGGAGAGAGAATCTGAGGGAGTTGGTCGATGGAAGGAGATAGAGATGTGAGAGAGGAGAAGTGCTTCAGGGCTTCTCGGGCCTTGAGAGTGTTCCGATTCGGCTGAGGCTGGTTGTGGACCTTTCTGGAAGCATTGATGACGAGAGAGAATCGGCGCCGGAGGAGGAGGAAGGAGGCGGCGGTGGCGGCGGCAAGCTGCGGTGTCGCGGGGTGGCAGAGGAGAGAGAATGAGTTCACCGGCATATTTTGCTGATTTGTCTGTTTCTCAAATTGGCCGAATCAAATGCTGAATGCTGTTCTTGAGCTTGCGTGTTCAGTCTACTCATAATCCATTCTTTCAGGTTGTGAATGCTGCAATTTCCAGCTGCTTCCACTGCTCTTTTGTTGTCTTGTGTATTTTCTGGGCCTTTTGATGGGTTGGGCTTTTGGTATGTTTTAAGAAGTTTGGGCCTGATTGTCCATTATATGTGATCTCAACTAACCTAGGTGGCCCATGGAAGCTTGATCAAGTAAGCTTAGTGGATTTGTTTGTTTGTTTGTTTGAAACCTTTGGTGCACTTTATTTATTATTGGACTTTTCTTAAACTAATTCAACTTAAATCAAACATGAGAAGTCTATTAATGAGATTATTAGGAGATAAGAATAAAAAGTAGAACAGTAGATTCCCCCCCCCCCCCGATTTAGATGATTGGGAAATTCTAATTTGAGAAAGTTATTTATGAAAAATAGCATTTTTGAATGAGATTTATCTCACAAGCTTCTAGCGCGACTGGATGTTGTTAGGATGATCACTAAAAATTCTGAAGACAAACTAAATAATTAGTTATTGTAAGATGATTAATGAATAATCTGTAATAAAAACTTGCATATGAAAAAGTTACACTGCAATGAATGAATCAATAGGCATCCTCAAACAAATTAAGGTCGTGTTTGGCAATAGTGTCTCAAGTAGCGTTTAGTATTTTGATCAAGTTAATACACTAATCAGTCAATTTATAGTGTTCGGTAACTTAGTGTTTTGAATAACATTTCAAGTAGCGTTTAGCGTTTTAAGTAGCATTTTTGAAAAGCTAACAGTATTAGTTGTTGGCATTCAGAAGTAGCGTTTCATATTTTTTGGCCCAAAAATATCATTTGGAAATTTTATATTTGGAATCCTTTCATATTAATTTACATTAATCAGCTAATCCAACAGCTAAATTTACCGAACACATTTATTTCAACCACTTATCTAAAAAGCTATCCACTAACAGCTAAATTAGAAACACGATCAGCTATATAAATAGTTATCTACTATCTGAACCGCTATTCACTATCTAAACAGCTAATTTTATCGAACATGCCAAATTAATTGCAAACATTTCAGCATATCATATTGACAACATGAGTTCATACAAGATAAATTAATGTTAAGAGAATATGATTTATTTTAATTTCAAATACCATTTTGGTTCAACAAGGCAACTTGTGGTTAGGTCAAAATTGCTACAGTATAATATCTAAGTAATCTAAGTTGCATCACGATTAAATTAATGCGGGTTGCCACTTCGTGCCTTTCGACGAAGGTTATAATGTCCAATGGTGTATGGGTTGACCATTATCAAGCGTTTGAAGATAAGATTGAGAGCCAATTGTGCTGGAATTGAGTCACTATATCACACGATAAAAAGCAGCAATGGAGCACAATCCACTTGATTATTTTACGTACTGGTATAATTTGTTTATCGTATAATTAGTCACATACATGAAATAATTAATATATTTCATGCTCGTAGATTGCATCACCCTAGGTAAGATTAGATGTATATGTCACCTATATTTTCGCATTTTTGGTCTAAATTTCAAAGCATACGTGTCTTTGATTTCAAAGTAAAGGAAAATAATTGGGATTTCATTTCTTGAAGGTAATTTTCTGTATTTTTCTTAAAAATAAGGATGTGAAAAAAAATGTCACAACCATTTGTCCCAAATTCCATCACATTATTGTGGGCCCAAAAACTATATATCCAACCATTGGATGTTAGTCATTTTGCAAGCTCCTTCCTGGCTCCGACTCTCCCAGCCACACAAAGTTAATCCCATTGTACTTCATGTGCTAGTTGAACTATTGCTATCACAAATATCCACATCTTGATAGTAGTAGTATATGTTGTTGAATGAGAATATCTTGGCTTCAATATGTAACTTGTGTTATTGGCGAAATTTGGGACAACTTTTGAAAGTTCTGACAGTTGGAGACTGAGTGATCTGAATTTCGTGGATAAAAATTTTCTGTAAGTTTTTGTCTAATATGCCATCCAACGCTATCTTTTTTTTGGGAGGGGCTTTTATCAATACGGTATTTGATTGAATGCTTCTAGTAAGACTGAATGTTGTTAAGACGGACAGTAAAACTCGGAAGACAAACTAATAGAAGATCAACAATTGTAGCACCTAACTCATACCATAGAAACAGCTCCCCTGGTAGAAGATCAACAACACATCATAGTATGGAGCACTGACCTGACCGTAGTAAGCCATATGCAGCCAATGATCACTCGCAAGTAGCATTAGGAATCAAGTTGCAGAACTCCCAGATTGATTCCATTGTATTAGCCCCTTGGAAAAAAAGTGTCCCCTCACAAAGTTGAATTCATGGTATGGATGTCTCTTATAAGCCAAATCATGTTATTAGATGCTTTAGTTCCGCTGATAAACTTGCTTGATATATTTCAGACACGACATTATTTTATTGCTTCAATTTGAAGCTCTATTATTGACGATCACCCAAAAAAAAAGGAGTTACACTAAAACGAACCGATTTTGCAGAATATCATATATGAAAAAGGAGCAACTGTAAAATATTTATTTCACCATGTCTTTTTGCCAAAATGAGTTCATACAAAATACATTACTCTTAAATAATATGATTCATTTTAATTTCAAATACCATTTTGATTCACCATGGCTACCTCTAGTTACTAGGTCCAAATTGCTGGAGTATCATATCATATTTAAGCTGCATCACACAATGAATACGGGGATGCCACTTTGGGCCTTCCGATGAAGGTCATCTTGTCCAATGGTATACGGGTTGACCATCAGGGGTTTGAAGATAAGACTGAGAGCCAATTATGCTGGAATTGAGTCACTGCCGCACGCACCAAAAAGCAGCAATGGAGTATCATATTAGCTGTTTAAATTAATTATTTGTAGAAAAATTATTTAATAAAATTAACTGTTTTTAACAAAGTTGTGAGATAAAAAGCTAATTCACCAAAAAACTAATCAAATTAGCTTTTTGAACTCAAAAAACTCTTTCAAAAAGTTATTCTTAAACACCTGTATTAGTTTTTTGACTATATCAAACAGCTAATTTTGGTCCCAAAAATTATTTTTAACTAAAAAATTCTTCAAAAAATTATTTACCAAACAACCTGTAATTATTTTACATACTAGTATAATTCATTTAATGTATAATTAGTCACGCACATGAAATAACGAGTATATTTCATGCTTGTAGATAGACATGGCAAAACTGACCCGAGACCCGAAATCCGAATCGAACGACTCGGACTCGTACCCAACCCGACACCGGAAATATGCTCACCCAAAAGTGGACCCGAAATCCGAATTGGCCCGAATCGAACTATACCCGGCCCGAAATTTACCACAAAGTTGCTTGTTTTGGCATGACGAGCGTATTTGACCAAAAATTAGTTGACCCGAAATCGACCCGGACCGACCCACACCCGACCCAAACCGAAATGACCCGAAATGTCATTTAACTCGAACATGACCCAACCCGAACTTGATCCGACCCATATCCGAACCGAATGACCCATTTATCAGGTTTAGGTTGCAGCACCCTAGGTTAGATGTACACCTATATTCTTCCATTCTTCATCCAAGTTCCAAAGCACGCATGTCTTTGACTTCGAAATTATGGAAGTTAATTGATAATTCATTATTTAAAAGTAATTTTTTGTCCTAAATTCCTTCACGCATAGTGTGGGGCCAAAAAAATGATGCAACCATTGGACGTTCAGCTTTTTTTCAAGCTTCTTCAAGCCACACAAAATTATTTGATGTGCTATTTGAAACTATTGCTATCACAAATGTACACATCTAGATAGAAGATATACATGTTGTCGAATGAGAATATTTAGCTTCAATGTGACTCCAACTTGTGTTATTGGCGAAATTTTGGACAAGTTCTGAAAATGATATCCGTGGTACAAAATTCATTTGACCATGGTTTGTTCTTCTTTAATAAACATGAAATGGGAGAAAAACGTTAGTTATTTGAGTTTCTCTTTAAAGTATAATTGTTATCTCTTATTTGTAGGTTGTGTTTGACAATAGAGGAGAAAGAAAGGAAAAATTCGAAGTTAGAGAGAGAGAGAGAGGCGAGGGAGAGGACTATTGGATTAGGACTATTACGGTTGTAGCGTGTAGAGTTTAATAATAGTGGAAAAAAATCATTTGCTTTTTTCTTTTTTTTCTTTTTCTTCGAACAAACTCTCGTTTTTTCAACTTAGTTTTTACTTTTTAAAAATTTTTCCATCCTAATTTTCTACATGAGTGCAACACATGCTCTTATTTTAAAATAATATTCTTCTCTTATTCAAAAGATCAACTTTTTTTTTAAATCGTTAGATTATTGACTTACTCACCGACCATGAAATTAATATAGCAATTATTTGACTGATCTTAATCATATTTTCTTATTGATTTCATTCGAAAAAACACAAACAAACATCAATTAAAAAGGGGGAAAAAACACAGACAAACATTTTAATACAAGAATGATGGTAACCATTGATAACCTCATTTGACCAAATATTTTATCGAATCAACTAAACCCAATTGAAAATCAACCCTGCTCAAATTCGACTTCAATCCTTAACATCCAACAGGCTGTACTTTGCAAAAATATATATAGTCTTTAATTTGACAGAAAAATCCAGGAAAGAATTTGGAATCTGGGATTGATCATATTATCAAATAGATTGACTGACGCGTAGGTCCACCGTGTAAGAAATTTTAACCTTTTCTTCATCCCCCCCCCCTCTCCCTATTTTGAGGGCTCTTTATAAATTGAAATTCATGCGCCAATTTCCTCCATCATCACACTCTCTCTCTTGTTCTCCTGCAACTCAGGCTGCATTCACCGGATTCTTCTCTGTGCCACCATTATTTCCCATTTTCTTTTCTGTTTTTCCAGGTAATTATTCTTGCTTTACTCTGCCCTTCTTTCTCAATTATCCATTTTATTTTTCTTTTTTCCCCCCCTTTTGCTTCATCTGTATGTAAGTTTACTTGGGTTATGTAAATCTTATCCTCACCCCCTGCCCTGGGCGGGATTTCAGGGTACTGATTTGTTTGTCTGGGGCTGTTTTTTTTTTTTTTTTTTTTTTTGGGGTGTTCAATGTAATTTGTGAATGCTCATTGCCATTGATCAGCAAGATTGAATCTTTCTGGGATAATTTGGCAGATACCCATTTGATTCATGTCTGTTTTTTTGAATCAGATTTATTAATTGCTCTGGAAAATTGCTGTTTGTTTCATGGAAAATGCAAGAGTAACCGTTCAGCAGTTCTGCAATCTTGTTCTTTCTCTGTTCAATAAACCAGAATTGTAGTATCTTAACGTTAAATTCTGTAGTTTTCTGGGTACATCATTTAGCAATTATGGGGTTTTTCTAAAGGAAAAAAAATTGATTTTTTGGGAGGGGGTGTCTAGAATGGTCACCTGATGCTTCAGATCATATCAATCTTATTGAGCTTGAGATATGTCATGTCCACGTTCTTCTGCATTCTAATAGAATGAGGAAACCAACCTCTCTTATCTAGGAAAGATCCTTTTTTCTTTTTTGGTTTTTTAAAAATTTTCTTAGTTTTTTTTGCGGGGGAATTTCTTATGTGTTCCCTAGAGCATATGTTTTCATTGTCCACGTGTATATATTTTCACATGTATATTTGTCATATATTAATTTTTAATATATATTTGTTGATGTGATCTTTACGAGTATGTGCTCCCAAAAATATGATATCCATATTGGGGGTGGGGGTGTTGATGTGGCCTGTGGAGGAGATAGATTTATTTATTTATTTTTTTTTTGGTGTGGAGGAGGGGCTAAGCCCCAATAGTTATCTTATTAAGGATTGCCTCTTCTAGGCCATACAACCCCAACACAATCAGCATACAATAAATCCTTAATCTCAACAGGGGGTGTTTGAAAAACTTCACACCCCAAAAGCCTAGATAATCCTAAATTAGTCAATTTGTCCGCGACTTGGTTTGCTTCTCTATTGCAGTGGGAGATTCGAGTTTCCCATGTATCATCATCCAAGAGCCTTTTGCATTGACTCAGAAGCGGAGTATGTTTCAAGCACCAAGAATAATTACCCTTTAGCATCTCCACCACAACCTTGGAAGCGCTTTGCACCCAAATTTTTTGTATATGTTTTTCCCGTAATATCTTCAGGCCCCTGTAGATGGCCTTTGACTCAGCCTTAAGAGAGGAGCATCTTCCCAATGCCTCAGTGAAACCACCCATCCATTATCCCCATTCGCTTCTTAAGATTCCTCTGCATGCCGCCGGGCCCGGATTGCTTTTAGCTGCCCCGTCTGTGTTTAAAAGTACCTACCCACTTGGTGGTGCTTCCCATCCCACGTTCAGCTCCATCTGCGCTCTTACAGGTGGTGCTAACCCTTGTGTTCCCTTACCCAAGGCAGCCAGCACCTCTTCAAACTTTTCCAGGAAGAAGAGTCCTTTGTGCGTCGGAATTTGGTCCACCGAATCAAAGCATACCGCGTTCCTCCACTTCCAGAGATACCAGCATGTAACAAGGAATTTTGTTGGCCACGTCAAATCGTCCTTTCCTGTCCGAGAGTTCTCCTTAATCCAACTCGTCACCTCCCTGTTAGGCGCCATGCACTTAAGGCCCTTGCTTCCTAGGAAGTTCCATACCTCACATGGTTGTGGACAACCCCTCAGAATATGGTCTATGTCCTCCCGATCCCCGTGGCACACTACACAGCTCATATGGCTAGATAGACCTCACTTACATCTATTCACATTGGTGAGTACTTTGTCATGCATAGCCAGCCAAGCGAACACGAGTGCCCTCTGGGGTGCCTTAATCTTCCATAGCCATTTCCATGAAATCGCTTCTGTTGACCATTGTTCTTGTCGGATGATCGATAGGGCCGATTTGATGGAGAAACGCCCCGATGTCTCGTCTTTCCAATATAGACTATCTGCTAGTTGCTCCCCAAAGACCTCGAAAGAGGCTATTTTCTGGAGGATATCTGGTGGTAGTACGTCCCTAAGGGGCCCCCATCTCCATCCTGTGCTGGGCTCCCAATAGTCCGCCACCAGGCGGTGTTGGTCAGAGAAGGGAATTGGGCCAAGCGCTCTCTCAATTAGTGGCCTGTGATCCACCCAATTCTGTAACCAAAATCTCGTCTTTAGCCCATTCCCAATTGCGCATGGGCGCAAAGTTTCCTACAATGCCTCTCCAAGTACTCGAGTCACTTGGGGGGGAGATTTATCAAGCAAGGGTAAGTAGTTAGTGGGTTGGTAAGAGTACGACTGGTGAAGATTTATCTTTGAAATGTCTACTTATTGCTCCTAGTCTACTTATTAATGTTGTTTAACTTGCCCAACATCTAGATTTTGTATAGTTTTTTATCCTTAAATGAAAATCATACTTTCAGTTTTAAGTAATTCAGAAAATCATACTCAATCGTAAAATAATAAGAAAAACATTCAAGAGATTCGGCTATGAGAAAATTCTCAATGTTTAATTCATCCTGAAGAAGTCATTTGTTTGTTTGACTTACCACTCTGCACTTATGTGACTCTTCACAGGTGTTGTTCATGAATAATGCAAGTCCCTGCAGGATAGATCTCGCATATGACCAGTGACAGGGGCATTGTTTGGGGGGAGAAACAATTCAGCAACAACTGAAATTGATTCTGGCCTTGTTGGAACGGCGACGACAGATATTGAGAGTCAAACTTTTCAGATGGCCAATGGATTCGGTTTGACAAAACATAGAAAGTCTTCTGCATATAAGTCCCAATTGATTTGTTCCGCCACTGATTTCATTCATTGGTCTCGCGAAATTCCTATAGGTGATGGATTTCACGAGTTTTTCTAGTTGCTAGCCATTCAATCCTTAAGTGAGTGATAGATTTCTTGTAAAAAAAAGAAGAAAAAGAAAAAGAAGTGAGTATTAGATTTTGAGAGTCAAATGCCAGGTCTTATTAGTGAAAGGAAAAGGGCAAAAGAATCAAACATGTGCTTCACCAATTTGCCCCAACAAGACATATCCTTTATTTCTAAAGGCTCTCCTCAGTCAAGATCTAAGGTTGCTAATGACAGTTATGTCCCCATTTTGCCGGGCCTTCCTGATGACGTGGCTAAGTTATGCCTCTCGCTTGTTCCTCGGACAAACTTTTCTGCAATGGCGGCGGTGTCTAAGCGATGGAGGTCATTCATTCAAAGTGAAGAGTTCATGACCATTCGAGAACAAGCTGGGATGCTCGAAGAATGGCTCTATATGTTGACCATGGATGATGAAGGGGAGAGCCGTTGGGAGGTGTTGGATTGCTTAGGTAATAAGCATCATGTTCTCCCGCCTATGCCTAGTGAGCTCAAGGCTGGGTTTGGGGTGGTGGTTCTCCATGGAAAGCTGCTAGTGTTGGCTGGCTGCATTGTCTCTGAAGCCGGTGCATCTGCCACATCCGATGTTTATCAATACGATTCCTGCCTCAATAGGTATGCTGCTTTTTAAAGCACCTTTTCCCCCCCGGTTGCTCCTACTGTTATCTATGTTTGAGTGGTAGATTTTATGTTGGCAATTCTGCCTGAAATATGAGATCTTGGAATGGAAATTTAGCCGCCTTAAGCAATTGAATGTTTGCGATGTGATCTAGTATTCCTTAGTTATTGTGTGTTATGTGCTTATGGCTTGCGGTGAAACAAACACACTCGCCCTGTCTTACTAAGATTATTGACTTTTGTGTTTTCCATTGGAAAATCTTCGTAGGAAAATGAATTTTTAGCTGGAAATTTTCCACTGCAATTGATGATTTGGCTTGCAAGCTAGTCATTTCTTTTACTTCTGTCTGCCTATTCTCATGGGCCTTCAATGTTGTACTTTGATCAGCTGGAGCAAGCTCGCGAGCATGAACGTGGCTCGCTATCACTTTGCCTGCACCGAAGTCAATGGCTTGGTCTATGCCGTTGGGGGCTATGGTGAGAACGGAGAGTCACTTTCCAGTGCTGAGGTCTACAATCCCGAGACCAACAAGTGGACTATGATTGAGCCACTACGCCGTCCAAGGTGGGGTTGTTTTGCTTGTGGGTTCAAGGGCAAGCTCTATGTCATGGGGGGCAGATCAAGCTTCACCATTGGGAACTCCAAGTTTGTCGATGTCTATGACCCTGTAAAGCAATCTTGGTGCGAGATGAAGAACGGGTGTGTCATGGTCATTGCCCACGCTGTGTTGGATAAGAAGCTGTACTGCATTGAGTGGAAGGATCAAAGAAAGTTATCCATATTCAACCCAGAGGCCAACTCCTGGGAGATGGTCCCAGTTCCATTGACCGGGAGTCTGAGTATCGGGTTCCAGTTTGGGATCCTTGATGGGAAGCTCTTGCTCTTCTCGCTTAGGGAGGAGCCTGGATATCGTACATTGCTGTTTGATCCCGAGGCTCCCTCTGGGTCCGGGTGGAAGACCTCCAATATCAAGCCATCGGGTTCGTGCTTGTGCAGTGTAACCATCAAGGCATGAAGGAAAGCAAGATTGTCATTTGCTGCGTTGCTTAATTGCTTTCATGGGAGTGATCTGGGTCCTAATTGTTGTAACCTTTTGTGTTTCCCTTGATGCCTTTGTTGTTGTATTAACAGAATGGGGGTTCTTATGGTCATGTTTGGTTCAGCCATAGAAAGGATACGTTGTACATATTTTAATATTTTTCCCAAGAGATCTCTATAAAAATACAAATGTTTTGTATAGTATTATTCACGTAACTGTATTCCAAATAGTGAAATTATCTTCCAAAGAAGGCATGAAATTGCCCTCGTGCATACACGGCTGCTATCATAATTCATAGGACAAGACCCATTGACAATATATATCTGACTGCAATATGTGTCTCAACTTTTATGATTTAAATCACTAAATTTCTAATAATTATAATCAATTATGAATCACTTACCTTAGATATTTATCGGCTATGTCGATGGACGACGAACGCAATACCCTAATTGAATCAACGTCATCTGTAAAAAATATGAATATATGATACATCTAATTTTATGCATGTGAAAAAATTATGGATAAAAAGGTAATTTCACATAATTTATAAGTTATGACACACTTTCATTATTTAGTGATGCTATTCTTTTCCAATTTAAAACATGACAATATAATCTTTACGTTAAGACAATATATTTAAGAAGTATCTTGTAATAAAAAATATATCATTTTGCATTTATAATCTTGCTAACACAAAGAATTATGAGAAAATCAACGCATATTAGTTCAAGTGGTTTGAAACCTGTTTCTTTTAAGCAAAGTCTTGAGTTTAAGTCATGTGAATGGAGAAAATCTATGCTAGAAAAACTCTATCCTTTTGTGAAGCAACAATAGCTTGACTTTGATAAGACAAAGACATTAATACCCCCAAAAAAAGTTTTTATGAAAAAAGCATGACCCATGTTACAATGATGTAAGTTTGATAAACATCCAACTTTGACTCATAAGCTTGCTCCAAATCCGAACAGGTTACAAGTATTGAAAATCATCATATGGTTCCATTTCAACTGAAGTCATTAGTTTATTTTTCAAAAATTTTAGGTTAAAAATGGGGATAATAAGTTCATCATCAAACAACACACGGCTCACTAAATTTGATAACAGTGTCCTAGGCCTAATAATAACTCGAATTCATATTCGAATGGATACATAAAACAACTAACGCAAAGCAGATTCGAAAATGATCCGAACTAAATTAAATCAGACCAGAGCTAAATATTTTCTACCAAAATTAATTTCTTTATAAGATAAATTTATTGGACTAAGTACTAACAGACTTCAAGTAAACTCAAACTATGAATAATCCGACCTAAATTAAAATCAAACTGAATCTTATTAACTCAATCTTAACCCGATCGAAACCGAATCCAATGACTTCTTTGCTAAGTCTAGCATCATCGAACCACGAAGCTGAAGCCGAAGCCGAAGCCGAGTCCTAGCCCGAGCCCGCGCCCGCCCAAACCCCCCCCCCCCCCAAAAAAGCCAAATTTCGAACAGCACTTTCCCCCACTAAAACCCTCCTCTCTCTCTCTCTCTCTCTCTCCCTCCCTCCCTCCCTCCCCCCTCCGTCGTTAAGAATGTTCGGAGCCTCGTCGTCGTCCTTCGGGACGCCGTCTTCGACGCCGGCGTTCGGCGCCTCAACTTCGTCTCTCTTCGGAACTCCGTCTTCGACTCCGGCGTTCGGAACTCCGTCCTCAACTCCGGCATTCGGAACTCCATTCTCAACTCCGGCGTTCGGTACTCCATCAGCTCCTCTATTCGGATCTTCTTTCTTCGGGTCTTCTCCCTCTCCCTTCGGCCAGAATCAGCAGCCGCAGCAAACGACGCCGTTTCAGCAGCCGAGCACTGGGTTTGGGTTCCAGACGCCGCCGTTTGGTACTCAACAACAACAGCAGCAAATGACGCCATTTGCTGGAGTTCAACAGTTGACCACTCAGATGGCTCCTGTTGCTCCTTTGCCTTTCTCCCACGCTGAGCGTGACATTCAAGTATTTAATTGCAGCATTTTGATTTCAGAAACCCTAATTTTCAGAGTTCATTGTTGCAATTACAACTTCATGCGTTTAATTTCGATTTCTATTGGATTTTGGCAATTTAGGCGATTGTTGATGCATACAAGGACGAGCCTGGAAACCCCAAGTATGCATTTAAGGTCTGTCTTCTGATATTACTCTGCTGTTTTCTTCTGTACCACTTAGCATGGACTTGCTGTCCTTTGTAGTTAATTTTATTCCTTCAGTTCAAACATGTATTCTTGTTCTTGAGAACAGTGACTTGATTATGGATTGGGAACTGTATTTACTTTTGTTGTGGCCTCCTGCTTTAGACCATGGGTGTGAGTTTTATTTTTATTTTTTTAAACAAAACCAACAATGTGCATATATTATTTTGAAGTGGCAATGAGAAATGTGTTTTGCTGCTGTTTCAGTATTTGCTATTTAGTGTGACGGATCCACAGCTCCGGGTCAAGCCAGCTGAAGTGTCAGATGTAAGTCTTCTTCTTGGCCAGGGCTTTGGGTGTGCCTCTTTGCGAACGTTTATTGGTCAAAGTGATCATTAAGGTCCTCCATTCTGGTTGGTAGATAATGTGGGCTGAGGCAATGGGAAAACTTGAGGGGATGGATAGTGCAAATCGTGAACGCTTGTGGCCTCAACTTGTAAAGGGTTTCAAGGATCTCTCACACCGTTTAAAGGTAGGCCTTTGTATTCTGTTTCAGCATTTTTAAGTATTGCCTTGAACAAGTTTAATGTGAGTACTGGCTTTATTGGCTCCATCTTCTAAACATGCAAGTGTGATTCTAACATGCCAAAAATGGAGATTATGGTCGTATGATGCACTCTTAACATGTCAACCAGCACCCTAAAACATTTTAAGGGGCCAAGAGGACTGCATAATTACAGTTTGACAACCCTTGGACTTTTTTCCAAAGTTGTGAAAATTGTGCAATATCCTTGATTTTGGGGCTTCCAGGGGGCGTAACCACTTCGCCTCCTAAGCATTGAACGTCTTTCTACCCATCTCTTTTAACTATTCCAATGAACATAATGCCTTTTTTTGCCATTTTTTGGTTTTTGAAGCGCAGTTCAAAATGCCGAAAGGGTAGTACTGTCATATGCAATGCACTCTAGAATTGTTTTGTGATGGGCTTCGGATAGTCTGGGACATTTTGGGTCTAGAGAAGCATGTAATCATGATTTGGCAACTTCTCTTCCGTTATCCAGTAATCGTGGAAACCACTTATAATCAACTTTATTTCAGGGTCATGGGAGACTCTTTATCATTTTACGTATGAAACTTTCTGGTACATTTTAAATATTCCCTAAGCGATTTCATGTGCATGGTAGCTGTATTGGTACCTATTAAATTGTCGACGTTGTAAACTTGGAATTGTAATTCTGGAACCCAGGCATTAGGGCTGCTTTACAGTAGACTCTAAATTGTCAGTAATGCCTTTACAACGCCCTGAACATTTTAATGTGCCAAATGGAGAACAGTCATAAGTTGACAACTCTTGACTTTTTTTTTTCCCACAAAATTGCAAAAACTGTGAGCAACAGCCTTCAGTTTTGGGTTCTGAGAGACTATTATCAATCTACATCCTAAATGACGCTCTAAATATGTCCTGGAGCAATTTCAATGAACATGATGAGTTTGCTGGCACCATTTTGTGGATTTTGAAACATGGCGTTCTGGTAATACACAATGCACTTTGAACCATTTGGATTGGTTCTAAAATAGCTTAAAACATTATAAGGGCTTGAGAGGATCATATAGTCAGGATTAGGAACTGATAAGCTTATGCAGAATCTAAAATGCTCAAGCCATATGTAACAGCCTTCCTTTCGGGATGATGATAGGATTGGCTACTACGCATTCGAGACTATTGTGGATGTTTTAGAATTTTCCTCTTAAAGGAGTGTAATGGCTTCATCTGAACTAAGTTGTAGTGGTGTACAACACACTCTACACAACGTAGAGTGAGCTTAGATTTGCTAAAACTTTTTGAGTGGTTTAGTAGCTGCATTTGGTCCTTGCTTGACCACTGCTTGGACCCTTTTCCTCAAATTGTGAAAACCGTGCGTAATAACCTTCATTTTGAGGCTTTTGAAAGCTTCTAACCACTCTACCTTCAGAGCATCTTAGGATGTCATAAATAATGTCCCAAAAATTTAGGTGACTCCAGTGCTTTAGTCAGCATAATCTTATTGATTTTTGAAGCTTGATTCCTGATTGCTACAAAAGGTGCATTATAATGGCATACAATATCCCTAGTTATTGAGAATGGACTAAGATACTGTGATGAATTATTGAAAATGGATTGAATACTGTTGACAAATTTGAAGAGTGTGTAGGAGCGCATAGTCACGATTTTGCATCTTGCGTAATTTTCAAGAAATCCTGAAACTAATATCTAATGGCCTCTGTTTTGGGGGTTTCTAGAGGCCATGGCCGGTTTACTTCAAACAACTCTTAGGATGTTCTAGTTATCCCTCATACCAATTTCAATTGGCATAATGGCTTCGTTTGTATTATGGTGCCATAAAACCAATTTCATGAGTTCGTAATGCCATAAAACCAGGTATTATGGTGCTGTAATATATGCTTAAACTATCAAGGATTGACCCAAAATAATAAGGGACATTTTTCTGAGTCACAGGAGACAATTTCCCCTCCCCCGAAAGAACTCCTAAATATTGTGTATAATAGCCTCCATTTTGGGTGCCATGAGGCTTTTATTACTGTAGCTTTGAAACTGATGAGGAGCTTTTATTACCCTGGAAAGCAATTCATATGAAAATGGCAATGGTACGAAAAGGAATGAGAGATTCTCTGCTATTAGTAGGCTTCTGTTGCTTACTTGTACATGGATGAGTTCTTATGTCTGGATGTCTTCTGCCTGATGTGTATCTCTTATTACGCACTTGCAGACTGTACTAAAGTTTAGAGCAGGAAAAAGAGTGTGCTTTGACTGGCTTCGGCTTGAATTTTTGGTTATCAAGCTGGTCGAAATTTTTTATCAGTTTGTGTGAAGTGGTTTAGTACTTGGTATGTTCGGGATAATGGATTACATGCGACTCATTAGAAGAGTTTAAATGGATAATTGTGCAAGCGGGGTAAATTTGTAGAGCCTCGATATGGCTGCCTTTATTCTGAAGTGCTTGTTTGTTTTTAGAGGAAGCTTTCTGCGGGGGCAGAGCACTTTCTGGTATTGTTAGTACCACAATTGAAATCTTAAGCTGCGAAGTTTTATTTAAATGTGGAATTTCCTTCTTGGTTTTCTAACTGCTTCAGATTTTATGATAGGCTGACTTCATTGATTGTTTTGCCTATGCTTCTGCAGCTTCAAGACGAAGTCATTGTTTCGGATGCTGAGAGATTGCAAATGACTCAAAGCAATGTGAAGATGGTACTACTCCTCTGAGTTCACAAGCTTATGCATGTATCCTATTCATTCGTTACAAAATGCTTGACTTGGATGTTATTGTACTTATGCAGCTTCAAAGACATTTCCAAGCTGACACTCTGCCTCGCATTGAAAGACTGAGGCAGAAGGAGCAAGGTCTCCAAAGACGTTTGTTAAGGGTAAGGCTTATGTTTTGCTGTGGTACTAAAGTGTTCATATGATCTATTTGTTTATTCCCTAATTTTTCCTATAACTGCCTTTGATGGGTTTTTTTGTGCATGTGCGCGCGTGTGTGCGTGCATGCCTCTTTTATCTGTGCTACCCACCCCTGTTGTAAGCTGCCTACAGTGTGAAGCCTCTGCCTCCTTTCGTGGCATTGATTTTTTGATGCCTTCAATTAACTAAGAACCACATCCCTAGATTGCATCGTTAAAAAATTTAAGCCATCCCATACGAGCAAGATTCTTGGGTAACCTTTTGGAATGCAGGGATAACGCTGCAAACATCGACCCCCCCCCCACCAAAACAAAAAGAAAAGAAACGAAATAACAACAAAAGAAAATAAAATTCCTGGTCCTACCCTATAACCTCAAGAGAGGTGCCGGGGGGAGGGCATTGCATGTTATTTCTTTTTAGCAAGCATCCCCATGCAGAAAGCTGCTCTTTGTGCTGATATTCTTTCTACTCATGTTAGATGATGAGAATTGTAGAGGCTTTAGAGGGAAAAGGTTGCCGGTTGCCCCTAACGAAAGGAGAAGTGGAGTTAGCTGAGAAGTTGGCTGCTATCATCAGACAGGTTTGTGAGTCACTGGTTGTTCCCCCGTGTGTTTTCTCAGTTGGCCTTTTCTGATATTACTACTTTCTGCAGCTCAAGGGGTCTGGAGCAGATCTTTCAAGGAGAGTCCAAAACCTACTGACGGTTGCTCGTGTTCAGGCAAATGTCTACAGTGGTAGCATCTCCGTTTATCTCCCAGGTTCAACTAAAATACATGAGCAAAGCCTTGCCGACATGCAGGAGGTAAGATTGCTGGGGTTCTTAGTTCATAGTTTCTGTAGGTTTCATTGCACATTTGTCCCAAAATAAAATATTCTGGCTCTTTTTTCCTTTTTTTTTCTGAGTCCTGTGCCAGCCTATTTACTAATAATAACTTGTTTAAAAAACTGAATATGAAACAACGGGCATAATGATGTTCTGTTTCATTTTCGAGAGAGGAAAATTTTTCCTGGGTGAGAACTGAGATTATATCTCACTCTTTTTTGAATTCCTAATTTGCGAGCTTGGTTACTATGCAGCAGCTCACACCAGAGTTCAGCTTGTAATTGACCGTTAACCTTAGCCTCCTACAAGTCTTGTACTCAGTAGTTTGTGCATTGTCAGGTTTTACAACAGGAGACAGAGGCCATAGCAAGACTTGGCAATGTGTTGAAGAGAGACATTCGGGACATGGAGATTATAATGTCTGAAGATACTGAAATGACCGAAGATGGTAGTTGAAAGAGCGAGCCTGACTTGAGATTGATAGCTGTTCTGACACACACCACAATTTTTCGGTCCTGATGTAATCTCTGTAACTTGGATGCAAAGGAGGTAATCTGTGGCCAACTGAAGTATAGGCATAATAGTGTGTTGAAATGGTTCCCTCCCAAGAAAGCAACTCCCAGAAACAAAGGATTCAAGGTAGAGGAAACAACCGATTACATTTATGTACCTATTTCCAAATGCATCATCTACTTCTAAATTGCAGTTTTTGCTGCTTGTATTGGTCTGATGACTTTGATATCTCAATTTCATACAATGTGGCTGCGACTTTTTCTCTCTCAGTCGCTTTCTCACTTCCCTCGTTGTTGAATTTGACAATCGAAATGAGTCGACTATAAGCGTAATCGACGTAAATATTTTTCTTTTTTATGTTCATAATCTTTTTTTTGGTATGAATCTAATATTCTCTAATTTATTAACTATTTTTTCTGTCAAAAATATCTTCCCTTCGTTGGGACCTTTTATTCTATTTTATTTAAAAATATAATAGCAATAAAGAAAAATAAAAACCTCAACCAATGATATCTTAGCAATAGGTAAGATTAAGGTCCTAAGCGTATATATTAGGTTCCATGTTTGATTCTTTTTTTTCTCTATTGTATTGTACTTGTGTTACGTTACCTTTGTGGCTTCTATGGGTAAAAAAATAATAAAAACTTTAAGTAGAAAAACAATTCAGCCAACTTGTCCGCCAGGAAAAAAAATTACAAAGAAAGAAAGACCCAAATAGTACTGTAATTACGGTACATCTCTGTAATTATACGCGTAATGGTGGAGGTTAATTTAAATGATGCTGCTCCTTCCGGTTGAGAGAAGACAGTAAGACTTAAAGAACATGTCTATAATATTAATTCCCAACATAGACCATTGCAATCTCATTTGATTTTAAAAAAAAAAAAAAAGCAGTACCATATTTCTGGCTCGTCACTTTAAGATTAGTACTACATTATAAAATAGATAAGGGGCGAAAAACAAATGGATGATAAAAAAATGTCTCATTAGAGATCAGTCCTGTTACCACAATTTATAAAACATAATACCGCTACTTAATTCCAAATTTCTGTTCTTAAAATTTAAAATTTCATAACAGTGAAATGCAATAGTGTTTCGGTATAGAGTTTTTGAGGCAACAAAGAGCGGGTTTATGAGATGGAGAATGACTTGGACCATCCTTCCTTCCTGCACAACTCCTTGATGTAGATCCGATGAACGCCTCTCTAAAGCTCAAGTCAATTTTCAGAATAGGAAAGCAGAAAGGTAGCTAAGAAAAGGAAGAGCAAAGATCTCCCCCCTCAAGGAAAGATCCGATCTTTTCACCGAAAAGGAAAACTCTGACGCATATTGACAAACGGGCCATAAAATTAAAACAGCTGGATAGGTGAGTATTTACAGGAGACAATAACCAAGCGGTAAAAGGATAATGTCGAAGTTTTTCAGGCTTGGACTAAAGATTAAGTGGCTCGGTTCTTCGTCTTTCTGCGGCCCATAGAAGTTTGGGCCTCCTACCTCCGTACTACGTGCCGAGCAGGTCCGCTTATCGATGGCCCAACGGTGCGGCCCACATGGGTGTACCGAAATCAAATGGAAATCAATGCTAGCAAATAGACACTATAATTCAGTTTAGCTAAACTCAATGCTGCAACACCACCGCAGAAAAACAATCCCATCGTAATGTTCACAACTTCATACAGCAAAACTAGCTGCCAAATTCAATTGTAAACAATAAAAAACATCCTATAACTTCTGATAAAACCAAAATCCTTATTGCGCTAAAACTACTCCAAAATTCTCCTTATTGCACTAAAAAGATCCCACCAGGTTCTCTTCCGTGAAAAAACCAACCACAAAAATTTCACTAATAATTATGCAAGAGAAATGTGGAGTTGTTGTTCACTCGAATCATAGGTAAGGAGCAATTTCGAACCTTCAGAAAGACCTCTATGCTCTGCGTAATGATACCAAACCCCCATACCCAACCTGCATTCTCTGCGGCTCACCACTAACAGCATTGAGGCTTGGAACTCGGTCTGGATATCCCGAACCCACAACGAGATTGATTGTTGATTGTTGAACTGGTTCTTCAGGTTCTGAGGCAGATATGGGTAAATTTTGGAAGTAAATTCATCCTCACCAAATTTCAAACGGCATTGTGGTTTGTCTTTTTTTACCCTGCCTGCTTTCTTGTCCAATGTTACCCTTATTACACTCATGATGATGATTGGGTTTGGGTCACAATAATTAGGTTGGGTTGGATGTATGCTGCTACTTGCTCAGTATTTATATGAGATGGTGTGGAGATTTGTAAGGAAAGTGTGTAATGAGATTTTTAAACGTTTGCAATGTTAGGAAAGTGTGAGATTTTAGCATGATTTACTGCACATTTTGGTTACATAATTTAATTACAAAATGTCGTCGGATATCTTTTGTAAGCTAGTTGAAAGATATTCATTACCCGAAAAAATGGTCCTGTAAAAATATAATCCCTTTATTCTTTTATTCTTTTAACTATTTTGTACAAGTAAAATATATTCCTTTAACTTTTCTCATTATATTTCTATTAAGAAGAAGTAGTAGTAGTAGTAATAATAATAATAATAATAATAATAATAATGACTATGGCGAGAGTTTGGCAAAAATATATAACCTAAAATTTAATAGCAGTTTCATTGTGACACCCCCCCCCCCCCCCCCCAAAAAAGAAAAAGAAAAAAAAAGATGAGCTTTTAAAGCCGTGTTTGGTAACAACGTTGTGAGTAGCGTTCATCATTTTGACCAAATCGATATACTAACAAGTCAATTTTTTAGTATTTAGTAACCTAGTAATTGACTAGCATTTCCAGTACCGTTTACCTTTTCAAGCTGTGTTTTTGAAAAGTTAATAATATTGGTGTTTGACATTAAAAAATAGCATTTCATATTTTTGAGCAAAAAAATACCTTGTGAAAATTTTATCTTTGAAAACTATCTATATGTTGTGACGTCAATTTATACAAATTAGCTAACCCAACAACTAAATTTATTGAGCACATTTGCTTCAAATGCACATCTAAACACCTATCCGCTGATAGCTAAATTAGAACCGATATCCACTGCTAAATAATTATTCGCTAACTAAATATTTGTCCGCTACTTAAACAACTAATTTTAAAAACAAGGCCTTAACATAAGAAATCTGAGTTTTAATGACACACATCCATTTCTGTATGCCTTTCATTATTGTTTTATTTTATTGTTTTGGGTGCGGATGACTACGCTCAACGCGACTCTATTGTACTGGTACGTTAAGATTAAGATTGATGCAGCATAAACTTTTTTATCATAGTTAATCAGGCATAAACTTGGTTTTTATCATGATAGATCTCAAGTCTTTAATCATGGGGAATCATTTGCCTAGAGAAATTCATAGTTTCTATGAAAGTATGAAATCAGTAATTTGATTAAGTATTTTTTTTAAACAAGGGTAAACAAGAAACAACAAAAAGCTTAAACACCTCTTCTTGTACGAGTGCGTCTAACTACATCATAAGCAAAAATGGAACGAAGCACCGGTTAGAAACATAAAACAGACGAAAAGGAATTAGTATAGGAAAGCTCCAATTTGAAGAGCCAATCTGTCGTCATATTTGCTTCTCTAAACACCTGATTTGCAGTGATTTGTATGCTCATATCCTTCCATATGAGAATATCCCAAATGATACTGTGGATCTGCAAGGAGTCTAAACTTCCCCTTGCAATGTCATTCTTGCACTGTTGTAACTACATTCACTAGAGAGTAGTAGCATTCAATTTGTTCATCCACTGGTCTCTAATGTTCCTATATATCAAAAAATTGAAGTTGGGTTAATTTGTTATTCTCTTTGTGCACAATGTCTTTCCTGAGGCTTTTGCCTAGCTCTGAGAGTTGTATAGTGGTGTAGCTCAAGATTTGACTTCTATCATGATTTCACGGATATGAAGAGTTGAAATGAGTTGAGCCAACTTTTTAGACTTGTGTGCTAGCTTAGCAAGAGAGTCGAGCTCAACTCAAGAAGGCACGAGTCTACTGATAAGAGACTATACCCCTCATTGACAACTTCTATTTCAATTTACTGCTATATTACAACTAGAAGTAAATTGAGCTGAGCTTGCTAAGCTAGCTCACAAGTCTAAAAATTTGGCTCAACTCATTTCAACTCTTCATATTCATGAATCATGATGGAAGTCAAATCTTGAAATACACCACTATGCATGCAACTCTCAGCATTAGGAAAGACATTGTGCACCAAGAAAATAACAAATTAACAAAACTTCAATTTTTTGATATATAGGAATATTATAGACCAGTGGATGAACAAATTGAACACCTACAACTCTCTAGTGAATGTAGTTAAATCAATACAAGAAACAAATCTAATGATCAGTAGCAATTGCACTGGGGTTCCCCGATTCAAAAAATGGGATCTTTGGTGATCACACAAGAACAGTAGTACAAAATCCTCCACAGCCATGGTATTTGCAGACACCAGCATTCTGAATCAGAAAGAAGCTGGATAACAAATAAAAATTGCACCAGAAATGAACTCTGTTTCTCTTAGAAAAAAATTATCGACACACCCATCATGAAGCATCCTGCAGCCACCCATGGACTCAACCTTTCACCTGATCCATAAAAACAGGCCATCAGCATTATGCTTCATCACTCCCTCTCCCCAAAACGGTTTCTTTAAAGCACATCAATAGGGAACCCTTTCAATCCGTAGAACAAGATTAATTTTAATAAAGAGACCTCTGCTTTTGCATCTTTCCACAATGTGTTAAAATTACAAGTTGCCACAAATGTGGACAGCTCTCCTAGGAGTCAATGCCAAGCCCAAACTAGACTTTGCAACCTTCCCCCCCCCCCCCCGGGGGGGGGGGTCATGTAAACTAATCATTGTTGCACATGATAATGAACACCCCAGCCTCAGGGTTAAAGGAGGGCTGAACTGCTGAAGCTATGTTAAGGTCACCACATTGGCACACCTGATTTAGAGTTGTATCTGTCAGGCTGTCGCCACTGTTAACTGAGAACAATCTACCTTACTCATGTAATACTGGAAAAGAATACACCAAGATTTCCAGAGATGACACTATCATTAACAACTAAATCATCCTGAATCAGTTATTAATAAATTATATTGAGCTTACCAATTCTTGCAGCCTTCCAAAAGAATCCTCGGAACCTGACATAAGACAGCAAACTATATGAGGAGCAAACATCATACCACATCAACAATAACAAACTACAAGTGGAGATGATAATATTCAAACATACTTTTTTTCCCCCTTTTTTGGGGAGGGGGCAGGAAAGGTAGAATCACAATGACCCTCATAACTCAAGTCTCAAACAGTAATTTGAATCTACTGCCAACTGTATGACAACAGGAGCTACAAGCAAGGCATGTACCGACTAGTGACTCTCCTTTTCCTCTATTTTTTTTTTTTGGGGGGGAGGGGGGATGGGGCGAGACTCCCTTGTTTCATATACTATTTCCTGCAGAAAGGATGGCGTAACCCCTGCCCTCTCATAATGATCCCCCACATCACGACAAAGTACTCATCACCTCCCATCAAGTGACCCTTAACCACCTTGGCATTACCGTATATCATAGTACCAAGAGATCTGAACCCTAAGGCATCAAGATCTTGCTCCTTTGCCCTTCCTCAGTCCCCAACATTCCCCAAGTGGAAAGTCTATAATCGTAATGCTTTAAGTCATGAACATAGGAGGCCCTGGGCAAATTTGGTGGATTCCAAACCATTATCCAAATGACCCTTCCCAACTAAGATCTAGGTCCTTGAGGCTGGGCAATGGGTCTCAAATAGCGTTTGGGCATCCCATAAACAGTGAACAATTACAGATCCACCAAGGGGCAAAGAAAATTAGAGTCCATTGACACAATGTAAAAGTTGTAACAATTCAGACTTCTTTGTGAAGGCCAAATTCCCAGAGAATGTCGAAGTTTCAGAATGTAGCTATCACATTGCACATGATTGGTTCAATAATACAACAATACAATAATTCCAATCATATTCACGAATCACAACAGACCATAACAAGCTTTCCAACAGCCGGGGGCCTAAGCCGAGGCAAGACAACCGTGCTATCTGATACAAACATCTCCAAGGCTTTAGATTTTGCTCCCTTTGGCCCTCCCCCAGCCCCAAGAAGACTCGCGGTGAAATATACAAATACGGCCACAAGAAGGACTCATCATGCTCAGCTCAACCTAAGGGTACAAGCCATAACTACAGGGATCCGAGAAAAGGTGGATGACATTGAACCATCTTGACACATAAGTAGTCATCATATAAGTTACATTTCTTACAACCAAACCAAAACCTGTTGTCTTGCCACTGTAATCACTCTTCGCTATTCATAAAGGTTAAATTTTTGAAGTTTCTAACTAGTAACAAACGTTTTACTAGCCTTGAGGTCTCCTATCTTTTACGCTTACAAATCCACTATTTATACATTGTATAACTACAAGGGAATTTCACAGAAGTTAGAGCCGAACAATCAGCAGCTTGTAACATCAAATGTATTTGTAACATTTAGGGCCCTCACATTTGAACAAAACAGCAAGCTGCTCAGTGCAAAACTTAAGAATCATAATAGCAAACAAAGAACCAGCATCCATATGTACTACTCAAATGACAAGGGATAAATCAAAGAGATAAATAAGGATACCCAGTTCTCTGTTCAAGGATGGCAGGGAAATGCATCTTGACATAAGTGCAGGTACATATGGCTAACAGCACCACCGTCAAAAATGAATGAAAATTGAACAATGCCGACTGCAATTTTTCACAAATTTTTCAATCAAAAACTTACCAATCAAAGAGGGCAGAAAATTCGCACATTCACAAAACAAACACCCCCCCCAAAAAAAAAATGGAAGCTGAAATTTTGCATTTACCATGATTTTGTTCCTCCTTTTCGTCTCTGAATCTCGTTCTAGACCTTTCAAGGAAAAAATGGAGAATAAACAGCAAGATACAAAGATTGCTTAAAGCAGTAGCTAGTTGGAACCCTAATCAACAACCCGAAATTCAAATAAAAATGCATTTCATTCAAAGTGATTATTTATGCAGGATGTAAATGAGTGAAAGAAACAGAAAGATAGAGAGAGGGCTTACCGGAGACGAGGTCAGAGGAGAGAGCAATATGATCGGCGACGAGCAAAACGGTCAAAAACGATTGGATCTCCTGTCACCCTTCAAGGCTAGCGACCTTTCCTTTCTCTCCGTCGCTCTGTGTTTTTTTTTTTTTTTTTTGTTTTTAACTTCAACATTTAAAAAACCATTTTATTTCTGGTTTTTTAATTAGAGCAAAATTGAGGCCTTATTCTTTTCTGCAATTGGAAGAATTTAATTTACAGCAGACAGTTCTTTATAGTTTCTTACATCTCTTAACATCTTCTTACAGCTCCTTCAACCTCTTTATATCTTCTTACATCTTCTAAATCTCTCTCTTTTTTTTCAATAACATTCAACTTATCATTTATTTTTTTCTCATATTCATAGAAATATGTATATATTTTTTTATATACTATCAATGTGGAAAATCTTATAGCTTTTTTATGAATATAATATTTGTATAAACATAAAAATATAATTTAACGATGTAAATTAACATTTGAGCTTCGACGTGAAGCATATATGTCATTATAGAGAAAATAAGTCAATATGTTTTAAAATTATAATATAAAGATTGTATTTATGTTTGAATTTCGACATAAATAATGCATGAAAATAGTCAAACTGTAAGTGATGAAAGAATTTCAACTATTTCATCCATAAACTTATCCATGACAACTTGATTGCTATCATTGTACAATTGAACATTAGGTTGAATTTAAATTCCAAAATGTTTAATTCACAATTTTTAGGGTTCTATTCAATTTTGTTGAGAAAAATTATTTTTTTAAGTTTACTTATAGGGAGGTGAAACTAATGTTAATACCAAAAGTCACTTCAAGTGTGGAACATAGTTGGTTCTACATATTTGTCAGCTTGAATTTATCTTATTGATATTTAATTGACTTGTTCAAAAATTTATTTTCATTAGTTATGTTATTTCAATATTATTTTTATTATCCAAAATGATAATTTTAGAAAAATAAATTTTTTTCTGTAGTGTTAAAATATAATTTGTTTAGTGATGTTATAAAATCTATTTTATAAATACCAGTGATACATGTAATTTATTTTCATAAAATAATTTTCTTTCATAATTGATACGTTAAAGACCAACAATTATACATATATATTACTAAAAATTATACTATACAACATTTTAATAATTCAACAATTCGTTACATCTATCCCTACAACTTTTTACAGCTCCTTACATTTTCTTAGAGCTCCTTACAGTTCCTTACATTTCCTTACAAATTACGGTTGCATCTTATCACAAAAAAGAACAGGCTTTGAGTCATCATCTTCTTGTGGAATCCATACCACACTATTTTCAATGTACATCATTTACAAAACACTTAGAGTTGTATTATTATACCTGTAAGATATTTATTTGCATTATACGAGTGTTTGTGGATGTTAGACTACTTATATTTTGATCTCATTAGCTCCTCAAATCATACGAAAGGAAGAATTATACTGAAAAATGAAGATATTATTGTTGTAAGATGTTTATTTGCAAAATTCTATAACTGGACCTCTTTTGGAGGAGGAGGGTGCGGAAGAGAGGCTTATGCCCTGAAATAATTAAGTTTTATTACATAATAATCATAAAGGCCAAGCTGTCCGTACATTGATATTTGCTCATGCATCTATCGTTTGATTTTTTTTCCTATAGTAATGTGACATAATTACTTCTCAATCCTCCAATGTTATGTGTTCTTCGCATCGCCGAACTATTGACTCATGCTTCTTATTGGTTGTCATTGGACTTTTCATATCTACTGTGACCGACGAGTCCATTTACCCCTATAGCTTAACAATATTCAGGTTTCTAGCAATTTTGAGATCGAGGAGAACAACTCTCAATTTAACTTTGATGCATAGATTATAGATACCATAATTTCCGTGAAGCCATGAATTCATTCCTCTTTGTACCCTCTCCCCCTCCTGTCAGGCCACGATTTCCTTTGACTACCCTGTCGGTACTCAATGAAACCTGCCATGGTGGTAGTAATTGTCAAGATAACAACTCATCCGCCCTCACAACTTCATTGCCCTCCCTCCAAACTTCGTCAACAAGGCCTTAAGGATTTCTTCAAATTCAGCATAGTGAAAACTTATCTTGTCTTGAGGGTCTATGTGAGCCTGTCAAAGCATCTCACATTCTGTCACTTCCATAAGCCACCTCAGTATAAATTTATGCAATATTTAAAGTGATTACTCACATACGAACTAATATATAAATATTTATATATTTTTATCCTTAAAAATATCCCGTACAAAAGCATGGCCACAAACTATTAAAAACCATAATATATAAATTCTTAGTAATCAAAAGCTGTCCAAGCTAATCTGTATAACGCACTATCACAATCCCACAATTGACAATACATATGTTCAACTTCATAGTGCAAGATCCATAACAAAGAATGTTTATTGACAGCACAATATATTGGAGTAAAATTAACTTAGATTACAAATGGGACATCATAAATTGAACATCAATAACCCCCCCTCCCCCCGCGGGGGCAAAAAAATAGAAAAATAAAAACAGAAAGTCTAGTATATTTTGTTTGGCTTCAGCAAGAAGGGAACCTACTGCCCAGCTCTGCATTGACGGGCAGACACATCCAAAGTCCAAACCAAATCAATCCTATGTATCTAATGCAAATGCCAAGACCATGTAGCAAATAGCCTAAACAAACTTGGACCTCCAAAATTTATCCATCAATTCATGGAATGCTCATTTTCTTGAATAGCTTGCTAGTTGCTTGGTGAATTTAGCCTTGCCAAGAGAACCAAAAGGACTAATGCTCCTACCACTCATTAGTCAATCAACTTCCAATCTTCTCGAGATTTTCAGACACAGTTTTCATCCTAGGCCGGATCTCAGGATCACCTTCGGTACAAGCAAGGGCCACATGAAAAACCGCCAAGACCTCCTTCTTAGCATGTGCCTCTTGCAACAACATAGGGTCTACCATTTCAGATAGAGGGTTCTCCTCCTCGAACCCCTTCCTGACCCACCTTACTAGGTCATGGATCTCGGTAGAGGTTGATGTGGTTGGAGATGAGTGTTCAGGAGACTTGCCTGTGAGTAACTCGAGCAAGACTACCCCAAATGAGTAGATATCCCATTTTTGGGTAGGCCGGCTCCCAGGAATTCGGGCTTCTGGGGCGCGATAGTTGTTGGTTTTTTCTTGGGTGATGGACTTGACGTAGGGGAGTGCCCCTCCCATGAAGCCACCTGAGGAAGAGGATGGGTTGTTGCCGGTGATACTGATCAACCGGTTGAGGCCAAAGTCGGAAATGTAGGGTTGGAACTCATTGTCAAGGAGGATATTAGAGGGCTTAATGTCCCCATGGACAAACTTCCTTGGGCTGCATTCATGGAGATAGGCCAAACCCCTAGCCGTCCCTTTGGCTATTTTCAACCTTGTTGCCCATGTCAGGCTTGTTGACGGTTGCCCTGTTCTCCCTGTTACAAAAGCAGGCTTTTATCAGCCAAATTTCTTGAGCTCCATTAAGCAAGTTAAAGTCAATGGAATTACACATAACTGGCGGCAAAACTTTGGCAATCTTAATACTCCCAATTAGATCAACTGTTTCTGGTTCCTAATTTAGTCAATGTGAGAAGAATAAATTACATTCATATTATTTCAACAATCGAGATAAGAGAGTTTTTATATCTAAGTACTTTGCACTCTTCTATACCAGGGTAGACTTTCCCAAAGTTTATTATTAATTGGTCAAGTTGTGTTCATTGTCAAAATTTGCAGTTCAAAAATATTAGAACATAGTTTGAAAATTACAGATTTGTGATCTGGAAGATGAAACTCCTTGATCCATGATTTGAGGGGAAAAGTGGTCAGTGGTCAGCATATGGGGTTAGATTCCAAACAATCAATTTTCCAAAATTTCAGATTATCAATCACACAGATGATTGAAGCAAAGTCAAAGTAACAAAAGCTCATAGTCTTTGATGCGACCACAGAGTAAACAAATCTGTTGTGGATGTTTAACTGACAAGAAAAAGTGATGGCCAATAGAACCCAAAAGTTGCATAAGTTTTTCCAGTTCATTGTACATGAGAAGAACATAGTATAAAAAAGGTGATAAGTAGTGATATCGAAGTCAGAACTTCGACATCAAGAGTTATATTGCACAAATATGTATCTATAAATGAGTTCACGGGTTCGACAAAGTCAGGTTAAATTGACTACAATTCACTTCATGGGGTGGGGTCCTTCCCCGGACCCTGCGTGAACACGGGATGCTTGTGCATCGCATTGTCCTTTTTTATGTATCTACAAATATGGAGTTGACCGTCTTATACTTAAATTGATTTTTCCTAATACTGAAAATCTACGAAATCAATTGATCATTCTTGTACTAAAATGCACCTATAGTAAGGGCCTAAAACATTGATGGATCTACATTAGCATAACACAACTTGATTTTAGAGAGTGGAAGGATGTGACTTTGGAGGGCCTTTTTCATGAGCCAGTTGACTTGTGAGCTAAAAGTTAAAACAGGGGATCCAAACTTGCCAAGAGTGTCAAATATGAAAACAACCAAGTAAAGCTTATTGAACGAACTAGAATCATTGAGCAATGACCAAAACCAAATTCAAAAAGCATTCTAGTTCAACCACCACAGTTGGCGGCTTAAGGTTAAGGTGACAACTGACCTCTCTTTTTTAGGGGTTGGAAGTGCTAAATTTCAAGTCTCTAAGGAAAATAATAATAATAATAATAAACACAAGCCATTCAAGCATAATCGTCTAATAGTAAAATTTCTATAGATCTTATAATTTGAATATTCCAAGGTCGAAAAATTTTACATATTAAAAAAATTAAAATTATTTTTTTTCTAAATTTCAAGAACTTGTAAAGCTTGAGTTCATAGGGCCGGTTTTTTTGGTTGAAAAATATGGGTTGATAAATGGGTAAAGTTAGTCGAAATTGATAGAAGTTGATTGAAATAGGTTGAAACTGGTTGAACTAGATTAAAGTTGGTTGAAGTGGGTTGATCTTTTATTTTTTGTATGATAAGTAGAAGTTGATCAAAATAATGGGAAGTGAATTGAAGTTGGTTGAAGTGGGTTAAAGTGGGTTGAATATTTTTTTAATTGAAGTTCGTAAAGTATATTGAAGTTAATTTATGGTGGTAAATTTGAATTTACCAACGAAAAAAACAAGCCCTTAATAGATTGAACGACGGAAATAGTTAATTCTATCCTTACGAGGCCTTAATTTCTGTTGAAATGACCTAATCAATTTCAACATTACACAAAATTGAGCATTGAAATCAACCATCAAATTATGATCAATATTGACATTAAGAAACCCTGACAATATTTGCATAGACACGCAGGGTCAAATTTCTCATAATTGGAAATCGGTCCTCATTCACTCACACACCAGACCACCACAACCACCCCACCACAAATACACTCATTGCATGCAGTATATCAGTCTTATCAGAATACTACAGTTAATTACTCAATTACCCTCCGCTTATAGCCCCCACCTATGTTCATTCCCCAAAGAAAGAAGGGTATAAGGGGAACAGAAGTCTGAGTAGAATAAGTAATACAGTTGCCATAAATGGAAATGGGGCGCCCACCAAAGTGAATACCCTCATCCAGGACAGTCCAAAAGGGCGTGGATCAGGAAAGACCATCTTCAAGTCTTCAAATCCCCACACATTATTATCAGGCCCCCATTTCTTTTTTGATTTTTTTTGGATCTTACACTTTAGATTAGATTTAGATTTCCAATGTTCATGGATGTTACAAAATTCAAGCATAAATTAAAGAGGTATGGCCCAATTTGATCAGGGTTTGAAGTCAACAACATATACTACTTACTCGTCCTACATACCAAGGCACTTATACCGTATTTACTGTCATTGTGACTAAATTTGCTATTTAGCGAATAGTATATGACCCTATTTGGTAAATAGCTATTAGCATTTAGCTATTAGCTGTTTGTATTAGCTGTTAGCTATTAGCTGTTTGTATTAACTGTTACTATTAGCTGTTTGAATTAGCTGTTTTTAGAAAAAGTGTTTGGTAAAAATTAGCTGTTTCTAAAAACTATGTCGCTAAAATTTCATTTATGCCCTTATTTATGAATTAGTTTTTAATGAGATGTATGTAATTTTTTCAAACTTATGGATAATTATGTTATTTCCACGAAAAGCTCTTCTCAAAAGGCTAATGGGAATAGCTTTTTCAAAAAGAGCTTTTTGGAGTCAAACAGCTATTGCAAACAGCTCTTTACCAAACACCCTTTAGCTGTTTCACTTGGTCAAAACAGCCAAAATCCTCCCAAACAGCTATTTTTTCCAAACAGCTGTTGTTACCAAACAACCCCTATATGTTCCCATCGTAAATACGATCCAGTAGTTGAAAACCCTTCTCTTAGAAAATCTTTGATTACTAATATAATTTTTCAGGTAAAGAAATCTAATAGTAAAATTTCTCTTTCCAATTTTCTACTGCTAGTTGTACTGCGTATTTTTTTTTGAAGCACCGACCAGTAACCGAAATAATAGACGTGAATCGCAGAAACAACTATTAACTCAAGTAAATACTGCCCCCTATATCGTGTGACCCCACCAAGGGTAATTAAATTAGCATGTAAACCTCTGACATAGATCCCCTGCATTTGTCGTCACCTAACCAACAGACATTTAACGTGCCAAAAATTATATAAATTATAATGCCAGATATTCAACCGAACCGCTCTCAATTAAATACTAATAACGCGCAGTATCATGATCATGATCATGATCATGAACACTGTACCACTAGTAGCTTATGCTGAGCGAAATAATCAAGATATCCTAACCCTTGTTTCTTTCTACTTATAACCATACCTATCTAATGTATGTACTATGCAGCAAATCAAAAGGTTCAAGTTATGGATAATCCAACCCCCCATATTAATATCATGGCCCAAAAGAAATGGTGTATTTTTTTTTGTTTTTTTGAGGGGATTTTCAAAGTAAGATTTAGAATAGGACTCCAATGAACCCACGTAATGGGTCCAAGAAGAGTCGTAACCTGGGTTAGATCAGAAGTTTCTTTTCCTTCAAACTTGAAACAATCGTCATAGATTTCTGTTCTATATCATAATTTGAATTATATAAGAATAAAACATGTAAATTCAAAGTTGATAAATACTACTCTAACCCCATACGATATTATGAATTCTAAAATAAAACGGATGTACAGAGAAAAACTTCATGTAGATTTATTTTAACCAATCTAAGCCCACCATTGGCCCCCGACAACCACGTAATTAATCAAGAAAATAAAACCTTATAAATAAAATGGATCAACAAAAATTAAAGGAAAATGCTTGAGGAACTAACCTCGGAGAGCATTAGCAAGGTTGCCATTGGAGATGAAGTCCGAAATGAGAAGCTTCTCATCAGGAGCCCAGTAATAAGCCCTCAATCTGACCACATTAGGATGCTTGACCTTCCCAATTGCCTGAATCTCAGCAGCAAACTCCTTATACCTCTGTTGATCCCCTCCTTCTCCTAGTCTCCTCACTGCCACTGGCACCCCATTTCCAAGCACCACCTTGTAAACTATCCCCAACCCACTCTTCCCCAGCACATAGGCTGAGGCTCTGAGCAGCTCATCCAGCTCAAATGTGAACCCCTTGTCAATAGCCACCAGCTCCCCCTCCCCCTCTCCCTCGCCGGCGCTCCCCTTCTCGGAGTCGCTCTCCCCCTCGTTCCCGTGGCCCCAGCTTAGGCACCCGCAGAGGCTGGAATGCGATTTGTTTCCTCCTCCCAATTTGGCGGTTCCTGTACAGCTGCATCCGTTGGAGTGATCCTTTCTCCTCCAGTAGAGGTAGATAATGACCAATCCAACGAATGCGACCGCCACTGCATCGGCAGCGGAGATCAGGAGGATCAGCCCCGGGCTCAGCCCCCTCCGCCCGGGGCTGATCTCCCTGTTGTCTCTCCCAGAGCTGGGAGAGTCGGGAGATTTGTTCTTGTCAGCAGGGGTGCATTCCTTCTGCAGAGGGAACCCGCAGAGCAGTGGGTTCCCGAGAAATGCGGTGGGCCCCTGGTTCGCGAATGAGCCCGTCTGGGGAATCTCCCCGGAGAGATTATTCTTCCGGAGGTCAAAACTCACCGTCATTGGGAGATTTCCCAGCGATTTAGGGATTTCCCCGGACAATTTGTTGTCCGATAAATTCAACGTCCCTGACAAAGACTGCAATTCGCCGAAATCCTCCGGGATTGGGCCGGTGAGTTCATTCGAAGACAAATCAAGCTGCACGAGACTCGCCAGAGACGACCAAATCCCCGCCGGAATCTCTCCGGAAAACCGATTTCTCGCCAGAATCAGCCGCTGGAGCTGCCTGCACTCCCGAACACTCCTCGGAATCTCGCCGGAGAGAGAATTGTTCGAAACATCGAGATTCTGCAGCCTCGGAAGCGAGCAAATGGAGGTCGGAATCGGGCCGGAGAGATTATTGCCGTAGAGAAAGATACTATGAAGCGAAGTGGCCTTGAAGAGCTGCTGAGGAATGGACCCATAGAAGTGGTTTCCATGGAGGTTGAGGCGGCGGAGGTAGGTTAACGACCCGAGCTCCGAGGGGATGTAACCATGGAGGTCCCGGCCGGCGAGGGAGACGCCGACGACGCGTGGCGGTGTGGAGTTCGAAGGGCCGGCGTCGCAGGAGATGCCGGACCACCGGCAGGGGTCGCCGGCGGTCGAGTCCCAATCGGAGAAGGCGGCTCGCGAGGATGGGGAGTCTTCCACGGCGGACTTCAGGGAGAGGAGAGAGAGTCCGTCGGAGGAGAGGGAGTGAACGGCAGGCGAAGACATGATCGCCGAGAAGAGGAGGAGAGAGAAAATGGCGGCGGGGTGGAAATTAAGATTCATTTTTCAATTTTTTTTGAATCTTTTTTTGGGTGTTTTACATGAAAAATGGGTGAGTTTTTGGTGGTTAACTGGTTCTGTTCAAGCGATCAGTGTGAGTGTTGCTGTGTTGTGTTGTGTCGCGTGTTTGGTTTGGTATTAAATTTTTAGAGAGACAAAACAAGAGAGAGAGAGGGAGACGGTTGGACGAGGGGTTTGGGGTAGGTGGGTATCAATGTGAGTATTTTGATTAGAGTGGGGACCACTTCCCGCCAAAAAAAATAAAAAAGGAAGAATTCATGAAGGGAAGGGAGTAGAAGGAAAGCAAAGGTTTGGTTGTTTTCATTAGAGAGCAACTAATTAAGTAATTAATAGTAATCATCCATCTAAATGTGGGCTCATATATGGTTTTATTAAGTGCTTATACATAATTTTAGTTCACTAAACTTAAAAAAAAAAAAACCAAAAAACATTGGATCTTAGTGAATCAGCTTGAGCATGATACCGTTTGCATTTAAAAGAAAGGACAGCTTGGTACACAAGCATCCCGCGTTCACGCAGGGTTTGAGGAAGGGTTGCACCTCAAGGGGTGAATTGTAGGCAGCCTAACCTGACTTTGTCAGTGGCTGATTCCACGATTCGAACCCGTGACCTTTTGGTCACACGAAGACAACCTTACCGTTACTCCAAAGCTCCCATTCTGCATTTAATTAAGAGAAAAGAAAAAAAAATAATTGAATTAAAATAAGTCCATTAACAATATACTGGACGAAAAAACGTAATCTATATTTGAAGTCTTATTATTTGACATAGGCATTATATTTGGACTACATATGTATGATATTTTACATGTGATTGTATTATAAAATGGTTGCTTTTTCATTAAGGTAGTGTTTGGTTGGGGGGAAATGGTTTTCCAATTTTTCATTGTTTGGTACAATAAAAGATAAAAAACTATTTTTCATGGAAAATGATTTCCTACCAATGGAGGAAAATGATTTCTTTTTTGAGAGGATGGGAAGTTAATTTTCTTTTTTCAACCTTTTGATGATGTGGTCAGCTGAAATTTAGGAGTAAAATTCGATTTCAATAGTTTGGATCGATTCTTGACTATCCGATGAAAAATATTAAAATAAACTCAACTCTAAATTTTTTACTCAAATTTCTTTCATTTGATCGACATTTATTTTCACCACGATAATTTAATCGACTTTTTTTGCCACTAAAACAATTCGGTCGACTCGCAACTAAAACAATTTCAACAGTTTGGATCAAAATTTGATCATCAGATAGAAAATATGAAAATATGCTCAAATTTAGATTTTGAGCTTGATATTCATTCGTTTGGTCAATATTTTCTTCCACAACGACAATTCAATTGATATTTTTCACCCTTTAAATAGTGCAGTCAATATTTTTCTCCACTAGAATAATTTCAACAGTTTAAATCGAAACTTGATCATTGGATTTGGCATATTAAGATAAATTTAAATTTTGATTTTGATCACGACATTTCTTCATTTTATCAACATTTTTCTTCGCCACGACAATTCAATCAACATTTTTCGCCACTTAAACAATTCAGTTGATGGTTTTTCGTTACTAAAATAATTCTAATGGTTTAGATCGAAACTTGATTATCCAAGAGGAAGTACTGAAAAAAAACTCAAATATGAATCTTAAGCTCAAAACTATGACCATTGAATCAATATTTTTCGTCATTTAAATAATTCAGTTAATATTTTTCACATTTTCATGGAAAATGATTTATCTTGTACCAAACAACGGAAAATATGATATGAAAATCAATTTTTCTTGGAAAAATATTTCCCATAGAAAATGATTTTCGTTTCCTTTCAACCAAACGCTACCTAAATTTTGGACTTGAAATGCACACAATAAAATAACTGTTAATAAACAACAAAAGGAATATAAAATTAACAATCAGCTTTTACTATGAATTGAAAATCATTTTGAGATGAGTTTCCTAAGTTGTATTACTCATATTTCTTTCAAAAAAAGAAAAAAAGGCATACTATGTATATGTCGTTATCAATTTTTGATAGCAGGTTAGTTAAAAATGATTTTTTTTTTTGATACGGAAAAGGAGTAGGGGTGCTATATTACATTGTTGCTAATATAAGCGTACATGTCGTCTATAGCCCGAGTGAGTATATCCTCGGGTAAGTCTATCTCCTATGATTTACGCTCAAAACATAGGGGACGTTTGTGGACAAGATTATGGGTTATCCCGTTACCCTCCCTCCTTACAAAAAAACCATGTGGCTCAAACAATGGACAAGATCCAACAATATAACAAATTCAATCAAATATCACAAAAATAAAATTCAGGGTCCAAAAAGTTTTGTTATAGTATGTAAAAAAATTGTTCAAAGCACTAATTTAGAAATACATATATATCTAAAAGTGGGATGAAAGTAAAATTATTGGAAAATGGCGTGTTGATGAAGCAAAAAATCAGGACGACTTGACTTTGAAATATATATATTCTTAAAGTGCCGCAACAGTCACATTTGTTAATTAATGCCACAGAAAATCATCACGATTTGGTTTTTTAGTGCCCTCTAAGATCGGGGAATTAGAGACAATTTCTTTCACAATAACACAACCTCGAAATGTGCTATTTAATTTCTCCCTCCCTCTTTTTGTTTTTTGTTTTATAATGCCGAAATAATTAGACTGGAACCATTTATTGAATTTATTATATAATTTCATGCTGCTATCTCCATCATTGGTATCATAAAAATCAAATAAATGTTGGCAGAATAACGGTCACGCCATTGAAGCTACGAACACATTGCAATTTTTTTTTATTTTTTTTTTTTTATGTGAGAGGTTGAAAGTTTGCACTAAACTTCTGTATTTTTCTTTCAATAATGAAGTGAGCTCAATTCAAAATTTTTTTACAACAGCTAATTTTTTAACGAAGGCAGCCTTATATTTTTGAAATGAATTGAAATTCTCGTCAGTCAGCCTATTCTACGTCCTAAACATATGTTTCATGTCTAATTACATGGCTAATCACAGGGTTTAAGTACACTACGCTTCATGCCTGATTCTATTTCTCACGTTAGTATCATATATGCAATGCTTATTTAGGCTTCATTTGAATCAAAAGAAAAGAAACATCTACATTAAGGGTATGTTCGTTTCACTGGTTAGCAGTTGAGAACAGTTGTTAACAGTTGTAATTAGGAATTAAAAGTTGTGAGCAGTCATAAGTAGTTGGGAGCAGTGGAAATGCAGCTACATTAGCGTCTGCAAAATAGTATGAGTAGTGCTGAGCTGTTGGGAGCAGATGAGAGCGGTTGGAAGCGGTTGAGAATAGTTAGGAACTATTGGGATTAGCAATTAGCGGTTGAAAGCTTTTTTTAGAGTGCAAAAGAAGGCATAAATACCGATATAGACAAGATCCGAACCTAAATTACTAGTAATAATTCTCAGAAACTTCACTAATTAAGCTATAACACAAGAATAATTCTAGTCTAAAAATGAAGTAGACATCAGTGGACAGTAGCAATGGACTATCATTTTCGCATGACAAATCATATGAAATTCATACACAAGAATAATTCCCTCTTTCATCTCGTATCATCAGATGTCCTTTTTGTGACGTTGCATCATTCTTATACCTTTTTCTTAAATTTTTTAAATCACTTTGGGGGCAAAGATCCTTTCCAGATCATTGGTGATCGATTAGTCAGTAATTTTTATGTGTTGGTGAAGATTATATATGTCGTAATTCTCAATCATGAAATTATGCTTAGAAGCTAACACAACGACACAGAATGAGATAAAAGGGATGCACGGTACTTGCTACTGCAACTACACATGTCGAGTAGCTTAACCTTGGTTATGTTTGTCGTTCGTAACTTGAACTTCTACGCCAACATGCATGGACATTAGCCAAAAAATCCATCCACATTATCAAATATTCATCAATATAATGACGAAAACAGTAATTACTATATTTTAAAGAATAACATGATAATACAGACGAGATCTTAGCCAAGTGATTACGATTAAGGTTCTCAGTATATTAGCTCTTAGGTTCGATCAATAAATACTAAAAAGTATATGTATATCAAAATGTGGGTGTCATATATATGGGTTCATTATCAATGAATTAAACAATGACTTGTTTTCCCCTCAAAAAAAAGGGGGAAAACAAAAAGGCACCAATAAAGATTTTTTTTAAAAAAATTACGTGTATGGCATAAAAATCCTATATCGTGTTCATCTTTTGGTGAAAGGTTCTGTTCGGCAAAATGAGCTATTTAGGTAACAGATAGTGGTTCAGGTAGCGGATAGCTGTTTAGGTAGCTAATAGCGTTTCTAATTTAGTAGTTAACGGATAGCTGTTTAGATGAGCTGTCGAAATAAATGTGTTTGTAAACTTAGCTATTTGGTTAGCTAATTAATATAAAATGACGTAAAATGATGTAGATGTTATAAAATTTTCAAAGGTTATTTCTTAACTAAAATATATGGAACGTTACTTCTAAATGCCAAAAACTAATTCTGTTAGCTTTATAAAAACGCTGCCTAAAATGCTAAACACTACTTGAAGTGCGAGTCAAAACACTAGGTCACCAAACACTAAAAATTGACTGATTAGTGTATTGACTTGATCAAAATACTAAATGCTACTCAAAATGCTATTGTCGAACATGGCCAGAGTAAAGATGAAGTTTTTGACATTTACCAAGTATAAAAAGACGAAGCTAACCACAATTAAGCAGGCTAGGCACGTGTGGCCGTGGCCAAAAATCAATAAATTAATTGAAGACATGAGATTGATTAGTGAAGAAGCATGCATGTGGTGGAAAATATGTAACCTAGTGTAGTCCTTAATCAATGTATAATCATTTGACAAGGGAATATTGTATAATTTTATAATGCCCCAACAAAGAACAAACAAAATTAAATTAAAAAGTTGCATATTTTATATAAATGGATCTCCCTCTTCCCTTGTTGCTCAAGGGTTGTCATGTCATGTACACCCAATTCCACATCCAATGCAATCAAAGGCTTTGTTACCACTCAATCTGCAAACAAACTCCACAAGACATTTGTATTTTTGTACCAAACCCCAATAATAACACCAGGTGAAGTTCCTACCTTGGCATGATGACTTCAATTCTGAAAACTTTTTTAATAAGTACGGGTAATAACATACAAATATGTCATTTCACATTTCATAAAAATTTAGAGGTTGAATTTGTTATCACTTTTAAAAATACATGATTTTGTTCCATATTTTTAATAAAATAATAAGTCTGTCTGTTTAAAGATATATTTCATAAAACATCTTAAATGAGAGAATACATGAGAGATGGGTGGGGAAACGAGGACAAGAAAAATTGTCTCATTTCTGTAGTGAAATTTGAACCCATACCTTCTTGTTGAAAGGCAAGTAATCGATCACGACTAAAATCGAAGGATAAGAGTTATTAAACTGTCACCTTAGTTACTTTTCAAAAGTAAATTGGCAATTGCCATAAACCACTTAAGGAGATAGCCTTCAAGCTGAAGACATGGAAACCAACAGGTAACTGAACCGGGATTTACTCACCTCATTCTCCCAAACCATGCATTTTGCTACAACAGGATAACAAGTATTCTTCAACATCACTCTTCAAGATCTAACTAACTAACTCAACCATTTCTGCTCTGCTCACGTGAGTGCAATTGAGAAATACAGCAGTGGTATTTCACCAACATCATCACCAGAGAGCTTCTTCCATCCATTTGTTCCAACATAATAGACAAAACTATGGAGAGGGGATCGATCACACTGGTGTGGTGTCCAAGAGCATATAAGGATGCACTGTTGAAAAAACTTTACACGCCACTACCAACTCCACCACTAGCTCCATCACAGAATGTGGCATGGTAAATAGCTTGCCTAGCTAACTCTGCAGCTTCATCGACAGTCGTATCAGATCGATACCTAGAACGTGAGAGGAAGAATCATGATGTCTTAAGGGTAAGGGGACAGTGACCTGAGCTAGCTAGTTCGCTGAAATTCTCAAGAAGACTTGCACATTGAGCGTATCTTTATCTTGTATTTGCACCAAACTAACTTTTGTCGAAGGGAAATCTCAGCTTTGTGTTATACTTCCTAGACTAAATCAAAATGGCAGTAACAGGCAGTTAACCCTTTTTGAATCTACAACACAACAGAAACACCTCAAATTTGATACCTGATACGATAGGAAGACGGGACCATAGACATCCATCACCAGTTTGATATCTTTTCGCTCAGCTCGATTTTATGGCTTCAATACATATCTATTAACTATGTTCAATCCGAATTTAAAACATGGCTCCTCTCAATGGCGGGACTATGTGTGTCTTGACCTCCCCAAAATTCCACCATGGTTGGATTTATCTTGGCTGGCGTTGTTGATGACGGTTTTCAGCCCAAAGCGTCCTGAGCTTTTTCTTTCTGAATCCTAGAGCAAATACTCAGCTCAGCCAAATTGGAGGAAGCATTGGGAGAACCATAGCGTACGACCGGGAGCTGAAACAAAGGGCAATTCTCTGTTCCTGCTTCTGGGGGTGGAGCAGATACTATTGATGAAGGCTAGAAAGGATTTAATTTTTCAGGACTTTGGGACTTTGTTTTCCTTACAACTCGTCCGAGAAATATTCTTCTCTATAGGCAAAGAGATTACTAGAGCTGAAGAAGAATGAATATACAAGGACATATCATGGATTAACGATGAGACATACCACAAGTAGCTATCTAAGACAGGCATAACTAATTTATTGAGAACAATTTACATAAGTTTCCAATGCCTCAGACACAAGTAATGTGTCCGACAAATGAGGAAAGAAAGGTGGAGGGGAGTAGAGTCCATTCGAAAATATTGGTGTCCACCCCCATATCCGATCCTCCTCCTGAAGACCAAGTTAACACAGGTTTTCAGTAACATTAGGTGGGACTAGTCAAAGTGGCAGACAATGAAGGCCATGACAAGCGAATACCAGTTAGCTGTGTGGTGATGACTTCTCTAAAGTCAGAAGATCTAAGAAGATGATATGGAAAACAAGATGTTTGCACTTAGCTGTGCTTTTCAACACTAAACATCAGCATCACTGATAAACAAAATGCAACATGGTTTTCCGCTATCATCCTTCGAACAAGGGTAAAACACATCAAGCCACACGGCCACAGCTCAGTACGGAATACGAACGGGAAAAGGTTAGATGACAACATACATGTATATCTGCCATAATCCGCCCGTGCTGATTCATGCATCTGAGCTGCAACATTGACGTTTGAAACTGAGAGTTGCAGTCTGCTTTGTTGGCTTCACCATCTGCACGGCTATTTCTGAGATCCATCAAACTGAAAGAGAAGGGCAACACAATTTTAGGATGTGTTTGGTACGGTTGAAAACCATTTTCTTAGAAAACCATTTTTCATGTAAAATGATTTTTCATGTAAAATAATTTTCAGCTCATATTTTTAGTTGTTTGGTAAAAGGAGAAGTGAACTTTCTGGAAAATGAGTTTGATTAACAAAAAATGAACAAACAAGCTAAAAAGAGGCACATTAGTGAAAAAAAAAAAATAAGTAAGATACTTAGAAAAATAGGAATTATATTTTGTTCATTGGGGAATTATATTACAATAGTGGTGTTTCATATCAAAGCTGTGATAATGTGTACATTTGTCAATTTTTTTGATCTTAGCTACTGCCAACAATTTGATACTAGCAATGCTTATCAATTTTCCATCTTCGAGTGAGAATCCAAACAAAGAAGAGGAAAAATCTATTGAGTTTCTCTATCTTTTTAACCCTGACAATATATTGTAGAGTGTTTTGGATTTCGATGAAATCAAGGTTGTTAGATTCATTGGCATCGGGATGATATAGTTTTGCTAATCTCTAATATGTTGCCTTAATTTTCGAACTATATGTCACTGCCTTAATCTTCGAACCATTTGTCAACGAAATAGACACGGAAGAGAAAAAGAATGTGAAATCGGATGAACGCCAAAGAAACGTAAAATCAACTTACGCTCCATTCAAAGTGAAAATATTTTCCTCCATTGTAGGGAAAATGATTTTTCCCTTAAAACAAATTTACCCTCCTTATTTTACCAAACACCGTAAAATGAGAAAATCGTTTTCCCAAAAAATAATTTTCACCCCTACCAGACGCACCCTTAAGATCACATCAAATGGCAAGTATCCTTCGTTGCTCTAGAAAATAAAAGCCATACACATCCACACTTACATCACTCACATTTGAAGCAAATATATGATCATCTCGTCTGCAGGCCATCAGACAGATAGAACAGTGCTAACGCCATGGAACGAAGCAATTTAATCAAAACCACTTGCATGAAGCTTCATATTGCCAGCCTGCTAATTTAATGGTAATGCAGGAGGTTAACCATAATAAAAGTAAAGATCCCAAGCCAACAAAAGATTGATCCTTCTCACTTCTATAGCCTGTTCGGATCAAGGGTGAAGATGAAGGCGAAAGAACTTCCCTCTCCTTCAATATTATCAAGCATCAACCATAAAATTAAATGACACCCATTTAGTTGAAACTGGAGGCTGTATCTGTAGACAAATTATACCTTTCAGCTTGATTATCCTCACTAAAACTCAATTACAAAGAAAATGGATTATCATTATCTTTCCCTTTCTTCATTTCCCCCTATTTACCTACATCATCTTTAAGTTTAATTATCACCTGGCCCCTATCCTTTCAACAAAGCGTTCAGCACAGAAACAGTTCAATGCTAATCCCAAAAGAAAATTCCCACTAACCCTTTTTAGACAATGTTTAAGAAATTCAGCTCATAAAGTACCAAGCCTCCATTACCAAGAAACGAAGAAGACCCTAAATACCATCAATTATGCCAGCAAACTTGAACATAACACTCAAAAAGTGCGAGAAATTCATCCCAGAATTAGTAACACTCAAAAAATCATTAGAACAAATAACAAATTACAATCTCAACCAACGCTAATTGCCAGACAAAATGCTCAAAACCAGAATTCTGAGCAGAAACTTACGCTGTTCGCTAATGGGGAAGCTTAGAGAGAGAGAGAGAGAGAGAGAGAGAGAGAGTCCAGAAGGAAGAACTCCAAAGTGTTTTCTTGCTCAGGGGGCTACAGTTAGAACTGGGATCCATTGGGCTTTCTTCTAGTGTTGATACAATTAAGATGGGCCGGATCCAAATCCTTCGAAAATTTTGGATTTGTTCTAGTGTTAACATCTCTGCATTTGGAATAATAAAAAAATAAGTACAGCTAGTCAACGCATTTAAAAATTGCTGGCTATGGGGTTCGAACCCATGCGCACTTATGTGCAGAAGATCTTAAGTCTTCCCCCTTAACCTCTCGGGCAAACCAGCTGTTGTGCTGCGCTTTCGCTTCGCACATTATAGGGTCTGCAATTTGCCTTGCTTGATGTATACTGCGTAGGATATATAACATATTGCCTTTATTAACTTTATTTTTCTCAAAAAAATTTAAATCTTAATTTGCATAAAATTTGTAGGTCTGCTAAATCAACCCCTACAAACTTTACTGTCAAAAGGACTTAGACCAGTAATTGTCATGTCAAAAAAATTCCAAACAAATATAATCTAAAATACCCATTGGCTAATCTCAAAACAAAATACATTTTCCACAAGCAAATTAAGAGAAAATTAAAGTTAAATATAATTATTTTTCCCCTATACTTGAAGAATATTCTTCATTCATAGTTTAGGTTAGGTGGTTATCAACTTATCATGAACACAAAAGAGGACCATATCTCTAGGTTCATATATTTTAAATGTTCAGTGAATTTTTTATATATTGTTAGAGATGTTAACATATCAAAATCACATAACCGAACAAAAATTATATAACATATTGAGCTCATATATTTTATGATTTTCAGGATATGTTCACATCATATGTACAAATAAAATATTCTTCATACGAATCGAAAGATTTTATGTAAATTTTAAAAATTCTATTAGAAATTTGACGTCCAATTGATTGAATATTTATATCTCAATATTTTTATTTTTATGAATACTTTTGATAAATAAGATAGACATATAGAGAATTTCTTACGTGGAGGTGTATATTCTTTTGATGGTGAGCTCAATGGTTTCATTAATTAAAAAAATTATTGAGAATTAGCCAAACATAGTGAAAAATTACCAGTTTACCATCACCAACCATGCCAGCTTATTCTTAGGGCTGTTCATCGGTTCCGAACCGGACCGGACTAGACTGGACCGGCTGGACCGAGGACCGAAAAATTAGCAAAGTGAGGACCAAGGATCGGACCGGACCGGACCGGACCGGACCAACTTCAGACCGGTCCTGTGGCAACCCTATATTAGAGGAAAGAAGCAATGGCATAGGCTCGCATTGATACTTTAAGACTAAGGACCAATCAATACATCAAGAATACCCAATCACTATTTCCAAATAAAATCTTCCAAACTATGTTTAAGTGTAGCCAGACACTCATTGCAAAATCAACTTGTCGTTACCATTTGCCAATCATTAAATGATTTTTATTTCCACTTAAGGCAATTGAAGTTTAATATTGGACAAGAAGGAAAAACCCTAGAAAAGCAAATTACAATCCTAACTAATACAATGAACGAATCCAAGCATGAGGCTGAAGCTTACCTCTACCAAATGAACAAACACTGAGAGAAGATCAGAAGACAGCAGATGTTGATGCAAGAAGGCAGCACAGGATTCGCGTGACACTCCACAGCCGAGACCACACAAAGGGAGAGAGACTGAGAAGACCACACAAAGCGAGAACCAAGAGAAGATTGGAAGTAGAAGAAGGCAAGAAGCAGTCGAGCAAGGAAGATTGGAAGAAGGGAGCGAGAACCGAGACCGAGAAAAAGGGCAGCAGAAGCAGAAGAGAAGGCAACGGATGAAAAGAAGGGCAGGCTAGGCAGCAGAAGCAGAAGTGAGCAGGCAATTGAGGACTCCAGGTCAGCCGAGGGAATTAGGAAATTAGCAAAACCGGAAATTTTTTTTAAAAAAAATTCAACTCGGTCCGGTCCAGGAGCCGGTCCACCCGGTCCAAACCCGGACCGGACCGAAGACCAAAAATAGGAATGGAAAGGACCGAGGATCGAACCGAAAAACCTCGGTCCAATCCGATCCGGTCTTGAACCATTTAATGAACAGCCCTACTTATTCTTAAGGTCATGAAGGGTTTCAATTAGGATTAGATTCATACGATAATAACTAATAAGATTACATTCCACATATCAATGCAAGCTATAAAGATTTCTTTGATGTAATGACAAAACATTCGAACTGGAGATTTTTCTTAACTCCTAGGTGATATATATATTCCGATTTATAAGACTACTTTCTACAAAACTATTTATGAATAACTTTGTTCTTAAAAAGAGAGAGATTTATATCGAACTCGAATATGAGTTTCTGGATGCAACACTTAATAGCATAATTGGTGGTTTGTAAAATATAATGTGATTTAATATGTTTGAGGTGTTATTTGAATGACAGATGATTTAATTTAAACCCTATCGGATATATAGTTTTAAATGACTTCCACATAAAACTTTGACACGTCCCAATCTCACAACATTTTGTATGAAAACCATACAAGAAAATCCTTCTATGGTAAGAGAGAAGACAAATTGGTAGTTTTCTGCATAACTTGTTATAAAAACGATCCCTCCAAATACGCTATTAATTAGATGCAGACGGTTGAATGTAATAAGCCCAAAAAAAAAAAATCGATTAATTAGTTGGGTATAACCCTTACAAAAATAAAGAAAGACAATACGGTCATTTTATAGCTCAAAAAACAGTTACTACATCCTAAAGACTGCAGATCACAGCCAAAAAAACTCATATAGTCACTGGTTTTAAGCACAAATATCAACTAAAACAGTCATCTATTGACCGGAAGATAGCCTAATGACGTAAATCTCCCGTCTGCAAAACGCATAAAAATAAAATTATCATGTAGAGACCGCTGCGATTTATGAATTGCCTTAGATTTGAGGGTGATGCCATCAGTAGTAATGGACTAATCATAGTAAATCTTGATTAAGACTTAATTTGGGCATGTGGCGAAGTTAACGTCATATGATCTTCTTAAGCACTCAAAAAGTGAAACTAAACGACATTACAACATATATCTTCTTTTCAGGAACTCTGTTCTATGATGAATAAACATAATTACATCAGGCTCCCTTTTATTATGTGCTGTTACTTCCAACTAATCAGGGCTCAACTACCGACGTGAAATATTTCATGTAGTGATCCCGCTATGTTTAATCTTGAGGGACCTTAATTATACCCATTTATACCAATGGTCCCCAGTAAAATTCATTTGATATTAGGATTAAAATGTATATCATACATATAAGAGTATGTACTCTCACTTACCAAGTATGCATATTTTTCAACATAATATGTATTTAGCATGCAGACAAATTTTAATATGTGGCGCTTATTACGAGGGTATGTACTCCTACGAGTATGATATAGACTTTGATATTAGAATAGAAATGTGCAAGTGCAAATTAATTTGTATTTTGCCCTCTTTTATAAATGATATATAAATATTTAATTTTAAACTAGTTCACATTTGATGATGTGACTTTCTTTACACGAAAAAAAAGAACTAATATGTTGTGATCGAATGCACTTAATGATGAAAAAAATATACAATAGAATATAAGGGTCGTTATTATTTTTTTTTTTTCTTTTGGATCAGACCAATGGTAGTTAATTTTAATGCTTATATAGAGATCCATCACTAACTTAAGTATAATGGGGAACAAAATGAAATTAAAATCTTGAAACCACCCATTTCCTAGAGAAAATGATTAAGTTCATAAATTAATTAATAATATCTAAAAATTAATTAAATCTGAGGTCGCTAATAATATGCCTTGATGATTTACAATATGGTATGTGGAGGTTTAATTTGATGCATGTGGACTGTGCAGAAAACACACATGTAGCTAGCCAGCAAAAACACACTTGTAATAGGCAAAGGAATTAATTTAATCCACTAATTATCACATCTTTAATTCTGGGAACAGACAATATAATTAAATTACAATTGTAATGTACTAATGTCCCAACATGTTGATGTTATTAATGGATCTTTGCATGAGTATCCACAAACAATGTGTCTCCTAGTTCCCTTTTTTATGAGTTAATAATTTGTTTAATTAATGTCCAATAATCAAAATTAAGATAATACTTAATGATTGAGAGACAGTACTGTATATTTTTGTCTAGAGAATTATGTGAACGTAAATTTAATATAAAGCTCCTGTTGTTTTTTTTAATAAGAAAAAGGAATAATTTATTAATAAAAAGTCATATGGCAGTGGCACATACAATAAATATCTCCTGACAAAAGTAAATCTAAAACATCAAATTGAATAGTTTTCTTCAGAAAGCTAATGGTAAATACACTGTTGACCTGCTCTTAACTTGTAGCAGTATTCTTGTCACCAACCGCATTCTTTGATGTCAATGCATCTTTTCCGAATATCGGTGAGTTATAGTATAATTTAATGGAGCAGATGTCCAATTGAAGTGGTAGATTTCACTTGAAATGAAGATCTTTATAGTAGAACCATATGAAATTTCATTGTTGACTCATCCCTTAATAAAAAACAATAGATCCAATATAATAATTTTCAACTTCTACTCGACAAGAAACTCACTCTAAATCTCCAAATCTATGATAAATTGTACAACGGCAATGACTCAAATTCACATTAATGGTGAGAACGACCTAACTCACACTAAAGATGAGAACAACTAAACTAGTAAACTCACACTAATCGTGAGAAAAATAAACAATCAAACTCTCATAAAATGGAGAGAAATTTTATTAAAAAGAGACGAAAATATCAGTAAATACCTTACAATTGAATAAAATTTCAAGATGTACGAAGATTGGGGCTTACCATCAGCAATTATGACTTATGACAGCCCCTTATTGAAGTAGATGAAGATTAATTTTTTTGTAAGGAGACTGAGGTTTTTCGAGAGGAGAAGGAGGCTAGAATTTTAAAGCTCTTGTTGTTGATTACAATCATTGAAAGTCGCAGATATTGCAAAGGGGCACTTTTTACAAATATGTACATGTTATACACAAATGGGAAACAGTGCAATTGTCATAACAAACCCATCTACCATGTTTTAGGGTGGCTTTGCTACATTGGACAATTCTTTTTGGCATAAATAGGGTTATTTTGTTCTTAATCGCCATAAAAGAAAGATATTTTCAATCTATTTCTTCCTACATTCTCCCCCCCCCCCCCCCAAAAAAAAAAGGTTACCTAGCAGCCATGGGTTTTGACAATTTTTTAGTGGCCACACTCCCCCCCCCCCCCAATCGTACCATTTGAATTGGACGATTTTGTCACGTTGTAGAATGTGAGGAACTTATCAAGCTCCAAGGGCTCCCTTAACACGTCGTAAATTGTAACTAATATAAAGCCCCTCATAGACCATCGGTACCACTGAAACGCGCCTTTCATTGGATGGGCCTCATTTGTTTTTTTTTTTTTTTTTTTTTGGTAGAAAGATAAGACATACAATCTACGATACCCTTATCTCAATGGCTCATTTTAAATTATCCTCAAATAGCATGCACCCAAGGTCCAGGATCCAGATTCCACACATTAGCATATGATTGTTGCCTATTTGCTTTCCTTAAAATTACCTGATGGATAGGAACTCACCCTCGTTCCACCATTCGTTCTAACTTTTTTTGTCCTTTTATGAATTTTTTCATTTTTTCTTCTTAAATATATTATTTGGGTTATTAAAAATAAATTATATGTTATGAAGTGGGTCTATTATAAATATTTTATTGATTTATTCAAGTTGGAGTTTTCGACCCCGTGAAAGCGGGACCCACACTGAGAGTTGTTGTTGTTGTTGTTGTATTCAAGTTGGAGTTTCATGAGTTGGAGAAATGAAGAAATATGAGTTCCAAACAACTGGAACTTATGATGATGTGGTGGGATAGAGTTTCAAAATATGATTTGTGAGCTATGAATGCTCTTATGGGCAACCCCCCTCCAAAAAAAAAAAAAAAACATTTTTCATGCTTCCCTTATTGTTTTTGCATTTTATACACTCATTTTTGCCCCCATCTAAAAAGGTCATTTAGGTCTGCAGTGCACTCCCATCCAACATGAATAGCTTTTTAGATGCATACATGATGCTTTGATTCCTAGTGTTTCTTCATGTCTGGCAAAATAATTGAATGATTGTATGGGTGCAGCATATTACTTTGAGTTTGATATATATGTTTGACTTGACTACAAAGATTTTGATAGGTGTTGAAAAGTCAATTCTAGTCTGAGCTCAAGGATAGCATAATATAAGATTCAGTTGGTACATAGTAGCAATTATATCTTAAGTTCTTAAGTTTATATTCTATTAATGATTTTGTTCTTAAAAAAACAAAAAATACGAATTCTTGAGTCAGACTATCTCGTATGAAAGTTATTGTGATTTATCTAGCTGTGATTTTTATTACAATTATTCTAATTACCGTTAAAAGTCACCAATATTTTATATGAGACGGTCTTATACAAAACTTGCTAACAAAAAAGAACTATATATAAGACTAATCTGCAATATTTTAACACGAATGTTCCAATATACAAGTTAGTCATATGTGAGCTGATTGTGTCACTTCATATTCATTTTATAATGAAATTTGATTGAGTAGCCACTCCGACTGCTCTTGTTTTTTTTAATTATTTATTTTCTTGTAGTCACTTTGCTTGTGTAATAACCCACGAAGCCTAGTTTTAGCGTCTTCAATACCTCCCTAAGAATTCAAAATTTTACTATCTTAAAATTCTTTTACAAATTTTCAAACATAGTGAAATAATGAACACAAATTAATATATATTGATTTAGAAGTAGTTAGATCAGTGGGATTAAAAGACATATTTTATCATATGGTAGTTAGATCGGCACTGTTATACGGTTTCAAGTATTGGTCGATAAAAAGGACCGAAGTCCAGATGTTGATGGTAGCAGATACGATAATGATTCGATGAATGCGCAGCCACACAAAATTGGATAGGATAAGAAATGAGACAATTAGAAACAAAGTAAAAGTGACACTCATAGAAGATAAGATGAAAGAAACAAGACTTAGATGGTGTGGTCATGTGAAGAGAGGGAGTGTCGAAGCACATGTGAGAAGATGTGACATGATCTAAATTTTTTACAGTTGACGGAGGGTGTGGCTCAAGACAAGAATTTATAGAGGTCTAGAATTAAGGTTTTGGACCATTAGATAGCGATCTTCATAGTACTCTTTTGATTTCTAAATGGTAGATGATATGCATGTGGTGTTGTAACTGACCTTTATGGCATCTTTCGTTGGTTGTACTTTGTATGTTAGTAGTATCCTCACCACATCCGTGTTATTACTCCTCCAACTCCATTTGTAAGTTGTAGTTTACTTTGGGCCAAATTAATAGTGTAGTACGTATAACTCTTACTCCTCCTTGGTTGTCTTTCTTAGTTAATGTTATTTAAATTATGTCATGGGGGTTGTTACCTTTGTTCACTCAAAAGATTTTTAACTTCTAAAATATTTTTCACAAGGCCTTTTATGTGAGTCAGACAGTTATGTCGTTAGAGGTAAGACTGCCTATTTATGGATCTCTCCAAATCCTAATAAAACATACCCACATTGGGAGTTGTTATTGTTGTTGTTGTTGTTGATTTAGAAGTAGTTTGGCTCCATGCAAGCCTTAACAATAGCATACTGGAATGATACGTACATGAAGTGAATAGACGTTTACAAACATTATCATATTTCAAAACCTATTTATCAAAATCACACTATAGTGTTAAACCTGTGATATCAATCTTATAGACTGTTGTCAACGGAACAAATTGATTATAATATCGCAAAAAGAAGTAATGTTTAATATTAATCAATAACTTTATTGCTCCAGATATACAGTGTGTTAATATCACACTCACGTGGTGAGAACTAAAGTACTTACCTGCAAAATTCAAATGCAGATTTTCATGTATAATACTAATTAGTTGTACCATTTTTCTTTCTTTTTTTTTTTGTTGTCGAAAGTTGTTAGAGATGTGGTACAAAGGTTCGAAAAATTAGGACTACTCCGAGACTTCTAGGCAGGATCGAAATTGTTTGTCCTAAAAGTTTTATTCACCCGACATGCAACGGGTATTCTCGAATAAAACTTTGAGATATAAAGAGGTTTCCACTATCCAAATGTTTCACTCACTTGGATAGGCACTAGCGCCTTAGGATATAACAGAAATTCAGAGAGATTGATTTGTTGGAACAATTTTTTGAATATCCATAAAACTACACTTCCTTTGCCTAGGACTTGTGCCGTTGAAGAATTCCCCATGTAGAGAGGTGCACCATCTTCCACTGGCTCATATGTCTTGAATAAGGCCTTGTCCTTGCAAACATGTCTTGTAGCACCGAAGTCAACCTACCAAGAATCATCATCTTGGATTATGTTTATCTCGGAAATCATTGCAGCAAAATTCTCCTTCCCCTCATATTTGGACTTTTTAGGGCCATCTTCTTTTTTTTTCTTTGGGTTAGGACAATCACGTTTTAAATGTTCAGGACTTCCACAATTCCAATAAAGAGGCTTCTTCTTTTTATAATCTTTCTTTTTATCAAACTTCCTCTTCTTAGAATGACCATCTTCCACAAGACTAACGCCAGAGAAGAGTTTAGTATTCTCTTGCTTACGAAATTCCTCTTCAATTTGAAGACAATTGACTAATTCCTCAAGAGAGAGATCATCTTTTTTATGTCTAATACTATGTTTAAAATCTTTCCAACTATAATAGGTTCATCCACATTCATATTATGCATTTTGAAGTGACCTAAGATTCTCTCAAGTTCATTAAATTGTTCCATTATTGACCGATCATCCCTCATTACGTATCCATTAAAGTGACTTACTAGAAATTTCTTACTTGTAGCATGCTCTTTCATGTATCTTGCCTCCAAGAGATCCCACAACTCCTTTGCATATGGCACTGCTTGATATGTGTCAAACAAATGATCTGACATGCTATTGAGAATATTACCACGACATATGTAGTCATCATTCTCCCACTTGGCATAGGCATGTATTTGATCAATGGCCTCATTTTCTTGCTCTATAATTGGTGGAGTGTTGAGGACATATGCTACCTTCAATTTGGTAAGAAGAAAATGGATCTTTTTCTGCCAACCCCTAAAGTTGCCTCCATCGAACACCTCTAATTTGACCAAATTAGTGGCTAAGTCTCGAAGTGAAGAAGCCAAGGGAATAAAAACAAAACCTTTAGATTGTTAGAGATGGGGTACAAAGGTTCGAAAAATTAGGACTACTCCAAGACTTCTAGGCAGGATTGAAATCGCTTGTCCTAAAGGTTTTATTCACCCGACGTGCAACGGGTATTCCCGAATAAACCTTTGAGATACAAAGAGGTCTCCGCTATTCAAATGTTGTACTCACTTGGATAGGCACTAGTGCCTTAGGATATAACAAAAATTCAGATGGATTGATTTCTTGGAATAATTTTTGGAATATCCAAACCGCACTTAGTCATCTCCTATTTATAGAGAACTAAGTGCATTTTCAAGAGAGAAGCATCTTTTCATAGAAAAAAAAACATATTTTCATGGATGAATTTTCAACGATTGGATTTAATCCTAATAGTTATAAATGAAGAGATACATAAAAAATTAGTTAATTGAAATCACTAATTATATTTTTTCAAAGCAAAAAATATAATTAATTTATTGTGCCTTTTTTATTTTTTATTGGAAATTATTCCAACAAAAGTTTGCTATTTGGTATGGTATGAAGGTTGCTTAGCTACTATTTGGTGTAGTATTCAGTTAATGGCAGCGACCATCTTTTTGAAACGAGTGATTTGGAGGCTTGACCAACGGCTAATTTTGCTGCATGACGGCAGGCTTATGATTGCCCACAAAAGGGGTGGGGGGTCCCTTTCTGGCCTTCAAAAATTCTCCATTCCTATTACCTCCATGTTCGTTTTCTTTTTCTTTTTCTTTTTTTTTTTGGGTTGGGTCTGGCTATCTTTGTCAGAAAAGCATTGTCAAAGTTTGTGTTATGATTCCATTTTGGACACGATTATGAGCTGATTAACTGTTGCTAATATGGAATTACATATAATTTGGGGACCAAACTAGTCACCGCTCACTAGTTGGTTTTTGACCTTTTTGACCACACACCAGAGGGGGGGGGGGGCGCTAATCACGGATCGCAGGTGAGGGGGAGGAGTTGAAGCTTGGAAAAGCAATCTTGGATCGTAAACCACCACCGTGGTTTGATTGTGGAAATCGGTGGCGCAGAACAACGCCACGTCTATTTGCACCCGTGCACCCTGGATATTTTCATTATTTTAAGCTGCCCTATTACTAATTTTTTTTCTTTTTCTTTTTTTTGACGACAATTTGACATTTTTGTTTGCTGTTTCTATGTAAGCATTTTATTATCCTAAAATGCCCCCCCTCTCTGCACTGTGCCACTATCCTTTCTCCGAGTACTAGGAATGACCAGACTGACGTACGAACCCCTCCTTCCAAATTACTATATTGCCCTTCACTTTATAACCACTTTTGACAATTAGTTGGCACCTTTATTTTTTATCGAGAATTGAAAGGAGACTACATAAAGTGTCCATGACCCAATCTATAAGGTTGAAATCACCTACACTCGAATTTTATCATGTTGTAATTGGACGGTATCTATATGAAGAATTATTATATACAACTTTCATTGCACGTTACTTGAGATGTGCAAAAATTACTTTTAAATAAATTATATGCACTATTTACAAGGATTGTATTCTCATATCAATGTATTCTTCAAAAGGATGTAATAGGATGAATTATTAATGGACAATTTGTGATTGCATTATTTGTTACCCCCCCAAAACAAAAGAAATATAACTAAATGTGCTATGACTGCTATCCACTGACGTTAAAATTATACTTTTTTTTGGTCGTCTTTAGGTCTCTATCTTAAAAGAATTGAATTACTATTAGCCTATAACGTAGTAAAGCTCTCCCATCTTACAAATTTTCTTCATTTACAAGGTTTGAACTCCATAAAATAACAACTCTCAGTATGGGTTTTGCTTTGATTTGGGGAGATCCACATGCAAGCAACCTTACTTCTACACACATCTCTATCTGTAGACATGTTGATTCCAAAATACTCATAAAAAATAATTATATGAAAACATTTTAAAGAAGAAACTAAAGATCAGTAGTAGGGAATAACTAAGAAATACTGATAAAAACAAGTAGCAACAGCTATACAGAATTTAAGTACAACGTTGCAGAAAAAAGTACTATACCTTACAGACTGAGTTAAGCTAATAATATCTCATCCCAAATGAAGGTACTACCTACGTACAAGTACAACATACATAGAATAGGAAAAATCTAGTAACACACACCCACATAACCTGCCCTACTGCATCCAAAGGATAGCTACGAAGCTATCTCTCTATGCTCCAAGAACTTAATCATATCCCTCCACAGTCTCCTATCCCAAGTCATGTTCTCTATCAACTCTAAAACTTTCAAATCCTATTTAATCATCTCGTTCAAACTCTTTGTTGCTCGTCCTCTACCTCTTATACATTCAGGAATATTAATTTTCTCGCATCTCCTTACAAGGGCATCCACAATCATTCTCTTCACAGGATCAAATTATCTGAGAGTCTAGTATCTCTCATTTTATCATCAATGAGAGCCACTCTAATTATGTCTCTAATTAATTCATTCTTAATTCTATTTACCTATGTAGTGCTGCACATTCATCTGATCATCCTTATCTCAGCTGCCATCAACCTTTGAACCCGTGTCTTTTTAATTGGGCAACACTTTTAGTTGTACAACATATCAGGTCTGACCACCATATGATAAACTTTGCCTTTTAATCATACATGTATCCTCTTATTACACAACACCCCTGAAACATTTTTGCATTTTTGCCAACCAACTTTTATGCGATGGTTAATGTACTCGTCAATATCCTTTTTTTTGTTGAATAATTGAGACTATATATTTAAACTTCTCAACCTTTGATATTGCTCTCCCATCAACGGTGACTTTACCCCCCTCCTCTTCTCTTCCACTTAAACCACAATATAGGTATTTTGTTTTTTATCTACTTAATTTGAAACTTCCAGACTCAAGTATATGTCTCCATCATTCCAACATACTGTTAACTCCATAATTGGTTTTATCAATAAGGATAATATCATCCGTAAATAACATACATTATGGTAACTCATCTTAAATCCCCTTCGTGAGTTAATCTATAACCAATGTGAAAAGAAATAGGTTTTAAAAAAAAACTCTGATAGAGGATCATAACAACGGATAAGTCACTGCTAACACTTCATTACATCCTAGCACTCATCCTACCTCCTTCACACATATTCTTAATAGGTTGAATATATGCAAGAGACACTCCTTTCTTTTCCAAATATCTCCATAACATTTCCCGCAAAACTCTATCATATGTTTTTCTAGGTCCACGAACACCCTATAAAGATCTTCCCTCCTATCCCTGTACACTTCCATAAGCCTTCTAAGGTTTGAACTCAATACCTTGCTTAAATGGAACAAATGTCACTTCGGTTGTTTCTTCATGTGAGGTTTTTTTTTTTTTTTTTTTTAAAGGTTCATTAAGACAATTCTGCATGTATATATTTTTCTTAACTATTAGGAAATTCTCCCATTTACTTCTTCAAATTTAAGCTTTGGATAACAATCAACATGTTAATTGATTAGAAAAAAATAAAGCAAGATACTTAACTTCAAGCGTACATATCAACTGGTCGACGTACTTATCTACACCCCATCTGCCTTTTTCCGAGTTTATCAATCAATTATAAAAAACCCATTAGTAAAATACTTTATTTCTCTAGTAATAGAATAGTATTCATCAGCCGGCCAGGTTGTACTAATCTTGGAGTATTTCCTCCATGGACTGTTCTTTAAACTGATCCAATACACGAGTCTTTTGGTTGATGACGTCAAAAATTGATTGACTAGGCTTAAAATCAAAACAAAATATTAAAGAATAACCACAATGTTGGTGCTTTATTAATTTATTCTGTTTTGTTTTATTAATAATTTTGGTTGTAATTTATTAGTGGGGCACAAGCACGAAGCAAGAAGCATTTGGAACAATCACGACTAGTGGGGGAATAAAGATCAATTTGGGAGATTTTGGTCTAAAGCATGTATTACCATATTTAGAAATAATTAAACATGAAGGGTAATTGGAGGCCTTTTTTTTTTTTGGCCTTTTTTCTCTTTTAACAAGATAAAAGTTAACCATTGACAGGTAACTACAAGGAAATTGTTTTTTATCAATTGAGAATAAAATTTCAATCAAAGTATAAGATACGCTTTTATTAAATGACGACAAGAAAATATTAATGATCTTTCGGTGGATAGTGATATCTGTAAATGTAAGATCGATCACTTACATTTGTATCTCCCTATATCTCACGTAAATGAAATCCATGCTAAAAATTATAGTTATACAATTAAAAAAATATTAATGATGTTATTTAGATCCGCAAATATTTATTAAAAAATCCAATTGTTAAAATTTATTTTTTGTCATTCAAATTTACTTAATTATAAGAAAGTAAGTAGACGAAAATGGGTTGAATAAAGGGGAACAGGGCAGAGAAAAGATAACAGAGTAACCCATTATTACTCTTCCACACTTTTTATCGATCATAGGGAGCATATGATCCCATAGTCAATGCAGTAGGACACTCTAGCATAGATAGAAGCTTGGAGATAAGTCCAGTTGCAAACTGCGTCAGTTAAATCATGCATGTTATTTTCAATCAATCTTCTCAATACTATGCTTGCATTAACAACTTAATTATGTCATAACCTAACACGATTACCTAATTTTCACGGTATGTAGGTAAGACGTTGACAAATTACGCCACCAATTTAATTCGATACAAAAACTACGTTAACTTTATGAATATAAGTTGAATAATATTGTTCCTGTACATTGCCAACATTAAAATTATTACAAAAATAACTCATGATAGGTTTTTTTGAGATACAGGAATTAATTATTGTTCAAATTCCATAAAAGTAAGGCTCGCACTAAAAGTTGTTATTGTTATATATGAATTAATAATTTATAATAGAAATTATATTATTTCAACAAAATAATTTTTCTCTAATTCATCTACAACCCTTCCATGGTTCGAATTACGAGATTCTCATACTTTGATCGAGTTTGTTTGAGGTGGCATTTCATAACTATGTTTATCTATAGTCATATATATCTAAAAGGATGAAAAAAAAACCATGAACAAATAGCAGTAATAAATTTTGCAAATTTTAAACTTACCCGTAACAGTGCATGCTATTAATTAATTATACAAGCCATGCATACGCATAACCATTGTTGCTTATATTCCAATTTTATCAAAATGAGTTGCTTTCTTTTAAGGCAAAATGGCTCACATCAATCAAGTAGCTGTTAGTTTTATTTTAAACCTAAACATTATATATTTATTATAGAAGAAAGCTCAAAAACTTTAATTCGATCAATATTTTTCAAGTCGAATATATAATTAAAATGTTAGTTATCATTTCAAGGGTATGTAGCGTTAGCCAATGTAGAATTCCAAACCCTGATTATTACAATATTACCCATCCCTTTCTTAGATTCTATTTAATTAAAAAAATAAATTTCCCTTTCAGGGTATAAAGATAGGGCGAAACCTAATTTTTCAAAAGATCTAAAGAGGAAGTACTTTGCCTGTCCCAAAGGGTAAAAGTGACATTTACTTGTTTATTTAATTTACATTCATCTGCTAAGCGACAACAACGACGTCGGCAGTTGTGGCCAGCGGCCCGGGGAGCTTAAATCCCTTCAAAGAAAAATAAAATCATTTAAATCCTTTGCCCCTTTTCCCTATATTAAAAATAAAATAGCTTTTACATAAAAAAAAAATAACGTGGAAAAAAAATACTGTACTCATGTATAAAATAAAATTAAATCATGATGATATGATCACTGTTGTTTGAATTTGCTTTGAAAAAGAAGTTTCATTTGAAATTTTTATAAAAATTTTAGATTTCAAAAAGTTATCATTATTTTCTATAAAATATAACTTTTTATTTTTTTTATTATAGTTTCGTGTTTTTGTGATCCGTATAAGTTACAAAGGACATTACAATACAACGAGGGCTGAAGAATTGAACTTAAGATCTAATGATAGTGAAGAAAACACAAAACTACAACTCTATAAGCTGTCGTACTCTTATAAAATCAATCACTAACTAATGTGTTTTGTAACTCTTTAAAATAGCATTACATATTTTCCCCCTTTTGATTTGCTGCGAGAATTGAAGTGTCTATTAATTTGTTTTGTCATTAGTTGTAGAGTGAAAAGTAAAATAATCTACCTCAATATAGTAAAGTTGCTGTTTCTTTTTAAAAAATATTTTACGCAGTTTTAAATTAAATTGTTACATTCTAACTATTATCTATATTAGAGTGCCATCTATTTTTGTTTTATCAACCAGAACTATTTAAAGTTTTTTTTGATCATAAATATTTATCAAGTTATTTCTCAATCAATTTCATACAAAAATTAGCCTTTTATCCACCCTACTAATGAAAGGCGGGGGGGGGGGGGGGGGGCGCTCCAACTTCTCTCTTTTTTTTTTTTTAAAAAAGGTGATATTCCTTCACTTAAATCTCTCTCCCTTGTCTCCGAACCCACCCAAAAAATAAGAAAAACAAAAAATAATATTCCTTTCCATTTGATTAAGTGATTCGGCTTGCTCTTAGAATAGCACTACTGATCAACATAATAACAATAACATATTCAGAGGCATTGAGCAAAACAAGCATTCCCTTTCCCTCCTCCTTCAAGCCCCTCTCCCTCTGTCTTTCTCTCTCCTCTATCTTCAACGGATCTATTCGAGCTCCGATTTAATTGTACGAGAGCTGTAAAACAGATCATTAGAACCCTAATTTCCCCCCTTTTGTTTTCTGGGCAAAGTTGTTTTGTCCCCTTTTTTGCTCGTTTATGAAGCCTCCTTGGCCGCGCCCCATTTTTCTGGGTAATTTTTATAACCCTGGTTTATCGCTCATTCTCCATACGAATCAGTAATCACCCAATTATTATCGATTTTCGATCTGGGTGGGCATTTGGGTTTTCTTTGCTGGGTAAAATTTTGAATGTTAGGACGAGTTTACAGTGGCATTTGCCGCAAATTTCCCGTTTAAATGGCTGAAAATTTTCAAATTTTTGTTCAACTTTCTTCTCTGTTCCGCCATTTTGAGGAATCTAATGCCCTTTTACATATGTGAGGCCTTGGTGGTAAAAGGTTAATGCTTTTTGCCCTTTTGATGTTTTGAATTTTAGATGTTTGATGAAATGCTTGGTTGATATTATCTAATTTTTATTGGCACTCATGAGATATTTTTGGCCAAGCAATGGGTAAATGGATTGAAAACGGTATTCGGAAGCGGTTCTAGTTGGGCCAGGATTTCACCTCATCATCATTAACTCTCTAAATAATCAATTTTCTCTTTTGCAACCATATCAAACTTCAAATGTTTAATTTTGCATTAGCTGAAGAGTCTTTTGAGCACTAAGGGATGGGCTATGGTTATGAATGTGATTTTGTTGCCTGTATAGATGTTGCCTTGTACTTTCTTGGTATTCACTCATCAATCATCATATTGTCTATCCATCTATTCTTATCTCTCTTTTTTCTTTTTTTTGGCTCGCTCTCCGTCCTAGACTGCAGATACAGACTTTTGTAGATAGTGTTTCAGGGACTCATGGGAAGTATGGATAGTGCAGAGCTTGAAGAAAATCTTTTTGCAATCAGTGATGCCAAGGTATGGTGGAAACTTGTGATTTAGGTTTCAATTTTGGGATACTGCTATGTTTCTATCTTTGGGTCTCCATAGTCAGTCAGCTGTTCTTAATCCTTGGTGTGTTTGATTAGCCTTTTCCAGAGATGCTTAATGATGGTGTCTTCTGGTGTGAGTTTTGGGTGGGAAAGTGTAGAAATTAGACTGGTTTGCCTGTCTGAATTCTCAAAGCATCAACTACTTTCTCGTGATCTTTCCTATTTTTGCACCCTGCACCTCTCTCTCTCCCAGTGACATTGCTGATGTGAGCCTTTATTGGATGAGAGAGAACACAGCTATTTTGGAGAGAGACTGAGAGCTATGATACAGGATTCCACTTGGTTCTCTAGTATTCAGGGATCAGGATTCAGTGTATGACGTACTTGAAGTTGAACCGGACATTGGAACATGGCACGCTGTTTGCTTGCATGAATTCATCTGATGAAAAAAAAACTTTGGGTTGTTTTTCAGTTGCATGGAGATATGTGCAGACTGTTGTCCAATGTCTACACCAAAGTGTTGAATGTCTTTCCTGCCCTTGAAGCTGCCCGGCCACGCAGTAGGTCTGGTATTCAAGCGTTATGTTCACTGCATATAGCACTTGAAAAGGCCAGAGGTCTCTTACAACATTGCTCAGAGTGTAGCAAACTCTATTTGGTATGTGTTTTTTGTGGTATTGGATCCCTCATATGTAGATGATTCTTATGCTTTCATGCATATAAGATTTGACCAATTTTGCATCGCAAACTGTATCTTCTGTTATCCATAGTTAATTATTACATATCTACTTCCCTTTGCTTACTCTTCTATTTTGGTAGGAAGTGGGTGGGGAAGAGGGCAGATAGGAAGTGTTATGTTCACTGCTCATGTCCTCTTTGTTATTTTTTTAAATTTTTTTTGGGGGGGGTGCAGTCATGTCCTCTTTGTTATGAACATGCTAACAGTAACATTGCTAACTTGCAGGCCATTACTGGAGATTCTATTGTTTTGAAGTTTGAGAAGGCAAAATGTTTGCTTATAGATAGTCTTAGGCGCGTTGAAGATATTGTCCCGCAGTCTCTTGGGTGTCAGGTCTGTCCTCTTGCTTGAAATGGTGCCTATTACTTCAGGGCTTAAGTTGGTTGCGGTGTTGTTTCCTTCAAGCTTTTCCCGTCTTCTGCATGAATAGTTTCTTTTAGGTCATTTAGTGGTTTTGCATTGAGTGAATGGTTATTCTTCTATTACTGTTTCTTGCAGGTCCAAGATATTCTGGGTGAACTGGAAGGGATTGTTTTTACCCTTGAACCATCAGAGAAACAAATTGGTGATGATATAATTGTGTTGCTCCAACGGGGTCGAAAATTTGACGACAGTTCCAATGACAGCAATGAGCTTGAAACTTTCCATCAAGCTGCATTAAAACTTGGAATTACTTCTTCCCGAGCTGCTCTTGCCGAACGAAGAGCTCTGAAGAAGCTCATTGAGAAAGCCCGTGTAGAGGAAGACAAGAGAAAAGAATCCATTGTTGCTTACCTCTTACATCTTATGCGCAAGTATTCTAAGTTGTTTAGAAGTGACTTGGGAGACGATCAAGATTCCCAGGGTTCTGGTCCTTGTTCGCCGACAGTGCATTCCGAGGATAGTGGGGTTCCATCCTGCAATGGAAAGGCATTTGATAGTCAGCTATCGAAAATTAACTCTTTCAACTTCAGGCCGTCTTTGGCTTTTAAGTCAAATGGTAGGAGGTCTGATCACATTCCTGTTCCACCAGAAGAGCTCAGATGTCCAATATCATTGCAGCTCATGTACGACCCGGTTATAATTGCCTCTGGACAGACATATGAAAGAGTTTGTATTGAAAAGTGGTTTAATGATGGGCACAATACCTGCCCAAAGACCCAGCAGCACCTCTCTCATCTCTCTTTGACTCCTAATTATTGTGTTAAAGGCCTTATTGCTAGTTGGTGCGAGCAGAATGGTGTGCCTATTCCTGATGGACCTCCGGAGTCTCTTGATCTCAACTATTGGAGGCTTGCTTTGTCTGATAGTGAGTCAGCACAATCTAGGTCTGTAGATAGCAGTGACTCAGGTAAGGAGGCGAAGGTGGTACCATTTGAGGAAAATGTTGCTGAAGATGCTGAAGGGAATGGAGTTGAAAATTGTTCCGGGGAGCAGGAGGAGACCGATTCAAATGTTTTTGAGAAGTACGAGAACTTCTTGACTGTTCTAGGAAAGGGAGATATTGGTGAAAAAAGGAAAGTCGTTGAGCAGATAAGGAGATTGTTAAAAGATGATGAAGAAGCAAGAATTTTCATGGGTGCTCGTGGATGTGTTGAAGCACTTGTACAGTTTCTGAAGTCTGCATGTAATGATAAAGATGGATCATGTAATGATAAAGATGGATTGAGTACAGAAGTGGGAGCTTTGGCACTCTTCAACCTTGGTGTTAATAATAACAGGTGCATTCCACTTTTCTCTCTGCTAATGTCTTGCATCATTGCACACCCTTAGTTGTGTTTGTGGTGAGATGGTTTCTTGGCCCGTCATGCATGGATGCACCCCACTTCATACATAAGGATTAATTACCAGAAAAAAGTCCAGGGCTGTGTCACCCATGTACAGCATGACCTTAGATTGTAGTGTACCAGTTAATGAGTCCATAAGATCATGAGGTGACAACTAACAAGTATAGTTGAAACTGGAGCACTTGGCTTTAACTGTGCTATAGCCCCAAAAAAAAAAAAACCAAAAAAAAAAAAAAAAAAAAAACAAGAGTTGAAACTGGAGCACTTGGCTTTAACTGTGCTATAGTTGAAACTGGAGCACTTGGCTTTAACTGTGCTATAGCCCCAAAAAAAAAAAAAAAACCAAAAAAAAAAAAAAAACAAGAGTTGAACTCTTCATATGATGCCACATTACCCATAGGCCAATTAAAGCAGCTTCAAGTGGGACGATTCTAGCCCCTCATCATCGTTTTCTTCCAAAATTCCAGCTCATCTATGGCCTTCCTTGCAGAAACAAACAAACTGTGAATAGAGATGAGTTGATGTGTCAAAAGAGAGAGAGCCATTGAAAGAGGATTGTGACTCCCTCGACTTATGTTGTCCCCCTTCCCCCCCCCCCCCCTTTTTCTGTGAATGGCTTTCAAGTTATGCTGTTGACTCAATTCTCCTGCTAATAGGAGTAGACAAGAGTCAAAACTTAGGCTCACTTCGGTTTCTTTCATTGTAGAAACAAGGAATTGATGATAGCTGCCGGGATAATTCCTCTGCTGGAGGAGATGACAGCTGATCCAGCCTCGCATGGATTGGTAGCTGCCCTTTATTTAAACCTTTCCTGCCTTGAAGAAGCAAAACCAGTTTTAGGTTCAAGCAAAGCAGTTTCATTTCTGATTAACCTTCTTGAGAAAACTGACCCACAATCAAAGCTCGATTCACTTCATGCCCTTTTTAATCTCTCCTTCTACACACCCAGCATCCCAAACCTCCTCCAATCAGGCATCATCAATGGTCTACAGCAGCTCCTGTCCGAGCCCAGAGATCAGACATGGACAGAGGAATCCATAGCCGTGCTTATGAACTTGGCATCAAATCATGAAGCAAAGGACGCAATTATATCAGCCAATGGCCTCATTGGCGCCCTTGCTGCCATATTGGACACCGGGGAAACTATTGAGCAGGAACAAGCAGTGTCATGTTTATTGATTCTTTGCAATGGGAGTGACAAATGTATTCAAATGGTCTTACAAGAAGGGGTGATTCCATCATTGGTATCGATTCAAGTGAATGGGACCACACGAGGGAGAGACAAGGCGCAGAAGCTTCTGATGCTGTTCAGGGAGCAGAGACAAAAAGATTCATCCCCTCCACGAGTTCAACGTTCCCCTTCGCTCTCAGAATTTACAGCTCAAACAGCAGAGGTGAAGCCACTCAGTAAATCAAGTAGTGTAAACATTATGGCAGTTGTTGATCAAAAGTCGGCTCTTGGTAAAACAACTTCGAGAAGGAAGATAGGAAAGACATTTAGCTTCTTCCGAAAGAGCAAGAATTTCTCTGGTCCTCAATGAGCCCTAACATGCCACCCTCACTTGTGTACTTGTCGAAGTGATGTAAAGTTTCTCTCTGTATCTCCTTGTATCCCCTCTTGCCCAGTTCTTATGGGCTGCTTTAAATTTTTGGTTAGTTGGGAATAGAGGAAGAGATGTACAGGTGCCTCCAATGTAATTTATGGATGGTTTCTCCTCTTTTCTCGTGCCCTTTTGGTCTTCAATTCAGGGCAGAAATACATGTGGTAACTTTACAAGGGTAAAGGTGCCCTTTTGGTAAAGTTACAGAGGAAGCTACATATGTCTCCCTGTGTGATATGGCAAGCAATGGGGTAGTAATAGTACTCTTTCATGAACAATTAGTTTCTGAAGGTTTTCACGAGTATGTAAAGCAGACTCATCCAGTTAGTTGATGAAATGCAAGGCTAACCTTTATAGATAATAAAACATAAAGCTTTAATTGCTTTGTTTCTTTAATGCAACTTATGTCAAAGTAGGATTATATAAATATGAACTTCCCACAGCTTTGTTGTAGGCATGATTGACATTAGGGGCCCGTTGGGCAAAATAGACTGTTGTAATAGTGGTTAACTATTTTACAACATGTTAGCAGTCTCATCAGCTGTTAGCCATCAAACAGTAGCATTCAGCAGTTAACCGTTCAATTAATTACGTAAAATAATAATGTTCCGTAAACTTAGTTTAGATAATGGATTGGTGTAACATGACATAAAAGGACATAAGAAAGGAAAGTTTTTTGTCTTATAAAAAGGATAAATTTGAAATCTTAAATAAGCATTCAGTTAGTGAAATTAGTTGTTTTATTAACTGCTAGCTGTTTAATAGGAATTAGTTTTCTTCCGCTAATATTGGATGTCTAGATGTTCAACTAGTGATTTAGAGCATGTCACTGTTCAGCCATTTTCTAAGTCAAGAAGCAGGTGACACGTAAATTTAAAAAAAAAGAAAAGAAAAGAAAGGGCAAACTCCCCTAATTCTAAGGCCAGTTTGATTGACCCGGCCTGATCGGCCCAACAAAAAATGGCAAGTGTGGGCTCCGTCATGAGTCCGGCCCAACAATGATGACCCTATGAAGAGCACTCCAAGTTGACGTAATTTAAAATTGCAATTTTTCATGAACAAAGTTGAATCATTTGGGTCAGTAGGTTGCTTAAGTCTAATTTATGTTCTTAGGATAAACAAAACGGGGCTCAGCTTTTATTCTCACATTATATTTTCATTTGGCATTTACAAAATTTTTTTGCTTTCTCATCTTAGTTTTGTTTACCTTTAAATGCAATATCAAACGCCCTCTTCTATTGGACATTTCCAGATGCTAAAGTAGGTGGGCATGGGAAAAAGATAACATGAAGTTATTCGACAGGAAAAATGATGGATAGGAGTAGCATGATAGGCAGGACAAGGGAAAAACGCGACTAACTAACTATTGAGCTTTGATATTGAATGCATGAGAGGGAGCGTGGGAAAGGAAAGAAAGAAAGCTAAGAGACCAGCAGGTAACGTCTGCAGAGTGCGAACTTTATGTAAATTTTTGGGGGTTTGGGTATTAGGATTTTTCAAAATTCAAGTTCTAGGAATCTTTTTTTTAAAAGAAGTAACCGGAGCGGACGGATTCCTCCATTCAAAACCGATCTGATCTAACTCAGATTATTTTTACAAATTGAATCGTATTACTTTTTTTGGATTTAATTTAGACAAGTTTACCTCAAACGAATTTAATTTGCATTGAATTCGAACTAAATTGCTATCCATACATTAAAAAAGTCTCATAGTGCCGGTCTTGTTATGATGAGTACTTTTTTTGGGGGGGGGGTAAGTACGCAATATATATTTAGACGACCATTCTCACAAGAGTTTAAAGGAATTAACTTTGGGTTTAGAATAAACAATGTGGCAGAATCAATTACCAATTGCTTGCTTAATTGCCTATGTACCATGACATGGTGTAAATTGAAAGTGCATCAACTAGGGCGTAGTGTTTTACAAAATATATGAAGTTGCCAAGAATCTTTATGAGATATTAATGAAAAATAAAGTGAAGTTTAAGGTTACAAAAGCTTCAGACCAAGAGTTAATCAATCACAACACTAAAAAGATCCAAAACATCACTAAATTGGGATTTTGACCATCAAAAAAGCAAATATTATAGACTTTATATTTCTCCCAATTTAGTTGCATCAAAAACCTGCAGATCAGGTTTGTCACAGTTAGCATTGCCTAGCCGTCTGGTTGAATCCTCAGTCTTCATCATGCTTCTATGCGTATGAACTAGATCGTGAATTAGATCGTGATATTGAAGGGGTTGTAGTCTTACTCATCAAATTTGGCGGTTGCCACCCAAACTCGTATGAATTAGATCGTGAATTAGATCGTGAATGAGATCGTGATGTTGAAGGGGTTGTCGTTCTACTCATAGACTTCGGTGCTTCCCACCCATATTCGAACAGTTCCAGCAAAGGATCTTCATTTGTCGCAACTACATCCCCCATTTGCGCATTATCGGTTTCTTGGTTCCAATTGCTAGCATCTTTCCCATCGTAATCTTTAGTATCAACATCGTTTTTCCCATCTAACTTGCCATTCTTAAACCCTTTCTCTAATGCTTCTTTATATGATGAAAACTTGATAGTGTTATTACTTTGTCCTTGCAATTGCTTGTTTTGCTCCTTGCAATTAGTGTCTACCCTTATTTCCTTCTCTTTCGCACTGTGCAGACTCCAAATGACCAAAACAGTTGTGATGAACTCCAACCATTTAAGGGCATGCACCACTGCCCAATCTACCAAAGGAATTTTATAAAGCACGGCAGGGAATTTGTTCATTGAATCCTCAAGTTTCTTAGGGAGATCCTCGACTTTAATGATCACATTATCGATCGTGTCAAAAACATGCCTTGAGGGTGGAAAATGAGCTTCAACCTTATTCTCAATCGATAAGATGTGGTCATCTGCAAAGGTTAAGACCGCGAGCCATTGGCATTGAACCACACTAGCTATAGGGCTAGCCACCGAGCCTAGCTTAGCTAGCCTTCTCGTCATCGAGCCAATGGGTCCATTGAGCTCAATTGCCCATTTGTAGAGGCCTTGAGCCACTGCCAAGGTAGATGCTCCACAAGTTGATAGTGGGCGTCTTCTCGATGATATGATGTTGCTCTCTGACATATCAACCCCTGAAAATTTGCTAGAAATATTAAGGTGCAAGAATTGTCTTACAGGCAATGCTGAGGGCTTTTATTATATCTTGGCCATGCAACTAATGTATAGCTTGAGAAATTAAGGATTTATCAATGACGTTATTCATTCGTTTAGGTCATTCAATCAATAATTTATAATTTAAAAAAACATATTTTTACCTGTTAGTTACGTTATTTTATTTAATCTATTTTAAACTTCTGAATGAAAACTATGTTGCATGAATTATCGAGAATACTGAAAACAAACCCACTTACAAGTGTTTTTATCAAATAGTTTCATGTCAAATTTTGATCCCTTATTCCATGAAAATCACAAATATTTAAAATCACAATGAAAGACCAGAAAGCCAAAGGGGGGGAGGGATTAAAGATAGATTAGGGCATGATGGCAATTACTTACTATCGCATACCTCTCTCCAAGAGCTTTGACAAATCTGGGGGAAAAAAGGGAGAGAAAGTACAAGGAATTTTAGCGAAGTTAATGGTTGAAACCGGATGAGCAGATAAAAAGTAGACCTAATTTATATGTCATTTTAAATACGGTTATTGCGCAAAAACGAATGGATCTCATTACTCACTATTCAAAGAAGGGGAAAGAACAAGAGATCTTAAAATAATTTATTTCTTAGGCTTTCATAGTTGCACACTTGCACATGCATAAACTCTTGTCTAAATTCATAGCTATTGTGATTTTTAAAATAAAAGTCTATATGAAAATGCCCAAAAACTCCTAAGCTGACGACACCTTTTTTTATTAATGCTGAGAAGTCATAATACTTACCGAAAATAATGTGAACAAAATTTATATTCAGACTCTATTGCGAAATATATTTTTTTGGGTTTCAAATTGTGCAAATTATTCACAAAATTCCAAAAAAAGAAAAGTAGGGGCTGGGAAGTAATGTCAGCATTGGGCCTCGTCGGCCCATTCATTATTGTCCGAGTCAGCATCTAACCCACTACCGAGTCTTGTCCGAGTCAATAGCTCAACGTCTCTCTCTCTCTCATTGTTTTCCTGCAGAAATTCTCAAAAACTTTCCAGCTATCTGATACTCCAAAACCAAAACCCAGCAAAGCAAGAAATTCCAAAAGCCAAATGGAATTCGATTCTCTCACCTTTTATCACTTGATATTCCTCTTCGCAACCAATTGCCCACATTCACAATCACTGCTAATTTTATATTATTCTTCTTTTTTTCCTATCATTTATAAGTACTACATGAACTAGCAAACCCACCAAAAAAACCCAAAAAAAAATCATAAAGGAGAAAACTTTCATTGCAAAATTTTCTGTATTTTTCCTTTCATAATTTGAGGAGAGGCCTGGAATTAAATGCCCAGTTCTGAAATTTCGATCAGTAGCGATGAGGCTAACTTCCGAATAATTCGTATGTCTTCCTCTTTGTACCCTTTTTTTTTTTTTGGGGGTTTGTGTATTGTTTCGTGTTTGATTGAGTATTTGGTTAGGGGTTTAATTGTGTCTCAAGTTTGTGATATGAATGTTTATGGGTTTATGATTCATTTCTTGATAAAAAAATTGGTTGCGTTTTCTGGTAGATAACGTGGGATACTACATTAGTTATGCTTGTCCCCATGAATGCGAAATTGGTAATTGAATGCCTCAGAGTGGTATCTTTAATTAGGATATGGTTTTCTGGATTCAAGGTTTCATCTTCCTTGCTTCGGTTGTTGATAATTCTTCAAGGGTTATGGGCTATGAGCACAGTATGCTTTTTCTTTTTCTTTTTCTTTTTGGTGGCCTTTTCTTTTTTTGTTGGGGGTGATGGATGATTATTTTTGTGACTGCCATGGGGGTGGTGAGACAAAATTGATGGAGATAATTTTAAATGAGCGTTTTCCTTTACTTGAGAGTCCTTATCTGATCTCATTTCATGCTTGAGGCTTGTAAATAGGCATGAGGACGAACGATGAATTTGTATTGGATATTTGGATTATGGAGGGTCTATTGAGTATTGAAAAGTTTTCTCGAGGGCATTGGGTTTATCTGCTTGTTGAGTTTCATCTGATATGCAATTGTAGGATTTGGGGTTTATGTTTTTAGGATTATCAGCGAATTGCATGTTAGATGTGAGTCGGATGGTAATTTATTAAACTAAGCTAAGGTACATAGTGATTTTTAGAGGCACAACAGAGATGGCTCGTGGGTGGTGGAGGAAACGGGAGGATCTAAGGGGAGATTGTAATTGCTGTGTGGACATTGTTTCATCCTACCAGAATATGGGAGAGGTTGTGTACAAAGAAAATATTTAGGGGCAGTGAAGGGGTGTTTGCTTTGGTATTGTTATGGAGGATCATTCATGAGATTGGTGGTAGACATAGATTCATAGCTTCTTGACTTAAGCAATATCATCAAGTATAAATCCTTGCTATAGGTCAATGATTCTAGGAATCGGACCAAATAATGCTCATGCTCATCAGGGGTCCTACTTTCTTGTGCACCTCGACGACTGAATGATGGCCTTTAGGCCATACCTTTTTTAAATCTGCAGTTCTTGAATGTTCATTATGCTGTTTGGTCTCTTAGCAAACAGGCTTGTGTCAAAAAAATGATGTTACTGCCTATTGGGTCAGGAGTTTTTTTGAGTCTTATCTCATTAGTCAATATGTTTTTCTGTGGTGGTTTCATTCTTTTTTTGTCCTCCCCCCCCCCCCCCCGAAATGAAAAAAAAGAAGGAAAAGGAAAAGACGGAAACTAATTCTATGGCATGGTCAGCTTTTTCTTTAATGAACAGCACTTTATGTTATGGCATTAACATTTCCCTGCATATCCTCTAGGTATACCAGGAGACGGCAGGTGCTTATTTCGGGCTGTGGTCCATGGTGCATGTCGCCGAAAAGGGAAGCCACCTCCAAGTGAGAGTCGTCAAAAAGAACTTGCTGATGAACTCCGACAGCAGGTCTTACACAAGAGAGCCAATGTCAATTCTCAATGTCTTATGAAAACAGTTTTGGATGTCTACTTGTGTAATTGAAGTTGCTAACTTTCCTTGATTTCTGGTTCTAAGTAATGAGCATATTATCTCCTCTTGTGGTGCTTTCTATCTCCTAATAACATAGTGTTTATTGTTGTCATAGGTAGTTGAGGAGCTTATTAAAAGACGCAAAGACACTGAATGGTAAGTGGCGTAGAAATCCTCAATTTGATATGCATATCATTGAACTTTCATATCATTGAACTTTTATATATTAAACACTGAGTAATATTCTTGACAATTGGTATAATATTAGTGTTTTTGAAGCTTAGTAGTTAGTACGTGAGCTCATGGGAAATTAAGTGATTACAATCTTCATCTGTTTTCTTTTTAATGCATTTTCAGGTATTTGGAAGATCAGTTTGACAGATATGTTGGTGACATGAGAAAGTCTCATGTTTGGGGAGGAGAACCTGAGCTTCTTATGGCCTCTCATGTGCTAAAGTAAGTGTGGAAGCTTCACCAGTTGAACTTTTGGCACTTTTAAGCATTGGCAGGAAAATTTCTTGATCCTTGTGGACATTCTTTTGTCATTTAATCTGCTGCCTATATGCTTTGAGTACAAGCACTTCGCTCATACCCCCCCCCCCAAAAAAGAAGGAATAAGATTCTCTGTCATTTTTATGATTAATGAAAATGAATTTCATTTTTAGGATGCCCATTACAGTTTACATGCTTGACAACAAGTCCGATAGCCCTAAAATTATAGCAGAATATGGTCAAGAGTATGGTAAGCAGAATCCGATCCGTGTTCTTTACCATGGCTATGGGCATTATGATGCACTGGAGTAGTCCTCGATCCAATGGGTATGATCTCTGGCCAGACTGTTGTTTCAACTGAATACACCATATATGGTATCTTTTTCCAAGTCATCATTTGTGAAACAAAATTTATAAAAGACGATGCTGATTGCTGAAAAAGTAGAAAATTTTGGTGTTTGTCTGGACTAGAAACTTAGATGACAAACAAAGTACCATTGTCTGAAAATTCGGACTTGGCTCTTTCTTCTTGCTTTTCCCTTACATTTGTGGCAATGCCAGGTATCTATAAAGAGATGGTGCACTCAAGATGGATTTAGTGGAACTTGTATCTGCTATGGTTTTGCCTGAGGTGAACCAAATTACGTCGCTAAATCTGCTTGGGAGCTTGTACTATCACTATTATTCAACTTTCACTTGTAAAGATTAAATGTTGATGTCTTAATGATATCCAACCTTGTTACATTAATTTATGTGCCTTGGTGACACCTTATCATTCATTTAGAGTAGCATGCAATTGGAAATTGGCTTGTATTTTTTATTCACATTGGAAAACTAAATGAAGATTGTAGGGTACAGAGGAAGAATATTCATGTATTCCAGCAAATACACATTGGATGTGAATATATCTTCACAGTTTATATATTTCATTAAGTTTAATTATAACTTTTGGTTTCGCTGGATTGTAAAGCATGCATGCCTCTTTGTTGGGTTTGGACGTTGTTTTATAGAGAAAGTTTTCCCCTTTGGGATGCTTATTTGCCTTAAATTCATAGATGTGGAGGAACTGGTTGAATTTTGTTGGAACACAACCTCCCTCCAGAGTTCTGTTTTCCCCCCGTACTGAAGATTTCACTGATGGCCCCAACCACAACCCCCCCCCCCCAAAAAAAAGAGGATTTGTTATCTCAAACCTCCTTTTCCCTTTATTTTTAGTGACGGGGAGGTTGGGGAGAGGGGTTTCTACTCCATATTATTGAATAATCCTTAGGTAGTGGAAGAGGACTTTCATTGCCCTGTGTCGTTGCTTGGTATCTTATGGAAGTGTTCCTAAACTTTGGAAGACGACTTCCATTTCACTCTGATTGTGGTTATTGTCTCCTGTGTCATTCTGCCTGTGTATTGCTGTGAATATTCTCTATGTAGTTCCATAAACCCCTGTCCCCCTTGAGAAGAAGCCTGAGTTACGGGGATGAGAGTCTAGAAGTTTTCTCAACATCATCCACGCTTTGGATTCTACCTGTGGATTGATTATTGATGCTGTAACATTTGAGTCTGTTAACCTGAAGGTGTTCGAGGATATTGTCTCCAACATAAACAGGTGCACCTTTCTTCACCATTTGCTGACGTTTGTTATCCCTGGCTGTTTTGCCTTTATGCATACTAGAACATTGCGTAGTGTGTGCACGGGCATCTGTTATTCTTAGGTTCTCCTTGCCGTTTTTTGTATTTAATTTAAGATCAATGCATGTTCAATAATATCTTTCTACATTCAACCACAAAAAGAGATTAATTCCTGGTCATAAGAGCACCACTCTGTGTGGTGTGAACTTGCTTTTGCTTCTTCCGTAGGCGGCTAGAGGAGCACACTCATGGGATCGCCTCAATTAAGGCTTCTTTATTAAAATTGTATGCATCTCATTTTTCTAATTCTTCTGAACACCCCCCCCCTCATGAACTTGTGGCTGACTCTGTGCTGCCCTAGATCAACATTTGCTGATTTGAGGATGCTTTTTTGCTAATTTTGTCCAGGTTTCTGAAGGGATCTGGAAACTGCTCCAACCTCCCAAATGACAGCATTTTGCCAGATTGTTTCTCTCTGACATGCATGTATCTGGTCCTCACTACCAGAAATTGACTTGATTTTTCAGAAATCAAAATCGAGACTGCCACTTTTGTTCATAATGTTCTTGAGGTCTCTGTTGTGAGACAGAAGTGAAGAGAGACCTATTCTCAAGGAGGAACTGATCTCTGTACGTTAGTTGTTGGTTTCCTAGCTGACATGTTGCCTAGAGATCTAACAGTAAATGTAACAAAAACCATTTCCTATTACAACCTTGTCTACATGAAAATCTTCCCATCTCATTTTAAGCGGTTCGAAAACTGTAACGTAATAAGGTAATGGTATGTTTTACTATTAGAGGTTTCAAGTGATCGAGAAAGAACTCAGAACTTGCCTTGCAAACTACAGTGTCCCATGAACTGTGAAATCATACATGAACAGATGCATTCAACATGGATCTCGTTCAAAAGTTATATGCATAATGATATACTCAATTGGATATGAGATGACTACCCTATTGAGAATTGACAAAGTGAGTCACATTTTGTGACATTAGGTGATCACTCATTTGAACTCTTATATAGACTTGTGATCCTAGAAAACACATGATATACATGGCAGGCAAACCCTACAATTTCTCATGAAATGCAGCCAAACACGAGAATATGCATCCAATTGGAAACACTAACCCTTGGCTCACAAGAGATATCTTTCTCACAAATCAAACAAAGATCCACAAAAGAGGGACAGAGATCTATAGGACCCCTCCTTGGATGATTATTGCCGTTGTTGTTGGAGGTTTTTTTTTTTTTGGGGGGGGGGGGGGGGGAGTTGGAAAGAGAACGTGCAAACTTTTACTTGATGCTGTAGTGATCATGGTGTAGAGGAGGGCATAGTGACAGTGATATCAGTTGCCATTTCTCCATGCTCCGTGCAAAAGCCGATACCTGACAACTTCTCTGCCCCCTTTTCCTCTGGGTATCCAGTTGGGTTTTGAAGATGAAGGAGAAATGCAGATATTCTGAATATTGATGAAGGCTAGTGGGATGTTGAGCTTATCGAGCTCATCATCACTGTTATGAGATTTTCTGAGCAATGATGACCCGCTTCTCTGCTGAGCTTGACTGCCTGAGCCTCCCAACAAGCTTGAGAATAATGCTGTTGGAAGAGGCGAGTAAACTACTGGGTTTGCTTTGCAGGGAAAGCTCTTGATACAGTCCTTGGAAGCCTCAAGAGGGTCCTAAACCATACGATTTAAGGAAGTTACAAAATCTTTATTCATGGAAGACAAGATCCACATACTTATTGGGAACAAGGACTGACCTCGGAATTCAAAGCCTCAAGAACCTCCTCTGTAATGGGGTTAGGAGAGAACTCATCTGGCTCAAAATCGCTGAACACCCTTTTGATCACAGGTCCACTAAATATAGGGCATACCTTCAAATTACAGTATAAAAAGAGAAGTCAAAAAAAAAACAATGATTCCCAATTCAAAAGCAACTTGAAAGTAGAGGTTCAAGACTAGGAGCTCCTTTTTCACCTCCTTCCTTGTGTTGGCATCTGAGAGCATTCCAGTGGGAAGCATCATTAGATCACCCAACGCGTTGAGAAGATGGAAGGCCTTGAAAGCTGTTTCATCTTTCGATTCATCCTGATCATTTGACGGGTCATTGTTGTCAGGACCAAGGAAGTCACTGAGCCATTTGGACCAGCTTCCAACCTGTTTATTGTGAACGAGAAATCAAGCAACAAAATATGCTTCATTTGATCGTTTGAAAATCCATGTAAGAGAAGGGCACGGAAAATATCAGGAAATACTAACAGCATTTTTCAGCTGAGCACCAGCACCGAAGCTTGATTTTCCAGCAGGGATCGGAAGGACTTTGAGTTCACTAATGGGATCTGACATAGGGTCTGTCGGCATTCCATCATCTGAATCGCGAAGAATAGCATTGAACATCGCCACATCTAGTCTGTCCGCTAATTGCTCCATTACCTAGAATCAGATGGGGAACAAGAAAACAGTGAATGTTCACAATTTGAGATGACCTACCACTTTCAGTAGAGAGGTTGTCTACAAGGTGCCAAGAACAACATTTTGTGAGTGGATTCTAAAGAGCTGAGACACTCTTGAAATGAGCTGCAAAGACGTTAGGAAAGTAAAGAATTTACCATTTTAGATAGCATTGGCAAGCAGCCACAATCATGGCCTCCAGCTCGAATAGGACAAAGCCTTTCGCAAGCATCTTGGAAAGCTTTCTTCCAGAGCTCTATCGAGAAGGTCCCTTGCTCCTGATCTCCTAAACCGAATCTCCATCTCTGGGTTTTCCTCGTGCTCAGCCTCTTTCCTTTCTTCTTCTTCTTCGCAGGCTGCATATGAGGTGTGAAACTCTGTCCAAACACAAAACCAGAGAAAAGCAGAAAACATCACCCAATGAACAGATGGTCGGAAAATATTATCGGATGATGAATTGTGATAGACGTATAATAAACAGGAAAGGAAGTCTAACAAGCGACTGGTAGTCAGGGACAAACCTGCCACCATAGACCCTCGACAATGCGGAAGAAGATCCAAGCTTCAAGCTTTTCCAAGGCCATAATGAATGTCAGAGGATCTTCCCAGTCATCTGAGGTATCTGTTAAGTCATTAAGTGGAGATTTCTTCTCTGACCTTTTCTTCCCACTTTTGGTTTCAGGGATGATAGGCTCAACTGAAGGAGGTGCATCTTTTGTTATCTGGCTTATCATAGCTCTCAGAATAATCGCATTTGATAGCCAGAAAGTTAACCTGTAAATTGAAGAGCATCCGAAGTTGGGGATTGATCATTATGAGTTGCACTGAATTTCAATCCAAATGAGGTATGCATCCTGATTCTTACAATTGAACTGCAGACAAGCTATGAGAAGTAAAGGATGATTTAGCTATGTATCTAATCTCATTTTAAACATAATCTCAAAGTCTCAATCCCTGCATGCTAATTCCACATGGGTTTTGTTAGAGATTTCCTAAAAATACTTTAAAAGCTTGAACTAAAGAGAGCATTCCTTATATGGATTAACATACCTAGGAACATCATTTCCACAAGCCTTGGCAACCACAACCAGACCTGAAATTATACTTCTAGCACAACTTGCCTTCTTAGCCAGTGATCCTGTCTTATACACATGGCGATAAAACCTTGAAAGCCGTCTAGCTGGAGCATGAACCTTCCTCTTGGAGTTGAGATGCTCCACCGCCACTGAATAGAGTCCAATCTCAATGGCAGCTGCTTCTCTTAACTCTTCTTCGAGCATCTCAATTCTAGCTTCAAGTTCAGCTCTATCGTCATGTTTTACACTCTTCTTGTCTTGCTTCTCACTTTTCTCCTGGCTTTTGACATCAACTTGCACCTCTTTCACAGAATTTTCTTCCTTCCCCTTGTCGAAAAGTTGCAAAACAGGAGGAGGGCCAATATTGGCCTTGGGTGAATCTGAAGTAAGCCTGACAGATTTTATATGCTTGAGTTTATCACCAAAACCATGTAAATCAAGCGCCTTTTTGCCAAATTTCAGGGTGCTATGACTTCTTGATGTGTGTTTCCTGGTAGTTGCAACTTCTGAGAATTTGCCAAACACATCCAAGCTGTTCCTCCCTGAGGCCCAATCATCATCGCTAATTAGTGTCACTTCCTTGTTCTCCCTTTCCCATGTCTCCATAGATTTTCTTGCTCTTGTATGATCATCTTTTCCATGTGGCTGAATCTCTGAGGTACTCAGAAGGTCTGAATTTAGACCCACCTGAAATTGTAAGGTTCAAACCCATCAAATTCCCATTTTACTAGTTTCTCAAGCTACAAGGAATTTTAGGTTTCCCCCTTTTTGGTGTTGAGATAGGATTCACACAATATATAAACATGGAGCAAATACGATCATGAACAAGGGTCTAATCTCTATACGATCAAAAAGAAGGGTAAGATTCACACAATGTATGAAGGAGCAAATACAATAAACAAATAAACACAATGCACTAGGATGAAGCAATATTACTAATGATGTATACGTACATTAACAAAGTTGAGCACTTCATCAATCTGAAAAGCCGCGTTCCCAGCCTGAAAGGCAGTAGGAGTCCTAGAAGAAACCGACATGCCATCATCATCATCGGTGAGAGAGGCGAGCTCGGAATCCTCATCACATTGCTCACTCATCATCCTCAACACAGACTCTATGCCTTCATTATCAAAAGGCTGGATTTGAACATAGAGAAGAGGCTGAGACATGCCCTTTGAAATCTTCTTAATGACGATTGGAGCAGTAATAGTTCGAGCTTCTTTGATGATCCCATACTCAGCAAGGTTTATAGTGGCAGTTCCAAGCAGTTGACCCTTGATGGCTTTATCCTTCTTGGGTTCATACAAGTGAAACTCCAAGTAATTCTTCTGAAATCCCTGGTTTTTCCCAGTTAGAGTCACGGGGAGTTTGAAGAACTCGTTGAACTCGATTCTGCCATCATCGAAGCCATTGAAGGAGGGGACTCCGGGGGGTAAAAACCCATTGTTTTGTTCACCATTTTCCCATTGAATCAGCACAGTTTGAACAGCACACAATGCCACTGAAGGTGGCCAGGGTTTGATCTCCATTACACTTACGATGTAGTCTACTTGCAAGGAAATGCCCTTCTTTTTCTTCTTTCCCAACACCATTATAGATATATATATGTAGTACTGATATTCTTCTTTCACATCAAGTTAGAAAGTCTTGCCACCCCAGAGAAGAAAATAGTGCTGAGAGCAGAAAAAATAATGTATGAAACTAATACAGGGCATGAGATTGACTCTAAGAAAGCAACAACATACCTTCCTTGTGAAATAAATTCTGCGAAAAAGAAGTCAAAAAAGGCTAATAGAAACTCAAGTGAATGCTTTTGGGATGCAAAAATGTCAAAAGAGTTCTGCCTTTGTGGCTTCTAAATTGATATGAAAATGCCGTCATCAACGCAGGCAATTATGCCTACCCACCTAGTTACGTGAATTTTTTTAAAATTTTTTTGGGGGTATTTATGTAAACTTAAATTAAAGAAGGGGGCCATGATCATTCTATGCCTCATCTACAACAGAGTTCAGGGCACGTACTTCAACTATTTCTATTTGAAACATAAGTTTTAAAAAGATTGGCCGTCCCCCTCTAAGGTCAAACCTCATGTTGTGACAAGCGTTGTTGCATAATGTAACAAACAATAATAATATGTATCAAAGATTTCAATTCCGTCTATATCAATTTTTGAGCGTCCATAGCACCAAAGCGCCCCCCCCCCCCCCCAAAGTTCTTTCCACTGTTACTTTGATAATAGTAGTATTATATATATCTACTGATAGGCTCCATGACAATAGATCTAAAGTTGTTAATATATTCCCAATCTTATTATTCTCGAGTGTCACTAGATAGCATATTTTCCAGGAGCTCATCTGATGTGAAAAATATCCAACTCTAACAATAGTAATCTCTTAATGAATTATCTAAATCTCGTCCGGATTGCTTAGGAGGAAATCACACACAACAGCCTCATTTTGAATTTGGGCTCTAGATTAAAACCCATTTACCTACCTGATACTTTGTAGAAAGAAAAAATTATTGTTTTTTTTCCGATTGTTAAAAGCCAAGATATACAATGTATATATATAGCAGCAAGTGACGACAAAGATCACAAAGACAAAACAAAAAACTACATACCAAAACGCTAAACCAAAATAACCAAACAAGGCAAAGACAGCGTCCAAAATCACAAGCTAGTGACTTCCGGGAAACAAGACAGGAATATAGGCAAAGTGTCCAGCGAGCTCATCAATGCTATATGGTATGGAATCCTTCCAAGTCTTGGACCACATAGCCACCCTCCACTTAATACTCTAACATAGTGCATTTGCATCAAGATCTTGCATCTCAAAGACCACTTCGTTCCTCATCAATGCTGTAGGATACTAACCGGGTTGAAAAATTGGGATTCAAGACAAATCGGATCAAACGCATCGAAACAAATGTAAAGATATTGACCTACCGAGTGATCAATATATACAATATTATCGTGACATGCTTACATCTTAGCAGTCCAAACATGAACTCAAATGTATAAGCAATGACAGAAACTACAGAATCTTCAACAAGTAAAAATCAAGCTTACAATCTAAAAATAACAGCCTACGTGCCTGCATATTACTCATGAATTATAATCTAAAAATACTATAGTCAGGCTTCTGAACAATAACTCATGTCAACTATCAAGAGAACAAGAACCATCAAAAACAGCATGCGCAAACAAAAAGGGGGGGAAAAAAATCCGGTGCAACCATGCTTGCAGAAAAGGAAATATTTCTTATGTATTATTAGCAATGAAAAACCCTTAATTCCAATAATAAACAAATTAAGACAATTGGTATAGAAATAGCCGAGAACAGAACAAAGCATTAGCATTGATTTCCATGCTGACAAGTAAGAACTGTCTAAATTCCAATGAGATTTATTATTTAAGGAAAGCCTATCAACACAGACCCAATAAAATTCTCAAATTCTTGACACAAGCCTTAAAATTTCTCTCTGTTATGTACAAAACAACTGAATGAATTGAGAATGGATAATTGCATACATATGTTTCGATCAAATTGAGCAGTCTTCGTAGATAGTTGAAAGAGCAGGGGACCAACAGTTGTGGCGTCGACTTTGGTTTTGTCCGTTAACGTTCCCAAGCAAACCCTCGAGAAAGTCTTTGTAATCGTCTCCTGGGACAAGTTTCTTTTTACCAGAGCAAAGCGAGTGAAGAGCAGCAAGCTGAACGTGGGAAACCTTAGAATCGAGTTTGTCCATGGGCACGAGCAGGTAAAGGTTGCGAGGAGCAAGCCATTGGTTGATGTTCATCCGCACAAGGCGGTGGGTTTGGCGGATATCTTCTGCTGCACAGACAGCAAAGTCAGGGTAGTCGGACATGAGGTCAAGGACGCTCATTGGGAGTTCAATGAAGGCGAGATGCCCTTCTGAATCCACCAACTTCGCCTTTTTGGGACATGGCTCTCTTAATACTGTCAACCATGAACAACAACAACAGTTGCCCATAAGTTTAAAGAGGAGAGAGAAACAGAGAATCTGCTGGAGCTTGAATTCGAGAGACAATGAGAATGACAAGACAAACACAGAGAATTATGAATATCAGAGGATTACTTTCAAGTAAGAGGAGTGACAAGTGAAGGAAGGGGTAAAGGGGGTGGTTTATACACTTGGCGGTGGGGCGCCAAAAAGGAAAGAATTGGAAGAGGTCAATATTTGGAAGTTCATTACTCTTAAGCCGCGTCATCAAACTGTCACAACTGCTTTCCTTTTTTTCCCAAAGGGTCTAGGGATTAAGGGCTATTTGGCAGCTTTTATTATGGAAAATCCCAAAGAAAGGTAATTTATGTTAAAAGGATTTTCTGAAGTCTTTATTTTTCATGGTCGTACCATATTGTGTTAATGTAGATTTGGCATCTATTTTGTTGGTTCATATAGCATTGTTGTCCATAATAACAGACATTGAAAGGCAGTAATCTTGATAAGAAACACAATTTCTGAGTCAAACATGATCAGGAACTGTGGGGAAAAACCCAAAAGAAAATATGTAATCTGGGTCTAATGTAACCGAATGTGATTGACAAACAATTTTAGAGCCCCCAGATTTCGCTCTTTCCTATGCTTCAGGAATGCACAAAGATTTCATACAGGAAACTTTCCATTCATACAAATAAAATAAAACGGGAACTGGCCAGAAGAACACAGTTTCTCAAAGCATGGAAGTGAATCTAACATCTGAACAATAGAAAAATCAGTGTCTATCCAGACACATCTTCGAAAAGGTAACAGAGTCTAGTGCAATAGAACAAAGCTGATTGCTGATATATCTCTGAAACAAAAGAGATTACTGGAGAAACACATGAGCCTCAGCTACCTTCTATATTAATACCAAGAAGGGTAAATCCCTATGAGTTTCTCTTATTCGAAAATATTTCCCAGCACTGCACAAGAGTCCTGCACTAGATGAAACAGAAGGGTGATCATTCAGCAGGAAAAATATGCTTCAGAAGAATTTTGATCAGAAGAAAATGAGATTTTGCATCTCTCAAAGTGTTTGATAATCAGACATTGGATGCTAAATTGGATGACTACCAGAGATAAAGCATACAGGCCAAAATGATTACTAGAATAACACACCCCCCCCGAAAAACACACAAAAGCCCAGAGAAAGGGTGCCTCTTGCAAAAACGGAAAGTTAAATCTAAACTTTTTAAGGGTTAAAAAGGGCTCTCCTAGAAAACCAACACCATACTTAGACATGCCTAGAGTCATTCTGGCCTTCCCAGCAAAGTACGAAGCCTCATTATACTAGCTTCTAAATCAGGATCCAACGGAAATAGCAATCATAAAATTCAACAGCGGCGCTACATGTGTCTGAACCCCCTTCCCTCCACATCACACTCAGCCCAGGTGAGACTCTTGGAGCGTTGGATACTAGCGTGGCTTGGTTTGTCTTGTTTAAAGAACTCAGGCAAAAGAAATGGTGACTATTCACTAAGAAGAATAGAGAAAGGCCAAGAAAGAACCTACATGAGATCATTTAAGCAGTTGCCTCCAGCAGACCTCTTTTCTCAGCCTCAAGTAGTTCCCTCTTTGCATGCTCCTTTATCCTTCTTTCAAGCTCTGGTCTGAAGTGCCTAATGAGACCCTGGACTGGCCATGCAGCAGCATCACCCAACGCGCATATAGTATGCCCTTCAATCTGCTTTGTCAACTCGTGAAGCATATCTATCTCCTCCAATTTTGCATTTCCAACCTTCAACCTCTCCATAATCATCCACAGCCATCCTGTTCCTTCTCTGCATGGAGTACATTGCCCACAACTCTCATGCTTGTAGAAATAAGACAGCCTAGCTATTGCATCCACAACGTCAGTTGATTTATCCATCACAATCACAGCTGCTGTTCCCAAACCAGACTGTACAGCTTTAAGGGCATCATAGTCCATCAACACATCATCACATATGTGTTTGGGAAGCAAGGGAACTGAAGAACCCCCGGGTATCACTGCAAGCAAGTTGTCCCATCCACCTCTTACTCCACCACAGTGCCTCTCAATCAATTCCTTCAATGGGATGCTCATTTCCTCTTCAACAGTGCAAGGCTTGTTGACATGACCTGAGATACAGAACAGCTTTGTCCCTGAGTTATTCTTCCTGCCGAAACTGGCAAACCATTCTGGGCCACGCCGTAGGATGGTTGGCGATACAGCCACTGTTTCCACATTTGTGACGGTGGTGGGGCAGCCATACAGACCAGCATTAGCTGGAAAAGGAGGCTTCAATCTCGGCTTTCCCTGCTTCCCTTCAAGACTCTCCAAAAGTGCAGTTTCCTCACCACATATGTATGCACCAGCACCATAGTGGATATAAACATCAAAATCGTAACCAGATCCACAGGCATTCTTGCCTAACAGCCCAGCCTCGTATGCTTCTTTCCGGGCTTTTTCGAGATTCAAACGCTCATTGACATATTCACCTCTTATGTAGATGTATGCGGCAGTAGCTCTCATTCCTACACCAGCAATTAGGCATCCTTCCAACAGTTTGTGAGGATCATGCCTCATTATTTCTCTGTCTTTGCATGTTCCAGGTTCACTTTCATCAGCATTGACGACAAGGTATGAAGGACGACCATCAGACACCTTTGGCATGAATGACCATTTGAGGCCTGATGGAAAACCAGCACCCCCTCGTCCCCGGAGGCCAGATTTCTTCATTTCAGCTACTATCCAGTCAGCACCTTTCAAAACTAAGTCCTTGGTTCTATACCAGTCACCGCGTTTCATGGCACCTTTCAGAAAGGGGTCATGCAACCCATACAAATTAGTGAAGATACGGTCCTCATCCTTCAGGCCACCAAAGTGAGTTTTCTCTGAAGGAGGTGGAGGGGGTGGAGGCTGTGGTGTGTTAGATGTTGAAGCAGCCTGAGTGTTAAACAATCTGCTGCAGCCAGCACCCCATTTGTCAAAATGATGCTGTACAAGCCCTGCTTTTCGAAGATTGAGAATGACCCTCAAGGGTGCCTATTAGAAAAGGATAATTAATCGTCAAAAGGAAATATCATGAAGTTAATTCTCTGAGACTAGCTGCACAGTTTGGCTACTTGAGGAGTTACCAAGAGATATAACATGAAAAGGTCTTAAAAATTACTACCAAACAGTGGATAAATATGCTAACATTGTTTATCATCTCAACTATTGATCAAAAACTGAGAACCCCCCCCCCCCAATTTTCTCTGAATAACCCTAACCTCCAACAACAAAAAGAAAGAAAACAAAGTACCATGCATCAAAAATATGAGAAAGAAAAGGTTTCGTGCTGGCATTTTCTTTTTTTCAAAAAAATAAACTGTCTCTGGTTCATGATCATGGAGCGCATAGGGCCATATATCACCGCTTAAGGGAGAAAAATGACTTGGAACTTCAATTTCCAATCTGAAAAGCCAATTCACTGTCATAAGTGAATACACAATCCCCCATGACCCATATCTTATATGCTCTGTGGAATCTAAATGAAACACCCATTTGCCAATATAAAAAAGCAAGCCCAGACAGGCTCTGGAAGACCCTAAACGGAACAAATAAAGCTTATCAACAATTCATCACACCTCTTGGCCAAAAGCATCAAGATTCTTGATCAGTACTATGCAGACATGAGAAACTCAAAGTCTCAAAGATCATGGAGTTGCATTACTTTACACATCCGTAAACTAGTAATCAGCACTTATGTCTAACCATTCATTTTGAACATTACAAGACTTGTGATCTCCACGTCATAGCCAAGGTATCTAATCACATCAACCATGATGGATCCAAAGGTTCTACACCAGATAATTCTCCAAATACCCCATCATATATTCATTTGAAAGCCCATCCCTCCCCCCCCCCCCCCCAAACAAAAAAAAAAAACTCTTCAACTTCTTGTGCTTGCTCAATCAACAAACTCCTACTTGTACCTGACAGGGGTGTCATGTTGGACTCAATAGTTTTCTACACAACTTGTATATTTGTGGTGTAAAATGTAGAGCCAAGTATACATACCCATGTTCGAGTATCAATTGTCCAACATGGAAAATGAAGAGTCGAAGTAACAGAGGTTACAAAACTCCCGATAGTTACAAAGGTATCTAGTTAGGAACTTCTACCACATCAAGGTTTGTGATATAATCCATGGTTCTTTCTCGAGGTAGCACTTTCATGCAGCCTTAACAGCACTATGATGATGATGTGGTATCACATCATATTGTATGCTAATGAGCTAATCCCATGTAGTGCATAAGTTTCAAAAACCATGGTTGATATTAACTATAGCACATTGCTAAAAATTTAGAAGCAATAAAAATGAGGATTTTGTTAATTGAAACCTCTTTGACAATCGCTAAACAAAATCATCCCTCTACTACATAATCGGGAACCGAACATAGGGATTCGCCATAGAACAAAAACCTCATCATACAGTTGTAACTAGACCAACATGAATGCAATGATATCCCCACCCCCCCAAAAAAAAAAAAAAAAAAAGACTCAAAATGTAGCTATTGCCCATTATTGCCCAAACCCTAAAATGCGAAACAAACGATACAACACCTTCTTTTTGGGTGGAACAAAAGGATCTTTCGAGGGCAAACTAACGAAAACCCAGATAAATTTCTTCTTTTCGACCTAATTGCCGCAAAATCAAACCCCCCCCCCTAAATGTTCGAATCGACGACAAATCATCAAACAGAACCGTATAATATTAACGGAGACATAAGAATCAGAATTGGGGGTGGGGGTTGCGAAATTGAAGAAGAAAGAATTAGCGTACCATTGGCAAAAGATGTTGCGGGATAAAGAGCTCACTTGGCGAGTTAACGATGGAACAGATTTGACTATTGCCTTTCCCACAGTTGTACTTGTGAGAGAGAGAGACAGAGAGAGAGAGAGAGAGAGAGGGTGGGGAGGAGAGAGAACGGGAGGTAGAGATGTTGTTCCTTGCGTGATTTAATAAACCCAATCTAATCCTTCCCATGATCACCTACTTCTTCCCCCTATTCTCACTCTTTCCCACACCTAAAATAAAAATACCACTTCTTTCCACTCTTCCCACTCTTCTCTCCTTTTCCCACACTTCTTCGTTCAACTTTCCAACTTCATTCAACTCCTTTCAACTCCTGTTCACTCTCACCCACTCATTCTCCACTTTTCTACGCTTAAAAAAAAATATTACTCTTACCAATTCTCACCCACTCATTCTTCCCTTTCCTACACTCACTCATCTGACCTCCATTATTTTCCATTGAAAAGAACAGAGCCGTAGAGTGACCGAGGCAACGATCCAATGTCATAGGGTATTATTTGTTAAGCGTGGACCTACGACGTTGGTTTACTTCTTTAGGAAGAGTGTGTTGATCGACGGCCGAGATTAATGACGCGAGTGATGATCACATGGTGCACGCAGTCATGTTCTCCGCCTGGTAACAGAAATTGGCCGGGTAATGATCCGGACCCGGATCTAGCTCCGGTCCGGGAGTAAATTCTTTTAAAAAAAAAAAGTTTTGAGTGAAGTCATCCTATTAAAAAATCATCAGTAAAGCAAAGAATAATTGTATTATCATAAGTAAGGACGGTCAACATATCGGATATTTATTGGGTCAAATAAGTTGGCCCGTTTTAAATACGATCAATAAAATGTATTCGGTAAATAGTAGACCGACCTATTAAGGCATATTAACATGACAGACCAGGTCAACCATTAATAGTTCGTTTAGTGACCCATCATTTTTTCAACTTACTTAACATCCTAGCTTACATGTTCCAAGTGGTTAAACTTATTACTAGCACTTTGTATATGACAATAATTATTATACACAATTTTTTTGTGCAGGTTTATTCCATTTTAAAACAGGCCAAAAGCTAGGCGCATATAGGCCGACTGAATCCGTTCATTAACACAAAAGGCTCAACCCCGATCCTAACCTAAATAGTTAACAGGCCGATTATGACTTGATCCAATCCAATTTGTAAACAGATCGGCCCTAATCTAATCCGACCTAATCCATTACCCATCCTTAACCATAAAACACTCAGAAAGCAAATAAACGGGTTCATCTTATGTATATGATTTATGAGACAATCTTGTTTAATAATCCGCGTTTAGATAATGTGGCACAAATCCAAATGATTTGGATCGACTTTAGACCTAATAATTTAAGCAAAAAATTAACACAGCGAGAGGCCCACCGCATGTCCCAAATGCCACCAGTGCACAGTTGACCATTTTTTATGCTCACACAACATATATCAGTGTACCACTAACTACGCCGTGTTCCCCTCCAAAATCCGGAGCAAATGCAAACTGAAGTGGGACAATTCACCAGGAGATTCAAGCATGAGAATCTGACTCCATAATAAATCTGAATTGAACGCGAAATTCTCTTTTACTGTTATGAACAAAATGGGGGTAGGGGACCTATATGCTATTTTACACGAGCAAGTTTAGTTTACAACAAATGAGCTTGGTAATCCCCGTACATGGTATAACAATATAACAAATGGAGTTTGGTGAATCAATCTCTGTATTTGGTATACTGAACTCGTCAAGTACATCCTTGCCCGGAGACCCAATCCAGTCCAGAGAAGGCACAGAGAGGCTGCGCTCAGTAGAAGTTCTGGTCGTTGAATTGCCTGTGTCCTTCCTCGGCCTATCCAGGTCCACTCCCCAGGGTAGAAAGAACCAACCAATAACTGGAGGGGAGAGACCTAAGAGCTTGAAATCTGCTTGCTTGGTTATCTAATCACACCGTGTCTTCATATTGGCAGGAGATATTCGGGTTTCTGAAGCTTACTTCTTTCCTTTACGGGCAAGAAAGCGCTCCCGAGCAGCCTGGATTTTACTATCACGGTCAGCAGGAGGCTCGGCATCATTAGCTTCCTTCTTGGGGCCATCCTCGGGCTTTCCTTGAGTGTCATCCTCAGGTGGGCCAACACCACCACTAAACCACACAACATATGTGAATAAGCATACATCCTCTACAGCTCAATTTATCCAGTATCCAAGCTTGTGCATATTTGTTCAGATTAATTTAGATTTTATATGTAGAACACTTTTATTCTTCATGATCTATTAGCATTTCTTTGAGTTTTGGATTACAAGCAAAGAGAACAAGCACTACAAAGCAAAACATTTTGTAAGCAAAAAAGTTTGTCATATACAAGAAGCGTTCTAGATGCCCCTGAATTGTCCTTACAGATGAATGACTCACCTGAGCTTGTTGACATCGAGACTCTCAAGCTTCTTAAAGACAGGCAAAGCCCATCGCATTTCTACAGCACAAACGTTTCGGATGAATGGGCGAGAAGTTGTAATCAGTTCATGGTATACAACATAATTTGGAAGCATTCCGTCCTCATCTGGTTGCAGCACAGATGAAGGGTGCACCTAAGATCAAGAGTCAAGACAATTCGTGAGAACAGTATAACCTTCAAGCTTGACCGATATGCACTTCAGTTCACAGTTATGTTCATCAAGTCAGTGAAGTCCCTATTTACAGAAGGTAAACAGCTAGCCTGTAGGCGCCAAAGATAATGGATTCACCCAACTAAAGCTTAAAACCAAAAAATAAAATTTAATTTAAAAAAATTTAAATTAAAAAAAAACCCTAATGCAGATATCCTCTGCAAAGAGATTTAAAATTGATAGTTTGATACCTGAACCAGTTGGGACTTCAAACCAAGTGTTCGGTAACCATTGTGACGAACCATTCTCTCAGCCAGCTGATTAGCATATCCAGCACATAATGCCTTCCTAAGATTTCTATAATTTTGTTGGCTCTCTCTCCAGCTATGACTTCCTTGCACCTCCATCGAACCTGCTTCATGGTTAGCTGAAGAGTGAATACATGGACAAGAGGGGTAAAATGATGAATGACCAGGAATTTTTTGCTTTGCTTCCAAAAACAATCAGAAATCATGAAGAACATCTAAATGACGAACAATGCTGATCCTAGGTATTAACTATTAACCATAATTCCCGTTATCACAGTACTTCAAAACCAAGTCTTTACGAGATTGTCCCATACACAAGAAGTGACATAGAATTGATGGCCCAAGTAGGAAAAATGTCCATGAACCAAAGAACAAGACAGAACAGCATGAATATGAAGAACTTTGCCAATGAAGCAATAAGAACAAACTTCACTGGTTTATTATAATCTTCATAATCCCTATAAGATAGGGTGTCAAAGTAATGTGAGAAATCATGATTGGCCAGCCATCATTCTATCCTATTAGGTATGGCATTCACCACAGGTGCCACTATACAGACTTTCAGCTGCAGTATACTGTGGGAAATTAATGACATATCTGGTTTTCCCAGAAGTGCATGTGAATTGTATCAAAGGTAAGTCATTCTAACTCTGTCAGTGGGCACTAATTGACACTCACTAGTCACTGCACAGAAAACAAGCCTCAAGACCCTTTTTGGAAATGCCCTCCCCGCTTTAATGAGAAATCGTTGTGCACATATTGGCCTAGGTGACCATAGTAACTGCTGGGATAAACTAATCCAACAAAATAGTTATCGAATTATCCCACTCATGAGCAAATAGGATACCACCCTAAAGAGACAACTTGAAAATGTCATATTCTGAGAGAAGGAGGAGATGCATTTTAATGCACTGGACCACAAACAAGACCTGAATAGATGGCTACGATTTAGTTCCCAAAAATATGAATCACTTTGATATTTTAAACAAAGAGAGAAAAGATTTAGCGATATAAAAAGCAAGCTGCAATCTAACCATTTGCCATCTTCTGCATTATCTGACACAACTGCTTCCGAACATCCTTCACAAACGTCATCCCTCGGATCTTTAATAGCCAAATTCCAGACATATAGCACATCATTAGTATGCACCAAGTATACTGAAAAATCTGACAATACAAGTTCCAGTTCCATAACAATCCAAGGCATAAAAGTGTCAGCCCACAGTAGAGATCCCTTACACCTAATGGAGCCTGATAGCAGCATTCACGAATGTAGGGTGAAAAGTAGGTGCTTCATCACAATACTATCTTAAGCTGCAATTCATACGAAGAAAAGTAGAGAAACCTTAAGCATATGGTGACCCCACAGGCCCACACCTAAAGCATACACAGAGCCAAGTAGACAGACATAGAATAGGAGAGAGGCTGACCAACTGGGGGGGGGGGGGAAGAGTAAGACATGCACATAAGTGTGTTGGTGCACATGTGATGTGTTAATGTGTATGTCAGTAAAAGGGACAGTGTGTGTGCGCATGCAAGCACACGAGAGAGAGAAGGGGGGGGGGGGGGAGAGACAGACAGACAGACAGAGAGATGCAAACAAGAGGGGGCAAGTACCTGCAGTCCATGCTCTTTACACCATTCGGGATCATAATTGGTTTCATCCCACATTTCATATATCTGCAGCAATTGAATGTGGTCACCAAAACCTTCTCCAGTAGGAAGATCCAAGGGGGTTTGCTTCCTTTTCCTTTCAGAACCCTTACTGCAGGATGACATAAACTTATCACATAAAGGGGATGGAGAAGCATAAGGAGAGCTTGCAAGTTGCACAGAAGGAAGCAGGGAATCTCCTACAAGGATATGAGATATATCAAGCATCCCTCACCCATCCTACCAACCCCCCCCCCCGGGGGGGGGGGGGGGGGACACAGAAAAGATAGAGGGAAAAGTTACTTTTCGGTTTCAGCTCCACAACCCTAACCAAGCTTATTATTTAGTACGCATTGCTGCTGAAGTATGCATTGCTGCTGAACGTGCACCATCAAATGTTACATCTATGCAAGACTACTAGCTAAGACTAGCGTGTGGATTGTTAAAGAAATGAACAGAATTCGGCCAGCTCAGATCTATCAATTTCTTCCCAACTATGCATCACAAGTACCTAAAATGTTATCACCCCACCTTTACATACAGGAAATGTTGGTCCAAATCCCACCAGGAACAATTGAAAGGAAAATGCTTCCATGTTTACAACCAACCACCCCCCCCCCCAAAACCAAAAAACAGAAGCCCATTTCTGCCCCAAGCCCTCCCCCAGGAAGGTGATCCAACAAGCAATGAAGCCCTCAAAATGGGGGACGTTAACACCCCCTCCCCCCTTTTTTGTTGCCCGCAACACACCCACCACACACAAAGAATGCATCTGCACTTCTGCAGTACGCAGGCTCACATCTACCCTAGAAAGGTAATGAAAACTACCTATGTTGCATTAGTTCATTTACTATATGAACTACTTTAAATGTCACCAAATCAGGCCTCGCTTCTTATACACTATCTGAAGCTGAATGAACATGATCCAGCCATTTATGAACCATTATTAATCCAACTTGCGGTTCTCTTTTCAATGTGTGGTCAAATGGGAGGCAAACACTCTAACCAGAAAAATAAGGATAGGCTTATAATTATTTGCTGAACTTTTGTCGATTCTTTAGATCAGTAAAACGAACAAGGAGGCCGTTCAGCAATTTAACCAGCATAATAGAGTCCCAAATCTCACTCAACGCCACTTCTTCGGTTGCTGCAACTTTGATTACACATTGGAATTTAAGCATACTTCCAGGTTTAGAGCAAGAAGATCATCCTTTTTGCTTGTTCATACTGCATCATCCTTCTAACTTCTGACATATGCATCATTTTCCTTATCAACCCATTTCTAATTCCTGACAAATTCTTGCAACCTAAAGCCCCCCACTTCATGCATTTTTGCAATGTACAGTACAGCATATCATCTATTGTATTTCTCCTAAAATCCTCATCCACAGAATATTGGCTGATGTCCACAGGTAAGATAGAATACTGTAATAATGTAAACAAGAGTCACCAACCTATAATTTGGAAGCAATGAAGTCTCCGCAGATAACATCGCAACAACAGTCAAAGCCTGTGATAGGCATCCATTCTCATTCGCCTCTATTAATGTCCTTGATAATGATGGCTCCAACGGAAGCTCTGCATGATGTATAACAAGCATGTTAATGGTCATGACGGTGCCTTCATCTTAGCACAACACTTTTTCGATACATAAGTTGGCCCCTAAATCTTATAGGTCTGCAAGAAAAGAGAACATACCAGCCATAGTTTGCCCAATATTGGTTATAGACCCATTTTCATCTATAGCATCAATGAGATACAACTGCTTCAAGGCATCCCCTAAAGACGCATCTGTGACAAGGAATTAACATGAGTTATAAGTACACCAAAGAACAAGGGAAAGAATTTAACTCAGGTTCACGACTGTTTGCAAAAATGTTTCCCTTCTTCCCATGAAATACTGATCTTTTCTTCAGCTTGCGATGAGAGGCTAGAGACAATGAACTGGGTCAACATTGAAAACAAAATGATGTCTGCAGTAACTACTAAAGCACAACAAGAAGCAGACCAAAGAAAACTCTTACAAGAGGGAGGATCCAGGAAATCAAATTTAAGAATATCAATGTCAGGAAGGTCCAGTGATTTCAAGTAGAGGACACTGCCAGCAAGAGAGGTTCGTTGTATTTCTGGAATAGTTGCCTCCAAGAACTCCTCATGGTAGACTGTCGATGGATATAAACGGTAGCATTTCCCTGGACGAGTTCTCCCAGCACGTCCTGCTCGCTGGTTAGCTTGAACTCTGCAACTCACAAACTTAACCACTATTAAAGGACAATAAGGGACCAATGCTCCCTTACAGGTCTCCCCCCCCCCCCCCCTTTTTTTGGGGTTGGATAAGGGGTATGCATGTATAGGCAAAAACAGGACACCAGAGATTGTGCAAATTGCTACAATCCAAGCTGACAAAACATTCGATATAGAATCTGAAGAAATAAGTGCAAGTTTATTGAACATGTTGGCAATTCCCAATTTGAATGACAGGAACATTAAGACAAAAGCAACGAACTATTTACCTGCTAATTTGCACAACATCCAAAGAGTACATTCCTGTTGATGGATTATACTGTCGTTGCTTCACATATCCTGTATCAATGACATACCTATAATGCACGATTCACCAAGTCAAAAATATATATAAAAAGACCTGAGTCCTCCAATGACACAAGAAGATACAAGATAACTCTTGATCAATGATTTAAAATGGAGTCCAAGAAATGACAGCATTAAGGAACAATACATAGACGAGATGATATCCCCAACTCTGGTTTCAAACCCTCACCACCCCCCCCCCCAAAAAACCAAAAAAAAGGCGGAGGTCGAAAAAGTAGGGGAAATCCTCGAAAATATTGACATAAACGAGCAATAATTCAAGGAATAACACAGTTTCTATCGAACAACAAACTCACAAAATTCCTATCATTTTTATCAGACAGCATTAAGAAACAACAGACTGTCTCTGCACATTGCAAGACAAAAATATCATGCCTTCTGATGCTAGTCTACCCACCCTCCATTTGATAGTAACCTGAAGCCAGCAACTTACATACTCTGGGAGTGAAGTTACAAACCAAAAGAGTTCACAGAAGAGTTCCCCTCAATTTCTTAGGTCAAAGTTCAAACTGCCATCACAAGAGATAGAAAAGACACATAAGCGAACGGACAAAAGGACCACCTTCTTGAGGGAAGGGGAGATCAAAACACATAAACTTTGGGAACTGATTAAACAGTGATATCGTAAGGAACATGTATTACTAGATCAAAAACATCGGTTAAGATTAGGTAAATAAAACAATAGGAAAACTCATCAGTATCATTCATAGAATAGAAAGAGTTTTTTCCTTGGCTTCGCCAACGTCCAGCCAAGAGAGAGCGACAACCAGATTATAATAGTTCAAAATCCTGTCCTAGAAACTATTAGTTTAGGAACGAAATTTAAAGAAAAGCATCAGATGTTACTCTCAAACACTGTAACATCCATACTCACAACCCACATAAAGAGAGGTAGACTATGCTAGGAAATAAGTTTCATACAACCAAAGTAAGATCTTCTTACACCACACCATCAACAGTCAGAGAAGTTTCGGCTATATTTGTTGCAACTATAAATCGCCTACAATTGGGAGGAGGTGGGCTGAATACACGCACCTGCAATTCAGATACAAAATTACAAATGCCTCAACAACCAGCCATAGATCATAAATCGAGCAAATACACTCTGCATTTTTCTCTCATGATCACCAGCCAGAGCTCTTAACAAGACCAAGAAATAATTCACGTATTGACAACCCATAAACGAATCAATTGACAGAATCAGGAATCTGACTGGCTTTACTATGTCAACTCCCCCAAACATCATGCTGCAATTAGAATATATAACTGAGGAAGTGAGGATGCATGAAAAACTAATCCTGAGAAATTTGTATAAATCCTTGGATATTCATGCAAACCAGAAAATATAACAGAAATTAGGCAAACACAGGGAATTTACAGCAAATGATGTTACCAGATAAAATAGTTTTAACAAAGTGAACGGATACACCATGCTCACGGCTTTACCAACCTGTGATTCTGATCTCCAGATAATCAAGTTCCAATTCAATTCAAGAGTTGATATTCTTTAAAGCTAAGGGTCAATTAAGAGAACAGGAAACAAAAGAAAGCACATGCCTGCAATTCAGGTGGCAATGAACCATGAAGGGGAAGAATGACAGCATCCATACAAGATCCTTCCTCCAGCCTTCGAACTCTCTCTTCCAGCTTTGAGACTAGCTTCTCTATATCATCCTGGTAACAGATCCAGATTATAGGCATATCGAAAAGTAGCATACAGAACCAGTACTTTCTAAAGGCAAGAAAGAACACAACAAAATAGGCAGCAAAGATCTGACCTGTCCGGTCATAAAAATCAGGACATCCCCTTCTGGCTCCCGCACATGTATATCTACAAACACAATCAGTACGAGAAATTACAACAGCAAACTGAAAGGTACAATCTTCAATAGTTATTCGGAGAAAAAGTGCCTTCAATTTTTTGGTTTTCTTTCCTATTCTCTAAATAACTGTTAATCTCTCTCTCTCTCTGTCTCTCTCTCTCTCTCCCTCCCTCCCTCTCTGTGTCTGTGTGTCTGTGTGTGTGTGCGAAATAACATGAGGCCCATGAAATTGACTACTCTCCAATAGAGAGAAAGAGCATGTGCCAAGGATAGAACCACACCAATAGCTTTCTTCAAAGCAGACTCCAGATAGCTTGTTGGACGTTCACTGCTGAAAAATACTTCTACAGGATACAACTTCCCCGGAACATTCAGCACAGGACACCCAGAAAAAAATGCTGACACTTTTTCCCCATCAAGTGTGGCAGAAGTTATCAAAACCTTTAATTTGGAAGCACACATGTTGACCAATCGTTTCACAAGTCCCAGCAAGATATCCCTGTTCACATTTTAGGCAACAAATCAGAGATGTAACACAACAGAAGCAGCCATCATTACCATCTATGCACCACAAAGCCAACATTTCTTACTGAAATTAGAACTGTGGTTTAATCAGAGCAGCACAAGCGTAGAAGAGTAAATGCTAAGCAAGACACAAAACTTACGTGCTTAAGCTCCTTTCGTGAGCTTCATCCAGAATTATTACAGAGTAAGCACTCAGCTCTGGGTTAGATAGACTTTCACGTAAAAGGACACCATCAGTAAGATACCTGCCCACTTCTCAAGAGTGATCAGGGGCCAAAGAATGAAACACAAAAGATTGCAGTCAAAAATAATTTCAATTGTCTTACTTAATGCGAGTTTTCTCTGAAGTTCTATCCTCAAACCGAATGGCATACCCCACTTCCTCTCCTAGGCGAACACCTAGCTCCTGTGCAACACGCCTGTATTTAAAGTCATTATTCAATTAACCAAAATTGAAGAGCGCTGCATATGGCAGCATTTCCTAAGCCAAACCCTCCCAGCACATCCTCCTGACTAGCTGGCTGCAATCTATTTTATTTCTGATGGGAACTCATCATTTTTCCTACATGCAACCAGTTCACTTCTCCTGTGCAGCCAGGAAATTGTATGTTTTCATATTTCATGTGGTTTTCCAGCAGTCACTGATAGAAGGCCACGCAGGACATGAAATAGTACAGTAATATTTAGAGATAGACATAAAAGGAAGCACGCAAGACATATGTAACAATAGTAGAACCCGTCAAGTTGCATACCTTAAGATGGTAAAGCAGCAGATACGAGAGGACACATCAAAGGAAATACATGACATGTGTAACAACCATTCATACATCAAATAACAAGTAATTCAGGAAAGACCAAGAGATTCTGTGTTTACAAACCTAGTACTAAGAAACAGTTACTTGCTAAAAGGCTCCAAGGAGATGACTAAATACCCAGTAGCAAATGAGAGGTTAAAAGAAGTCATCCATTAGGGTTTAGCAATGAGCCACTGATAATCATCAACCTTCTAGACTCTTTGAGGAGCACATAATTAGCAGGAGGTTACTGAGGAAAGCTGAAGTGCCTTCTCAGGTGAACGTTATTCTTCGGACCATGGTATGGGCAAGATTAACAATAAAGGTATGCTTCAAGGGAGGAGACCTCACACTGAAATTTCTTTGAATATGTTTGCTATGACTAGCTGTGATAAAACTATCTGCACTTCTCCTTTCATTGTGATTTCAAGCAACTTGTCTGTACGAAGCTATTCTCACTTTCTGGATGTTAAATTTGCTAAACTGCATGGTCTTCATGTGGAGTGGAAAGTTGAGCAAAAAAGGTTCGCTATTTGCTCTCTTAGCCATGTTATGACTACCTAGTTATTGTAGGAATGCTCACAGATTTTCTCTGGGGTGGAAAGTCATTACCTCCACAATGTGTGCAAAATAGGGTTGTTTTTCTAGTTTCCATTATGCTGTGTAAAACAGGGTTGTTTTTCTAGTTTCCATTATGCTGCTGCATATGGAGCTTTTATAGGTATCGCAATATGAAAGTCAACATGACTAGGAAAATTGTAATAATCCACTTTTGTTTCTTAGAGGATGCCTTTTGTCTGCTGCTCCCAGGATATAATTTCACCCCTAATATATTTTATCTTGTGTAAAATTTAACCGCCTAACAAGTGCTACCAAGAGGGTCTCCTTCTGAAGAATCTCTTGGAACCATCCACCACACAAGTTCATCATTGTACCCATTCCCCAATGTTCAGAAAGGACCGGCAGCCCCACCTCCACTAAAATCTCAATTCGTGATATGCCATGTTGACACAAAGCTCTGATATGCATAAATTACTTCTGAGTTATTACTATGCTGAACCAACTACGTGGCTTGTATCCCTTTAGACCAATTTTAATGCCTTTTGCAAAAGAGTTCTTAACTCAAAGTATACAACTGGGCCTATGGGCCTAACCAACAATCTCACTCGAAGCTGTTGATTTAGTGCCAGCAAAACAGAAACAACCATTTTTGCCGAACCACATTGTCAATACCTGAATTGCAATTTTGTTTTTGATTTAGTGGCAGCAAAACAGAAACAACCATTTTTGCCAAACCATATTGTCAATACCTGAATTGCAATTTTATTTTCTTGTTTTGTTACATAAATTCTACTTGCATACAATCATCAAAATTCTTAATTTCAGAAGCTTCATTCACCAAGACTTATTTTCTGGAATCTTACAAGTACGCACTACCCCTAGCTCCCCCCCCCCCCCGGGGGGGCCCCAAAAAAAAGTTCAGCTAACTCCAATTTCTCTGTTTATAGAAGCTTACTGTTCTATCTATTTGTTTCCATTTTCACTCGAAGTATTTGTTTAAACATAATCCAGAAAACGAGATAATCTGTATATTTATTAAATCGAACCAGATAACAATTTAAGTGAAGATCATCAACACAGATTCCACAAATACAAAAAATCGAAAGTTAGATCGAACCAATCACTGATGATAAAGCATTTGAAAAAAATAGGAAAAAGACTGAATGAGTTGCAATACAATACCTGGCAACAGAAACCGCTGCAACACGGCGGGGCTGGGTGACTCCAATCATGCCAGAATCGGCATATCCTCTTCGGAAGAGCATCTGAGAGAGTTGAGTACTCTTCCCTGAACCTGTCTCCCCAATAATCACAGTAACTGGATTTTTCTCCACTGTTTCCATGATTTTCTCTTCGAATTGAAGGATTGGAAGCTGCTTATCAATCGAATTCATTTAGAATTTCGGATTGCTAATTTGATAAATCAAGGATAAATTGTATCAATTTTGCGGAGGAATTGAAGAATTTGATCGATTATGAATCGATTTATTCCGGGTTATCGAGTTTAGGGTTCCAGATAAGTTGTGGGTTTTGCAGAAGAAATTCAGGACCGGCAAGCTAGCAGCTAAAAAACGACGGTCAGTACCCGTTTGGCCTAGCTTTTGATAGTGTTTTTAGACCATAAAAGCACTAATTAAGCCAAATATTTATTTTTTAAAAAATTAAAAATTATTTTTGAAAAACATTTTTAAAAGAAACTCCCCCAAAAACAAAAGCAGCAATTTACTACTTCTGATTATAGATTTCTGTGAAACGTATCTTATAATATGGAGGCATTTAAGTATTATTTGCGGAGGACACTCAAATATCATTTGCATCTATACTAATATGCCCCTGAGAATCAAACAAATTCCCACCCAATACCCATATATTTCACACGTACAGATACAACATATTCTACCCAAAGATTCTGCATCTCTCTCTCCCCCCCATCCAATCGTATCCCAATAGAAAACAATCCAACTGTAACTTCTATACTGATTTTCATCTTGCTTCTCTGTGTTGCCATTAATCACCAGTTCTGTTCTTACTTTGAGTTTTGATCCCTAATTATCCATGTTAAAGCCATATATCTCAATTGTTCATGCCATTTGCTAATATAGGTTCAGAAAAATTAGCTATTTTTTTTATAATGATCAATTAATTCATCGAGAAAGTGATTTCAAACAATGAAGTGGAACACAAACACATATGAAGAGAGAAAGTGGAGAAAGAGAAAAAGTGATTTCAAGATCATTAGTTTCTCTGACAAGACATATTTAATAGCTAACAAATAAACAAATGCTAATGTGGACATAAGTAAAGTATTTACTTAATTTTCTTCACAACTTAGGCTTTGAGTAATGGGTGGCTATTGCTCTTTTTCATCTATCAAGTCCGAAAAAAGGTCAGAAACACGTGTTACTATTTGCAGTGGATAACTTGATATTTTTCAAGACCAAAATAGAAAATGTAAAAAAAAAATAAATTAAAAACAAAAACTGTAGTTTCACAAAAATTAGGCCAAACAATTCAATTCTTTCAAAAATACTTCTACTATAAATTAGACCAAACACTTTTTAATTTCTACAAAAACAATTTTTGAAAAAATTACTTCTGAAAAATAAAAGTAGTTATTCACAAATTAGCCAAACATGCTCTCTATTTGCCTTCATATGGGTTCTCTCTCTCTTTTTTTGTTTTAGGGGGGGGGAACATCCTTTCTCAATTGTGATAATTGACAAATGAATATCATTATTTAACCTAATCAATTGATAAAATGACTTACAATCAAACACATACCCGGCAACTTTAATTTACCGGACCGGAAGCATTCAAGAAGAAAAATGAACTTATTGCCTTGTTCAATTCCGTCAAGGATCTGTTCTTTTTGTAGGTAAATATGGATGGGTAAAAAAGTGAAGTACATTGAGATATATTAAAGTAGGTTGAGGTGAATTAAAGTATGATAAAATAGGTTAAATTTTTTATGGGATAAATTGAACTTGATTAAAATAGTGAAAATGAGTTGAAGTGAGTTGAAGTTGGTTGAAATACGTTGAAGTGAGTTGAGGTTGGTATTTTAAAATTGACCCACGAAAATAATAGGACCTAAAGCAAGTGGCAGTGGCGGTGGGGTTATTGATAAGGACATTAATCAAATAATAAAGATATGATAGTAAAAATAGAGGAATGTGTCAAAGTCATTGTGTGATAAGAATACTTCACTTAGATTAAAGATGAGGGTTTATTGTATGGTTTTTATACCAGTTTTTGGCATTGTGTGGAGTGTTGGCTTATCAAGAAGTCCATGGTTCAAAGGATGGGGGTCGCAGATATGAGGATAATTCGTTGAATATGTGGATACACAAGAACGGACAGGATTTCTAGTGATCATGGACAAAGTAGGAGTGATACTTATAGAGGATAAGATGAGGAAAGCTAGACTTAAATGGTTTGGTCATATTAGGATAAGAAGTAAGAATGCACCAGTGAGTACTTGTGAGAATATTTACCTTCCACGGTGTAGAAGGGATCGAGGTAGACCGAGGAAGATATGTAGTGAAGTCATCAGATACAATCTAAAGACTTTATGTTTAACGGAAGACATGGCTCATGATAGGAAGTCATGGAGAGTTACGATTAAGGTTGACTTTCGGGTAGCTTGTTGGTTTGATTTTGACTTGATTTCCAATGGCTCTTAAATTGTTGGTGCTCAGATCTGACTTCCACTTGTAGTGCATTTCCAGTTCATATGCATCCTTGCATCGGTTATTATGAGAAATATTGCTATTTGTGGTACATCACTTTTATTTCCTTTTATCTATCTATTTAGGTACTTATCTTTATTTTATCAAAGGAATTTCAACTATAAAATAAAATATTTTACCAAATTTTTTTGTGGGCCTAATGGAATCAAATTATCTGCAGGTAGTGATGTTAGAAAAATTAATATGAACAATGGCTGGAAAATGACAAAACAAACTGAGTCGTGGATGAACCACTACCTTGAGAGCGATTACGGCTCGACTATGGTATAAATCACTACAGTCGGTCGCTCCCCAAGTTTAACTCAGTAACCTTGGACGCGTGCACTTCGCAGCCAAGAGTTTGAAGTATACAGTAAGAATGTCCAGAAAACTCAGAGAATGAGAGGGAAGGAGAAAAGTATATGAACTGATGATGAAACTGTGCTGCCAGGCCCTCTATTTATAAGGGAAAATATAGCTGTTGAAGAGCCATTAATATGGCGTAGAAAAGGGCAGAAGACCAGACAAGAATCAGGCAGCATTCAAGGTAAAGGAGGAAAATTATGAAGACCGCATTAAGGAGAGAATGATTTACGGAAGACCAATGTAATCTATTACAAAAAAAAATATTAAACAGATTTATTCCAAAAAGATAGGATAGCCCTACAACCCACAACCCACGGCCCGTGTCGCGTCCAGACCGGACGGGGGGGCGGGCGGTCAAGACACCCTCAACCCCATAAATCATAGTCTTGAATTATTCAACAAGAGTAAGAAAAATGGGATATATAAGCCCTCAAAATATCCCCCAAAAATTCCATATGGGACAAATCTAAGAGAGAAAAAAATGAAGAAAGGCTTGAAAGCCTTGTTGCCATTGCCATTACTCTAACAGTCCCTCACTAGTGGCATACAAGGTAAAACAATTTAGGAAAGGAATCATGGGCAAAAGAGGGTCAGATACTTAAGCGTCAATATCTTTCGATTTGAATTGATACATTAGTGATATGGGGCAACAACTAATAGTCTAACTAGTGAACTAAGTATTGAACTTGAAAGATCTCGATTGAGAACCCCACAACACATATCAACTCTTAAAAAACTGTATACTCCGCGATAGATATACTAGCACTTTTATGGCCATGCGCACACCTTAGGTCTCATAAATGCTCTAGAGAGACAGCCTAAGTTTCTCATAGAAGTCGGACAAACCTTCACACTTACGTAGGTAATTTCATCAAGTCTATCTCAACATAAACTACCATAACTATGGCTATGAAATTTTTAAGAGCATAATATAGCTCAACCTTACAATTATCAAGCAGTGAATTCATCAAGCGCTTCTCACTAGCACCCCTACAATGCGTATGAATCCATTAAGAGCGTAACTTATCCTCTAAGCACTACTACACCTCATAGGGATAGGAATGTAGTACATCTTGGAGATTAGTATGGTTTTGTTTGACCACTAGTAGGTATCCATCATATCACTTCAAGCCATAGGTTTAAGTCCCATTTCCCTCGACGTTGCAAACACCACTCGCCTTGTCAGTCCTTTAGTAAGAGGATCTGTCAAATTCTTCTCGGATCTCACATACTGTAGGGATATGACACCATGTTTCAGCAATTATTTCACCGCATTATGTCTAATACAGATGTGTCTCCTCTTTCCATTATAGACACTATTATGCGGTACTCCTATTGCTGCCTGTGAGTCACAATGTAGGGAAATAGGAGTCGTCTGTTTTCCCCATAGTGGCACATCTGCTAACGGACCCTTAAGCCATTCTACTTCCTGACCTGCCAACTCAAGAGCAATAAATTCAGATTCTATGGTGAAGGCTATACAAGTCTGTTTCGCAGACTTCCCCGAAACAACCCCTTCACCTAAAGTAAATACATAACTGCTAGTGGAACTAACTTTATTATTATCAGACACCCAATTTGCATCACAGAATCCTCTAACACAGCAGGAACCTTGTTAAAATGCAAACACCAATCAATAGTGCCTCTAAGATATTTGAGCAAATGAAGAAGTGCATCCCAAGGTTCTTGGCCAGGGTTATGAGTATAGTGACTTAACCTATTAACAGCATAGGCAATGTCAGGACGAGTAAAGTTCATGAGAAATATTACACTTTCTATAATTTTAGCAGACTTAGTTTGAGACACACTAGGTCATTTGTTCTTTTTTAAATGTATGCTAGGATCATAAGGGGTTCTCATAGGTATCACATCAACACAGTTAAATTTCTTTAACACTTTTTCAATGTAATGTGACTAACATATTGAAAAACCAGTGTTGATTTTTCGAATCGTGATCCCTAAGATCACATCTGCTTCTCCCATGTCTTTCATTTCAAAAAGAGAAGACAACAACTTTTTAGTCTCATTAAGAACAAGCAGATTTGTGCCAAAGATCAGCATATCATCAACATAAAGGCATATAAGTACACAATCTGATCCAATCATTTTCGAATATACACATGAATCAGACAAATTTATAGCAAAGCCATTTTGCACTAAAGAGCTGTCAAGCTTTTCATACAACTGTTTAGGAGCCTACTTTAGAACATAAAGGGACTTTCTCAGTCTACACAGCTTGTTCTCCTGATCACGTACCTCACAACCCTCAGGTTGAGTCATGTAAATTTCTTCCTCTAAGTCACCATTAGGAAATATTGTTTTGACATCCATTTGATGTACAACAAGATTAAAGATTACAGCTAAAGTAATTAAAGTTCTAATGATAGCTATTTGGGTCATAACAGAGTAGACGTCAAAATAATCTATCCCCTTTTTTCTGATTAAAGCCCTTAATAACCAGTATGGCCTTATATTTGTCAATTGAACCATCAGACCTCAACTTCTTTTTGAAGATCCACTTACTGCTAATAGGTCTACAACCCTTAGGCAGGTCAGTCAATTCCCATATTTTGTTTGACTCGAGAGAATCTATTTCACTCTTAATAGCTTCTTTCCAAAATGTAACATCTATAGACCTTACAGCCTCTTAATAGGTTTTAGGATCTTCCTCAATCAATAAGATGGACACAAGTTCCTCGGTTATGACATCAGCATCCAAATTTTCAAAAGTTTATACTAGGAAAGTAGTAACAAAGTTAGGTCCATAACTGGTTTCGATTCTACGTCTCTTACTTCTTCTAGGTTCAATTACTATGTCTCTAACATCAGAATTAGAAGCAGGCAAGTTCACAACATCAACTACCATATTAGGCACTTTCTTTTTCAAAGGAAAAACATGCTCAAAGAATTTTGCATCTCTATATTCAGAGATAGAATAATCACTTAATGACATGAATCTATAAGCAGCACTGTTTTGAGCATAGCTAGTAAAGATAGCATCAAATGTCTTAGGGCCTATGTTGATACGTTTATGACTAGGTAAGGCAACCTTAGCCAAACACCCCCACACTTTCAAATAACTCAAGTTAGAGACATACCCTTTCCATAGTTCATAGGGGGTCTAGTCTAACTTTTTATGAGAAACTCTATTGAGGATAAAACAAGCAGTTAAAACAGGCTCGCCCCATATATTATTATGCAACCCTGAACTAACAAGTATAGCATTCATTATTTCCTTAAGGGTACAATTTTTCCGTTCAACTACGCCATTTTGTTGAGGGATATAAGGGGCACTAGTCTCATGTCTAATGTCATTTCTCTCACAGAAAACAGTCAAGGAGTTGGTATCATATTCCCTACCTCTATCAGATCTAAGTCTCTTGATTTTTCAGTCTAATTGATTCCCAACTTCTCCTTTATATTTCAAGAATATTTCCTCAACCTCATCTTTAGACTTGAGGAGGTAAATTTTGGTATATTTAGAGTAGTCATCTACAAAGGTAATACACCATTTCTTTCCTTCCTTACTCATTGTATTCTTAAAGTCTGCTAAGTCCGAATGCACAAGTTCAAGAAACTGAGTCTTTCTAGTTGCTATAGACTTGAATGGTTTTTTAGCAAATTTTACTTCAACACAAACATCACATTTCGAACATTTTTGTGTGTTAATGTTAGGAATTAACCGCATGTTCCTTAGTTCATTTATTGAAGCATAATTAACATGACCAAGTCTACCGTGCCATAAATTTACAGACTCAGTAATATAAACAGAAGTTGAAGCATTTCCATTAACAGTATCAGATGCAACGTTTAGAACAAAAAGCCCCCCGCTATAATACCCCTTTTCAACAAAACCCCCATTACGAAGAATAACAATTTTCCCAACTTTCTGGTTCACTTCAAAACTAGCAACATCAAGGAGGCTATTAGAAACTAAGTTTCTACGAAATAAAGGTATATATAACACATTGTTTAAGCATAAAGATTTTTCAGAAGTAAATTTAAGAAATACTTTTCCTTTACCCATAACTCCAGTGGTGGCAGCATTGCCCATAAAGATATGATCGCCATCAGGAGCATCTTCAAAGTTATACATCAGATCCTTGTTGGTGCAGAAATGCCTTGTTGCTCCGGTGTCCAGAATTCATTCTGTGGGATTAGACGCCAAGTTGACCTCGAGCGTCACTGCACAAAAAATCTCAGTATCTTCAGTCAGATTGGCTTGTGCATGTCCGATAGGTTTCTAGTTCGTCTGACTAGCTCCTTTGCGAATGTTGCACTGATATGCCTCGTAGTCTGGTTTGCCATAAACGTAACAGACAACCTTCTGCTTCTGGATCTTACTGTTTATTCTTTTTAACTGGTTATGATGTTTGGGTTGCTTCTAATCCTTCTTATTCTTTACTTTGAACCTGTCTTTGTTTGAAGACACAGGAGATTCAACAAGGTTAACTTTAGATGAACTTAAAGAAAGGAAAGCCGTCTTATCTTTTAGCCGATTCGCCTCTTCAGTCATCATATAACTGACCAGTTCTTGCAAAGTTAAATCCTTCTTTTCATGCTTTAGGTGATTTCTATAGTCGCTCCAGGATGGCAGAAATTTCTCGATCAGGACATTTGCTTGTAAAATCTCGCATATCTTCAAACCTTCATTCAGCGCTTCAGCACGTAGGTTCTCGTAGGCATGAACTTGTTCCATGATCGGTTTATCATCAACAATCTGGAACTACAGCCACTTACCAACAACGTACTTCTTCTTTCTGGCATCATCTGAATCATATTTCGCCTCCAGTTTGGTCCATATGATCTTCGCATATTTGAAGTTCATAAATAGGTCAAACAGTAGATTCGACATATTGTTTAGTAAGTAGCTACGAGCCAGTTTATTATCCTTTTTCAGCTTCTTCTTAGCAGCCTCATCAAGTTGAATAACAGGCGTCTTTGGGGCAGTAGGAGTAGAAGGAGACTTCTCACCATCAGTGTTATGAGAAGTGTTGCCTTCGTGAAGTTGTTCAGAAGTGAGAACATAATCAATCTCGAGCTGTTCGAAACATAAAAGCAGTTCATGGGACCAACGTTTATAGTTGGTTCCATCAAGGGCTTCAAGTTTGTAGAGTTCTGGGAGATTTTTCTAGAAAGGTGCAGCCATTTTTAAATTAATCACTTTCAAATTGTTAATAAAAAATTAATATAAACAATGGCTGAAAAACAACATAACAAACCGAGTCTTGGATGAACCACTGCTTTGATAGCGATTACGGCTCGACTACGGTATAAATCGCTACAGCCAGTAGCTCCCCAAGGTTAACTCAGTACCCTTGGACGCGTGCACTTCGCGACCAAGAGTTTGGAGTATGCAGTAAGAATGCCCATAAAACTCGGAAAAGGAGAAGGAAGGAGAAAAGTGTATAAACTGATGATGAAGCTGTGCTGCCAAGCCCTCTATTTATAAGGGAAAATATAGCTGTTGAGAAGCCATTAATATGGCGTAGAAAAGGGCAGAAGATCAGGCAATAATCAGACAGCATTCAAGGTAAAGGAGGAAAATCATGAAGACCACATTAAGGAGGGAGTGATTTATGGAAGACCAACATAATCTGTTACGAAAAAAATATTAAACAAATTTCTTCCAAAAAGATAAGATAGGCCCACAACCCAAAACCCGCGGCCTATGCTGCTCCCGAACCGAACGGGGGGTGGACGGCAGCGGTGCACACGTGTGGTCGCTCAAGACACCTTCAACCCCATAAACCATATTCTTGAGTTATTCAACAAAAGTAAGAAAAAAAGGATATATAAACCCCTCAAAACATCCCCCAACAATTTCATGTGGACAAATGTAAGAGAGAGAAAAAGGAAGAAAGGCTCGAAAGCCTTGGTGTCATTACCATTACTCTAACAAGTGATACTCCAAAAATAAGGGCGCCTACAATTAGATATTCTCAAACTCCGAACAAATAGAACCTACACTGAGAGTTTATTGTTATTGTTGTAGCAGTGAATGTGGTGAAGCATTGAGCGAATTATCTTATCATTTTTTTATTTGCTTCTCTTGAACATGGCCAGAAAAAAATTAGACCCGAAAATAGGATATGATACCCAACAATTTATATATAATACATCCACACAAATCGGCGCTTTTTGGAGTTCCCACTTTAGATTAAATAGTGAAGGCCAAACATCATGTCACGGGTTGGTAAGGCCGGGGTCCTTGTCGCAACGTGATTAATGCGGATATTTTTAAAGAGGATAACGTGGGGCTGTTCTATAAGTTGAATTTTAGATCTTGTTGGCCTTTTTGCAATATCTTTCAACATTATAATCAACGTAGACCTTCAAGGTTAAATCAAATCTTTTTATGTTCAATGCTAATCACTGTCGAAAATATATTGCTTTTATTGTAATTGTGATCACGAGCTTAATCTAGTACTAATATGTGGGATTAGTCAAACTTCAATACATGGGCTTTTTCTGTGTCACATGTATATTTTCTGATATCACTTAATATCGTTGTTGAACATGGTAGTAGGAGACTTTAAACTTATAATGCTAATTTTTAAATAGACCAACTACGCAATATTTATAATACCAAAAAAATTACCTTTTGTTTTATCCACTTTCAATAACTTCTAATTAAAAATTTCAATTTTCATTTTATTTATCACTTATCGAACATATCTTATATTTAGGGCCTATTTTTTTCGTGGGTAAATTAGGGTGGGTAAATGGGTGAAATGAGTTAAAGTAGGTTGAGGTGGGTTGAAGTAGATTGAAGTAAGTTAAATTTTTTATGTGATAAATTGAACTTGGTTAAAATAGTGAAAGTTGGTTGAAGTAGGTTGAAGTGGGTTGAAGTGGGTTGTGGTTGGTATTTTGGAATTTATCCACGAAAAGAACAGGCCCTTAATCCCCTAATTTTTTGGACACAATTTATATAACAATATCAGGTCTATAATTCCGCCTGCTATATATAACAAATTTGTAAAAATTTAAAAATTTCATTCTTTATTTTTGTAGTCGCTCCTCTAAAAAAGTGCATCGTCTAAAATATACTGCCATGTTACTTGTTTTTATTACATAAGTGTTGGCTTCTAACAAGGAGAGGATATTTAGAGATGACAATTAGTCAAATCTTGATCAGGTCCACTTGCACTCATACCTATTTAGTTTTTTGGACTTTGACCCAGATCTGCCCTAGAGCAGTTAGATTTCGAGAGATGGGATCAAACTCAGACCCACAGGGTCTTGCAGATCCACGAGTCCTTCGAGAGTCCCAACTATTTTTCAAATTAAGGAATTGTTGCAATGGATTATTTCCCCCACATCCCAATATGAATTCCCACATTCTAATTACAAAAAATTGAAATTTAGAAAACATGACATTTTTTCAATAATTTTAAATGCAATAATAACTGTAAATGTGAGGGAGTGACACAGCAAAAGATATTAGAAGTCATAAAATTTTAATCACTTAAACTCGGGATTTAGTCCACTTCACACTTAAAAAATAATTTTAAAAATATGAATGAGTCTTAAATAAGTCTCAGGTCAGACCTGAGTATCAATTTTTAACAAGACCCAAATTCGACCCAGTACCACTCGGACCTAGACCCATTTAAGATCTATTAAATCTGAATTAGTTAGACTAATATCCTTTAATTTAAGTTCCTTTATGAACTTACCTCCTTCTCTTAAAATAGATCTTCCCAAGTCACTGACCCTTTTTTAAGAAAAAAAAAATTGGGGCGGGGGAGGGGGGAAGGGACACGCGAGAAGTCAATTTATAATAGCATTTGATTACTGTTGCGCCATGCGATGCACGTTGCCGCATAGTTTAATACTAATTTCATCTTAATCTCCCCTTAACTCATAATTACGTTCCCTAAAAGATGTCTTAGTTTTTGGCCCTTGCGTGCCACATGACACACTAACATAACTTATCATTCAAACATTATCCATGTATGGTAGTCTTAAATTTATAGATTTAAACTAATATATATTGAAATAGTTTTAAATCACAAAACGTCAATCAGCCACATTATAAATGATCAGTGTCTAAAAAATTAAATCTTTAAATAATATTATGTTCTAAATATAGAGACTAAATTATGATATATATTATAGTGTTGATCTAGCACACTCCCGAATTTTCACACCACCATCCCTGTGGTAGTGCAATATAGACCAAGTTGACTAATTAACCATAAACATTGAGGATGATGATTTTTTTTAAGGCTTAAGAATGGTTAATTATTTTGTTGAGCATTTTAATGATTTAATTAGTTGATAGATGGTATAATTAGTTTTAGCGTCAAATTAGTTTTGAAGTAGCATTTAAAGGTCAATATGCAAAATACTTAAAGTTTTAAATTCCAAATTGAATATGGTAACTTGCGAAGCAAGAGCATTTATAGTACATCATGTGTCTCAAAATTATTTCATTATCTTCTCAAAGCTTGGATATATAAAATATTTCTTATTGATTAACTTATTTATTAAAATTTTTTGCTCGTAAAAAAGCAACTCGACTCATTATAAAGTAACAACTCAAATTTGGTTTTTTTTTTGGGGGGGGTACGTAGTAAATGATGTGATCTTAATCTATTCGTGCATTTGACTGGGAATTTAACACTTAATCCTAATAGGTGTTATGATTTATAATAAGAATTTGGTTTGTTTTTATGATTTTGTGCCTTTAAAAAGGGGGGCAAAAAAATTCAAGAATATTGTATTTGACCTTATAATCTGATGAACTTTATTATTGGGATCTATCGCTGGATCCTAATCCTTTCTTTTCTTTTTCTTTTTTCTTTATTTAAAAAAGGCTGTCAAGACTAAAAAACCTCTATGAGGTTGTAAGACACGACACTTTTTCATATACTTCCGGAAGCACATGTTCTTATTGTCTACGTGTATATATTTTTTATATATATATTTTTTATATGTTAATTTTTTAATATATATTTGATGATATGACGTATGAGAGTATATACTCCTAGAAGTATAATATATATATTACTTGAAGGAATAAAGCCTGGAACACGAAGACTGTGCGTTTGATTGGACCCAATAATTTGTATTCTGACTTTCCTATATTTTTATATATCTGGAGTACTTATCAATAAAGAGCTTATGGAGATACCATCCCATAAATTTTCTACCATGGCATGTGAGTTGCTAAAAGGTTTACATTTCCAAGCGCAAAAATAATAATAGAGGGACATATTGATAGTTTTTGTCTTTTTCCAATCCATATCTCTCACTGACATTTTTGATTAATTACTCCAAACAATGAGATACACTTGTCACATATTTTTGTTCAATTTAGAAGTGTGCATATACATGTGTATGTGTGTGAGATTAATAGGGAGTAGGGACTAATAATATTATTTTTTTACTTTTCTAATGTAATTTGTATAGATATAAGAAAAATTATAATCAACAAAATTTGTACATCAAAATAAATAATGGTAAAATTAAGTAAAATTTTATCATTTCAAAAACTTCACAAGAGATTTTTCCTAGTTTTTTGAAGTCAAACTCATCTATGGATGAGTTTGTCGAATAAAGAAGATCCATGAGTACAAGTACAGGAGGTGAAATATTGACTTTCCACGTATAATATAACATTGTCTTTTTCCCCCTTTAATTTTACTTGAAATAATAAATATGTTATGCTATAATTGTAGGTATTTATGTTGAAAGATTTCTATCTCAATAACTCTCAATGAGAGTTTGCAAATGTTGTAGTTTAATGACATACTTTAACCATTTTTAGAAACTGTTTTTATACTTTTATTTTTGTATTTTTGACTTTGCGTAGCTAATGATTGGGAAAAAAAAATCATTGCATACATACTTGCATAGGATCAAAACACAAAATAAATAAATAAATAAAGGAGGTACTTATTTGATGCAATTGATTTTGTTTTTTGAATGTTAAATCCTCAATTTCATTAAAGTCGAGCTGCTGTTGACCCAATAAGATGTAGAGTTCGCCCATCATATATTTTTTTCACTCACAAGATTCGAACCTGATACTTAGAGGAACCGAATATTGAACACCTTAAATCAATCTGTATTAATAGCACAGTAAGTTTAAATGTCAACAGTTTTCTCCTTAACCTCCTCCCTCGATCTAAAATAAATCTTCCTGTCTCTTTCTTGACTTTGCCCATGTAGCTAGTGGTCCTTGTTGCCCAGAATTTTTAATCCATGTCCAATTTAAAAGTTCTTTGCCACTGTGATTTCTATGATTTTATTCTGCTCTGCACCAATTGAAGCTCCAAAGACTTCTAGGTCTTTGCTCTGTCTAATTTATGAATGCCCCAGTTGCATACTCGTGCTCTGTTCATACCCATTTTCTCCCTCTTCTTTCCCCCCTCTTGAAAACATGCTGGCAGCCCCATTTACCAAGTCAAATCTCAACTACCCATCTCCTCGTCGGAGGCTTGCCGGAGTTGGGATCTCCGGCGCTGCCGCAAGTGCCCGTTTTGGAGACGGGTTGGCCCATTTTGGAAATGGGTTGAGGGTTAAGGCAGCGATCAGCAGCGGTGACAGATCAGTGGAGACCACTGCACCAGCACCCTCAGTGAGGGAGGGCAAAAATGGAAATGGGTCTTTGATGAGTTCTTCTCCTGATGGTAGGGTTCAAGTGAGGGCAGTTTTGACAATTAGGAGGAAGATTAAAGAGGGGTTGATCGATAAAGTTGAAGATCAATGGTTTTCTTTTGTTAATAGTATTGGTCAGGGGATCTTACTCCAGCTTGTTAGTGAGCAGATTGACCCTGGTCTGTGTTTCCTTCTCTTTTTCTCTCTTTATACTCTTACTAATTAACTTCATTAGTGGTGTTTGGGTTTCGTTCTTGTCTTCAAAGTTCTTGGAAGTGGGCATTTGCAAATTGCCCTTGGAAAAGCTAAAGTGATGATTTTGGAGCAAACCCCTTTTCATTTCTTTAATGTTCATTGATTTATATTGGTAAAGGTTGGTTTGTGTGATTGTGTCAGCCATGTTGTTAAAGCTGTCTTCCTTTGTGAAAGTGTTTGATTATTTGAAAGTGAGATTTTGTAAGCACCCTCCCTCCCCAAAAGATGGTTAATATGTTACTGCTGAGTTTGTGATTATATGACCTACTTTCTAATCTGTATTTTATGTATGTGCAAAATGTATTTTAATTTATTTCATCATTGTGTTCTTGGTTCCTATGTTGTGCGGAAAAAGCTACTAGTAAACATAGCTGGCTAATTTGAGGGTTACAGTTGATTTTTGAGTAGCTTTGAAGTCTTGAAGTGACTTTGAGATAAGAGTTCTTTGACTTTCTATCCCCAAAAGTTAGTGATTAATGTTGGAACCTAGCAGCAAGAATATAATTTTACTTGTTTAGGATCTTTACTGTTAACAATTGATATTTATGTTATTAGCTTTTACCTGAAAATGAAGAAAGCAGTGAAAGTGTTTGATGTTAAATGTTGCGGATGTTGTTTCAATCGGATGATTTCTGTGTTCTTTTCACTGAAAGGGTTCAAAGGGGCAAAAAGGATCAATTCCTTCCCCAAAATACTCACCATGTTTTCTTTTTGGGTTATTTTAGCTCATCAGATTGTGACTAAAGAAGCTCTATGGATTGTAGATACCAATTCAGGAAAAATTGCAGAGGCTTATGGGAGGGGCTGGTCACCCAGGTCATCAGAACATTCACATATTGTTGAATATGCTACTGAGTTCACTGTCCCTTCTGACTTTGGAAATCCTGGTGCTATTCTTATTACCAATTGTCACAGCAAGGAATTCTACCTGGTAGAGATTGTTTTACATGGGTTCAAGGGAGGGCCCATCTTCTTCCCTGCGAGTACATGGATTCATTCTCGCAATGACAATCCTGAAAGCAGAATTATCTTCAGAAATTATGTGGGTGTCGTCTACTGAAGTCTCAACTGTCTATATTATTGGTATATTATTGTTGTTAGATGATGTTTCTAAAGTAATGGTATGTTGTTTACTGTTGTTTGGTTTTTTTAAGGCATACTTACCATCTCAAACACCACCTGGCATCAAAGATCTGCGGAGAGAGGATTTGCTTAGTCTTCGGGGTAATGGGAAGGGAGAAAGAAAGCCACATGAGAGGATTTATGATTATGCTCCTTATAACGATTTGGGTAATCCCGATAAAACTGATGAGCTTGCTAGGCCAGTTCTGGCTGGTGCTGAACGCCCTTATCCAAGGCGTTGTCGTACTGGAAGACCACCTATGAAATCTGGTATACTTCTTTGTCTCCCTGCTTTGCGTTTCACTGGAGTATGCTTTCTAATAATGTTTATGTGATGGGAACTTGAGCAGCTCCTGAATGTGAGAGTAGAGTGGAGAAGCCTCATCCAGTGTATGTTCCCCGGGATGAAGCTTTTGAGGATATCAAGATGGCAACATTTTCTGCTGGAAGGCTGAAAGCTGTTTTACACAATTTGGTACCTCAAATTGCTGCTACTTTGGCCAGTTCAGATATTCCCTTTGGTTGCTTTTCCGATATAGACAAGCTATATCTTGATGGTTTTCTCCTAAAAGATGATCAACAATCCGAAAAGGCTACGAATCCATTTCTGGGCAAATTTGTTAAACGAGTTCTCAGTATTGGTGACAGGTTGCTGAAGTATGATACTCCTGCTATTATCAAAAGTATGTTATGTGCTCTCTATTCTTCCCTACTCTGTCTTCAATATAAAATTGGAACTGACCAATACCTGATAGTTGACCTGACCAGCCTGAAATGGGACATGGACCAAAAACCTGAAATGAGGGAACCCAATTTTGACCCAAAACTTGTGTTGACCTGAACCTGACTGAAGCAACCCGAATAGAATTTCCATTTAGCAACTATATGTGAAGTCGCTGTGTTGAGCTCTATGTCTCTCATGTATGTTTTTGTTGCAGGGGATAGATTTTCCTGGTTGCGTGATAATGAATTTGCACGACAGGCTTTAGCGGGAGTCAACCCTGTGAATATCGAACTTCTAAAGGTATATATTTGAAATGAGTTTCAACTTAGCATCTGCCTCTGCCTGAAGACTCTGAGTTACCGGAACTTTTTCATCCTGGATTTTTATGTAGGAATTTCCAATTATGAGCCAATTAGACCCAGCTATATATGGGCCCCCCGAATCTGCAATCACCAAGGAAATACTTGAGCAAGAATTGCATGGGATGACTGTTGATGAGGTACTGAGATTTTCTGCATGTTTTCAGTTGTTCAAGCTACACCTTTTTGTTGTGGTTTAGGTTTAATTGGGGACTGAAGCCCCCTTTTCTTTTTTCTTTTTAATCAATAATGAAGTATAATCTTTTCCTTTGTGGGTAGGGTAGCTTAATGTACACCCCCCCGGGGCCCCCCCGGGGTTAGGGTGGGAGTCTGTGGTATTGGTCTGGTTAGAAGTTGATATCCCCACCAAGATTGTGACTATGTTCTCTTTATGATATTGACTTAGGCAATCAAAAGCAAGAGATTGTTCATAATTGACTATCATGACCTCCTCATGCCTTTCGTCAACAAGATCAACGACATACCAGGGAGGAAAGCATATGCGTCTCGAACAATATTTTTCTACACCAAGACTGGGACCCTTAAGCCTGTTGCTATTGAACTCTCACTTCCAAGTACATCTGCTTCCCCTGCTTTCAAGCGTGTTTATACTCACGGGCATGATGCCACAAGCCATTGGGCATGGAAGCTAGCCAAGGCCCATGTTTGTGCAGTTGATGCTGGCGTACATCAACTAGTAAATCACTGGTCAGTTATCAAAAACTTACGCAAAAAGATGTGCTTGACAATTCTTAATTTAGCACATCCTTTAGCCTGTATGCCTGAATCCTGTACATTTACGGCTGCCTACATTTGAATGGAAGTGTTTACTGTGATATTTCGATTGCATCTAATGTACATGCTCACTGATGGAAAGTGATGGAGATCAGAACTGAGAGCTAAAATAAAAAGAAAAAAGAGCAATAATTAATACTGTATCTCTCAAAGAACTTGGCATGGGCACTTAATCTTACATGTGAGTCAATTGTGGTCGTCAGGTTAAGGACTCATGCTAGCATGGAGCCTTACATAATTGCTACTCATAGACAATTAAGCCAAATGCACCCTGTTTACAAGCTGCTGCATCCACATATGCGCTACACCATGGAGATCAACGCGCTTGCTAGACAGAGCTTGATAAATGGAGGAGGAATCATCGAGGCTTGTTTTACTCCTGGAAAATATGCTATGGAGATCAGTTCTGCTGCGTACAAGAGCCTGTGGCGATTTGACATGGAAGCACTCACAGCAGACTTACTTCGGAGGTAATTTTTCTTTCCTAAAAAAAGAGATGCGCATTTAGTAAACAGTTGGGAATCTTGGGTTATTATACATTCAAGCCCCTTGAGAAGAAGGTTGCTTATCAGCTTCTCACCTTGCCCCTTCCACCCACGGCTGCTGTCGAGGACACCCCCTCAGGCCTCAGCATCCCCCCAACCACCCCCCCAAAAAAAAAGAAAAAAGAAAAAAGAAAGGGGGGAAGAAAACTGATTGGTGTTGGATTTTCCAGGGGAATGGCAGTGGAAGATCCATCTGCACCAGGTGGAATAAAGCTTCTGATCGAAGACTACCCATATGCTGCGGATGGGCTTCTCGTATGGTCTGCAATCAAGGAGTGGGTTGAATCCTATGTTGGCCATTTCTACCCTGACCCTAGTTCCATCACCTCAGATGTTGAGCTTCAAGAGTGGTGGAAGGAGATCAAGACCAAAGGCCATCCTGACAAGAAAAACGAGCCCTGGTGGCCTGAACTCAAGACCAAGGAAGACTTGGCCGGTATACTAGCCACCATGATTTGGATTGCTTCAGGCCAGCATGCAGCCATTAACTTTGGCCAGTACCCTTTTGGAGGGTACGTTCCCAACCGCCCCACCCTCATGAGGCAACTCATCCCTCAAGAAAGTGAACCTGAGTATGAGAGATTCCTCATGAATCCGCAAGCTACTTTCCTCTCGTCTTTGCCATCGCAACTTCAAGCAACCAAAGTGATGGCAGTTCAAGACACTTTGTCAACGCATTCCCCAGATGAAGAGTATTTAGGGGAGGATTGTCATCTACATACCCATTGGATCGATGACCAAGAAGTTAAAACAATCTTTGAGAGATTCTCCTCTCGGTTGAAGGAGATCGAAGAGATCATACACAAACGGAATAAGGATTTTCATCTGAGGAACAGAACGGGTGCTGGCGTCCCTCCATATGAGCTTCTTTTACCCACTTCTGGTCCTGGTGTCACAGGTCGCGGTGTTCCTAATAGTATTTCTATTTGAAGAAAATAAAATGTTGCTTAATGTTCCAAGAATTCGAGTTGACATAGCTCATGTTGTAGTCAGTAGCCATGCAAAGATCCGTAATAAAAATCTATGCAGCTTTAGAATCATCAATATAATGCTGAGGTGAGAGAGATTCAAGCTACATTTAAGAAGTGTCTGCGTTTTTCATTACTCCCTAACTAATTCACTTTATGCACCCAAAAAAAAAAAAACAAAAAAACTAACCCACCTTTTTTTTCCTTTTTGATCAAAAAAATAGGAGGGGATTTTATTAATTGCGTATTGAAAAAATCGTACATGTCTTCCGATGCTCTAGCATTAATGCTATCTGGAATCTCCCAATCCCAAATCCTACACGACGAGCAAAAAGGTTGCCAATGAGCCATGTCGTGAGCGACCCTGTTGCCTCGACTTTAACAAAAGACCATGCAAAAAAATCACAAGAAGAGACTAGACTAAGAACTTCCTGAATGAAGAATCGTAACACATTATTTGGAACCTGCTTGTTCCTGAGCTTCTGGATTAGAGCTAGGCAGTCCCCTTCTATCACCAGACTATTAATCCCTGCCGTAGTTGCCTGTTTAAGGCCAAAAATGCATGCCCGTGCTTCCTCTATCTCTGGCCCTGCGAATTGCACCCCAGACATGACTACGTCGCCGTTGGAGTTACGGATCACAAAACCCCATCCCCAACCCCTCTCACCCACACAGCCCCCATCAAAGTTAAGCTTATACGTCCCCGAAGCTGGCGGCTGCCACAATGAAGGGGCCGAGTCGCCCTTAGGCCGATCATGCTCAACTGACTCGCGATAGCTACGGACAAAAGAAATGGCACGCTTGCTCAACACCCCAAAATTTCTATCCGGGGTTTTAAAGATGAACCGGTTACGGGCATTCCATATTTCCCACAAAATAGCTACAAAGTCCCCTACCTCTTCCTGTGATAATTTTTTCTTGGCCTCTAAAAAGCAATCCAGTGGGCAACGAAAGCGTGAGCTCCATGACTCTGGGCGGAGCTCACTGCCCTCCCATATGCTTGTGGATAAAGGGCATTCGAAGAGAGCATGCAAATCTGTCTCTTCAGGGTGCCCACATATAGTGCATTGCATGTTGAAACCCGGGATTCTCATAGCAATATTCCCGCACGAGGGCCCTTGCAAAGACGCCAAGTGAAGAGCTTTATCTGTGGGGGGACTTCGAGGTCCCAGATGGACCGCCATAGCTGAGCAACCTGCGATGATGACTTGCCCCCTCCACTGGTCCGTTCCCTCACAATCAAGTGGTAAGCCGATTTAACTGAAAACACCCCGGTGGCCGTGTAGTGCCATATCAGTTTGTCCTAAGGCCACTGGTCACAGAAAGGAAGACTAAGAATTAACTCAGCATCATATGAAATAAAAGTGTCTCGAATAAGATCCTCACGCCAAGTAGAGCTAGCATAGTCGATTAGGTCCCGGACCTTAGTGACTGGCGGATTTTCCGGTTTAGCCGTTATTACTGCAAAGGACTTGGGCCAAGGGAGCCACCTAGAACCCCATATGTCAATTTGGTTGCCATTGCCCATGAGCCATCAGGTGCCAGCCACTAAGACGTCTTTCACCCCCCAAATGCTCCTCCATGTGTAACTCGGCCGAGGGCCCAGGGTGGCATCGAGAACAGACTCATTCGGGAAATATTTAGCCCTCAAAACCTGGCTGACAAGCGAAGAGGGATGGGTGATCAATCTCCAGAGTTGCTTCGCTGGTAACGCTCTATTAAAAGACTCCATATCTTGAAACCCCATTCCTCCTTCGATTTTACTACGGCAAAGTTTCGCACTCCCCAACCAATGCAGACGGTCCTCTTGTTTGTGTCCCCACCAAAACCGATTTATCGTTGCTTGGATGGTGTTACAGAGATCCTTGGTAAAACTAAAGATACTCATGGCATACGATGGGATTGCTTGAGCAACAGCTTTGATCAGCACTTCCCGTCCTGCCCATGATACTAGTCTCTCCATGAGCCCTACTAAGCGCTTTTTAATGTGGTCCACAATGAAGAGGAATGGTTTCCTTTTGGATCGACCAACGAATGTCGGAAGGCCCAGGTATTTGTCATACGATAAGACCTCCTGGATGTCCAAGGCGAGTGTGATTGCATTGCGTCTGTCCGCGCCGACCCCTTTGCTGAACAAGACATCCGTTTTGTTATAATTCACACATTAACCCACTTTATTATTATTATTATTATTATTATTATTATTATTATTATTATTATTATATGATTTTGAAAAAAAATATGATGTTGGTAAACCATTCTAAATAACTTAACAAAATAGATACTAGATTCAGAATAACACTATGTACCATAATTAAATGAAAAATATCACCATAAAAATATAAATTTTAAAATTACCATATGTAAGTGTATTTTCATTATTCTTTTTATCAGTGTAAATATATTTTTTTATGTTAATAAGACAAGGGCATGAGATATATACTTTCAAGGGCTTGTTAATTATGTGTTTTTATTATTCTTTTTATCAGCTTAAATATAATTATTCATGTTAATAAAACAAGGGCATCGGATGTATACTTTCAAGTTTCAAGGGCATGTTAATTATAATTTTTTATGTTCATTAGACAAAGGCACTGAATATATACTTTCAAGTTTTAAGGGCTTGTTAATTATAATTTTTTATGTTCATAAGATAAGGATATTTGACGTATACTTTCAAGTTTCAAAGGATTATTAGTTACGCCCCAATTCCCTTGACAATGTTTCGTGGGATACGTCTTTCGGGAACATAGTCGTAGCCGTCTCTGTTTGGTTATCATAAAGTGACCAATCAAAGCCACAGCCAACCACCCATGACCCGCAAGCAACCTGAAAATAACTTCAATGTTATCGAGCAGTTTCATGCCCTATGCAAGAAATGTATTCACATCTAAGCAATTCTTAAGTCAGAACCCCATATGATTGCTACTAATATTCTAGGCATCGAATGATTATTTCCTTCTATTTATTTACCCAATTTTGGGGATGGTGTGCCTACACTTGCTTCATTCATAGTAATCATACAGTCAGACAACAGAGGGAAACAAGTTTGTGTTGACCGTTTCTTTGATCACTGCAGCTTTGTGTTCATCGACCTTTTACCTTTCTAGTGTCACTTTTTGTCAAAATCCCCTCAAAATCAGTATGAATCTAAGTTGAAGCTTACCCCTTTGAAAAGGTAGATTCTTTGCCTGGATTTGTTGCCCCCAAATCGTTGTTATTTTCTCTCTCCTATGGGGACAGCTTCCATTGCAGCCCAAACTCCATTTCTTCAAGGCACCCATCAACAAAATCATCATCAAAATTACAATAATCATCATCAACTCCGACATAGACATCAAGCTGTTGATGGCCAAGGTAGAGAAACCCTCCTTGATAAAACCCTTCAACGGTTAGATTTCCATCTCACCTTACTGGGCTTTGGTCAGAGTTCTCCTCTAAGCTTTATTCTGTCTTGGGTTGCATTTTTGCTTCTGGGTGTTGCGCTTCCCGTGTTTCTAATTGAGCAAAACCTCTGCTCAGGCTGTGAAGATTATATAGTCGAGGGCTTTGAGTATAATGTTCATGTATCTCAGGTTCTTCTTGCAGCTGTTTCTTTGATTTGGATATCCCACAATATTAGGAAAAGAGGGATTCGAAATTTCTTGTTTGTTGATTGGAATAAAGGACATGAGTGCCGGTTCATGGACAAATATATAAAAAAGATTAAGGTAATTTCTGCATTTTAGGTTTTATTTCTCTGTTGGGTTTGTGATCTTGTATCGTAATACTGACTTAGTGGAATTTCATTCATACTTGTTGCTTGATTAATCAAGTCGTTATGTTTTTATCCCTTGATAGTTTGACTTGTTAAGGCAAACAAATTTAGGTTGGAAGCTCTTCTTTGGAAAGACCGCTATTATCAGTGTTAATCCACAGTTGAAAACTCCCTATTATCTAGTGTGAGTCCACAGTTAATGCCGAGAAACACTATGACTGAAGTGTTCCTAATCTTGTCAATGAAAGAAAGAGTCAGTTCATGGTTTTGTCATAAACTTGCACTCTTCCTATTGAATGCATTAATCAATCAGCAAATAGCTTGCTGCTTCGGTTTCTGCAGTTTTAGCCATTTGATTGTGTGGACTAGTCATCACTATTTAGCACTTCCATGTCAAATGTAAGCAAATGGTTCCAGAGTTGCTGGTTTGGAGTTAGGAGGATCGGTTGGTTGCTTTAGAAGAAATGGTGAGCTTTTCGCTCTCACAATTCTAGGGCTTTGCTTATTGAGGTTTAAGCCATGATAAAGGAATTTGATTATGAAGTTTCTTAGTGTACTATGCCCTTGTCTTTGTGCTTTAGATTGATAAGCAAGAGCATTATGTTGTGGAAGCCGGGATACTACCTGTCTAGTATGACCTTTATTGGTTGGGACTGTTGGTTTTGGCCCCTTTTCAGTGTACTCTGCCTGAAGGAACTTTCGTGCCATAAGTCTCTTTGCCTTCATTCATGTGATTACTAAAGGAGATATAGTATCTCATTGACAGCACAGTTTAGAAGAGGAAAATCCCCAGGAAATATAATTCTGGAGGAGTAAGTCCGAACTGCTTCCAAATTTGAAGGCAATGATTATTCAATTGCAACCATAGTCTGACCTAAGTTTCATCATGGATGAGAAGCAATATGGCCAGAGCAAAATGAGGGAACAAGTTAGCTTTGACTTGATTCAAGATTGTCAATGACTCCGGCACTCTGTAACTACTTTCGACATGGTGGAATAACTGGTTCCCGTCATTTCTTATTTTCTGTGTGCTGGCATTGAGACTTGGAATCTTGCAGATATAATGACAAACTTTTAATGTTGTTTTACCATCAAGACTTCTGAATGCTTCCTTTGTTGTTTTCCTTTGTTATATATGATTAGTCGACACTCATCAGTGGCTTATCATTGTTGTCCTTCAGGGTTCCTATCAACTGTTGTTACTGTCACTTGTTCCATGTTGCATCCTAAAGTTTGCTCATGTGTTCACACGCACATTATATTTGCAAGACCGATCATGGTGGTGGGCCGGTCTTATTGTTTCAGGATCAGTAATATCATGGACATATCAGACTGCAATTTTTCTGGCGGCTTGCGTCTTGTTTCACTTAGCTTGCAGTTTGCAAGTGATTCATTTCGATGATTATGCAGAACTCTTGGAGAGAGAATCTAATGTTTCAGTTTTAATGGGAGAGCATTTGATATTGACTCACTGCCTCTCCAAAATCAGCCACAGATTTAGGAACTATCTTCTTGTGATCTTCTTGATAGTCACAACAGCCCTAGTTGTGGCTTTGATGCAGATTGCAAATGCCGGTAACAATGTTACTTTCCTAAATGTCGGAAATTTTGCTGTAAGTCACATGTACATGGTTATTTTAATTTCACTCTTTTGTACTTGTCCATTGCTGAATATGAGATGTCTAACTAACTGAAAACTGAAAACTGAATGACAAGCGAAACTGGGATTTTTTTTTTTTTTTTTGGGGAGTTGAGATAATGAAGGACTTTTGCTTTGAGGTGTCTGACCAAGAAAGTTGAAGGTTTAATTGATGTTGGCTAGGAAATAAAATGAGCTACGTGATTCTCTATTTTATTTGTTTGTGTTTGACAGTTTGTGTGTCCGGGCCGGGGGATTTCCTTGCTTTTTCACACCCATATTTCAAACCACTACATGAATGTGAACCCCAATAACACCAGAAATACCAAATCGGTTCGTCATTTGACCTTGGATTCATGCTTTGAATTGACGCTCCAAAATGTGCACGCCTCTGTCCTCCAAGTGGCTACTTCCTCCTTCCAAGAGGACACAAAAATTGAAACAGAAGTGGTAGAACACAGAGTTTTAATGGGCTTGGCAGACAGCTTTTTCAGGTTTGGTTAATTTCTGGTTGGGTCAAAACTTGTTGATGGTGGGGTGTTCAGGGACATTTTGGCGTTGGCTATGCATCATTTTTGCCACATCTGCTTATAAACTATTTTTGTTAGTTAAGCAGACTTCAACGTGTTTGATCGACCGGTGCAACCACTTCAATTCTTTTCTTCTTCTCTCATTTGGGTCATGAACTCTCCTTTTCCCTCTATTTTCAGGTCACTACACTTGCTCAAGTCGTTGGAACACTTCTTTGCTTGCATGCTGGCACAAAAATTTCTAGCAAGGCCCACAATATAGTTGCAGTGGCTTGCAGATGGCATGCTTTAGCAACCTGCAAGCCTTTTCAAGCATCGTGGCGTTTCAGTGCAGGGTCTTTAAGTCGATCAGCTTCACAGGGATCGTTAACTTCAACTTCCTCTGACAGTGATCTGTCTACATTGGATGGTCTTCAATTGCCCGCCAGATCACAACTTGCATCACTCCCTTCATATAACGAGAGGCAATCATTTGGTAAGTCTTAGTTCATCTGTCATGTTTATTATTCCTATCCTCTCTATGATTCATAGGTACTTGTGTGTCCTATTTGCGAATCTTTGGATTGTAAAAGAAAACTCTGGAGTCTCATCTGTGTCATAGTCATACTGACTGGCAACTGCAGTGATGTATTTGCAGACAAATCCAGGAGGGATCACGCTGTATGGCTGGGCAGTTGATAGATCGCTTTTGACTCAGATCTTCTTTCTTGAGCTCTCCCTAGTGCTCTTTGTGTTCGGTCAAACCATCATTTACACCTCAACCCCTCCAATATAAGTACATGACCAAGGGCAATGTCTTTTTGCTGCATCATTGCAGTTTCAATGTATCCTGATCTGACATTGCAGCAAGTGTATTTCCATTGACTACTATTTTGCAGGGAAATGAATTGCAAAAGGTCATCTTATGTCAGATATATACCCACTAGGTTTCAGTTAGCAGACAGTTTTGTACAATGAGACGTTTTTTTTTACAATAAGACTATCATCTTATTCCTAACATTACAAGAACAACAATAACAATACCACCATCGAACAATAGCATCACCACCACCTCCCAGTGTGGGTTCTGCTTTTGCAGAGTCTGGGGATCATCTTATTCCTAACATTGAATTTGCAAAGTGTTGCCAATGAGTCAATGGTTAAAATAGGCGACTGTCATCTTTAGTTTGGATGTGATACCAATAATACCATACTTGTGTGAGTTTCAAAATTGTGATGTGTAATTTATATTTCATTTTTTTAGTACAAAAATTTAACATTTCATTTGAATATGCTCTATAATGCTTAATTGATTATTGGTGTCAATTAGTCTAAATGGTAAAGATTTTGAGAGTTGTGACCACGAATCTTCGTTCAATTTCCTTTGTAAAGCTTATGCATCTCCAATGAGACCCGCAAAAAAGTTCAATTAGTTTTCTAATTAAAAAAATTCAAATTGAAATTGGATATGTGTAACATATATGGGAGTGGATTAGGTGGGAAAAGTGAATCTTGGCCATCCAAAATATCATCCAAGAGCTGAAATTAAAACTGAGGATCATTATCCGTGTGCATTGCTATCACCCAATCGCATTATGCCATATTAAATTAAACTAGATCAGCTTAAATTGGATAGATTTAATGATTATGTTTTCCTTTATTGGTGTTGGGAAGCTAATCAGTTAGCAATTGGGCTGGAATTTGAAAATTGGGCTGGAAATATGACTTGGACATTACTACATAGATGTTTAACCTTTTTTTTTAAAAAAAATAAAAATAGAAATAGAGAAATTCACTCCATTTTGACCCTTTCCTAATCGCTGTCCTAATTGGAGCTCAGATAATCTTAACACCCCCCGCCCAATTTTTTTTTTAAAAAACAAAGAATTCCCCAAATTTCCTATAATCCCTCTTTCCCTGCTCTTCAATGTCGCAAAATATTATGTAAATTTAAGAGAACGTGTTCTTGCATCTAATATATATATATTTTTTAGATGTATTTATCATATGTTCTAATTTTTAATATATAATTGATTATATATCATATGAAAGTACATACTATCAAAAGTACGATCTGTGTTTTGCTTCAATCTTCATCTTCTCTCTCTTAATTACTGTAATTCTCTCTCATCCACACAATCTAATTTTGATCACATTATACATGGGAAAGAGCCAGTTGACACAGCAGTGAATAGTCATAGTTAAGTACAAGCATTCGTTGTTTTAATTTCGCAAATTTGTCAATGTACATAGTTCCGTTATCATTCACAAACATATATATATTCTTCCTTCTAAAATTTTGAAAGACAATTTAAACGCAAATAGTAGCCAAAAAAATAAAAAAATTAAAACAATGTAATTGAAATTAGTAATATGCTTGAATGATAAGTGGCAGTCATGTATATAAAGAATAGACACCGACAGACGAGTAAAATTCCAACTCGGTGTAACGCGTAAACTCGGTCTTACGTATAGGACTGAGTCAGCCCACTCTACCCAACAACTAGAAACCCTATCTGCAATATATACACATACGTACCACAAAATAGGAATTTAGGAGTCTTCTGGGATGGGTGCAAGCCCTTGCGGTGGCGGCGACTTTGACGAGAGAAAAGCAAACCCTGGAGACAGATTGCGGCGGCAATTGTGTTGGCTCGCTTAATTAGGAGAACATAGGAAGTCAATGGCGACGATCTCGGGGTCGGAAACCCTAGCTAGTGTCCACCTTCTCGATGGGGATCAACAGGTAAACCCTACGAGGAGCTAGGGTTTCGCTAGGTGGTGACTCTGGCGGATATCGTCCGCGAGACACAGGGCGATGGACGATCATGAGTTCGATCGGCAACGCTGGTTGGGAGCGGAACCGATGTCAGGTTGCCTTCCGAATCCACCGCACCAGCGTTGCCGTGTTGTTGTGGGGTTCGAAGCGGGAACACTGACAACAACAGTTGCCCATTGATGGAGAGAGAATTGACGAATAATGGAGAATTAAGACGTAAAGAGAGAATGAGGAAGAATTGAGAGGAGACAGAATGAAATGGGAGCCGGACGACGAACAACTTACAAGTATCCAAGCTTGTGTTAGTTACTGAAACGGGAGACAACGAGGTCAAACATGGTCAAACAGATTACCGCGTTTCAGTTACTGAAACGATCGCGTTTTGCGCCTTTGGTTTCTTCTGAGTTTGCCGCCCTTCATTTGATTTCGGCTTTAAAAGTCTTAATGTACAAATTAGGTACAGATTTATTTGTTTTTTTTTTTTTTAAACTCTCGACCAGATTGTCGAGAATTGTGAAATCAAAGGGTAAAAATTGAACCATGGGCAAATTATATTACATTCGCCCGCATATGTACAATGAAATGGGTCTAATAAAATCAAAAAATAACAATAGTAAAAACAGAGAGAAATAAATAAATAACTTTATAGTACCCATCAAAATCGTGATTATTGCTACAATGTAATAAGAAGAATTGAGAATTAAGGAATATTCTTCCTATACCAATATTAATTTTGGATCTCGAACATTTTCCCCTTGCAAATAAGACAAGATATAAATTACTTACATGTATATATGAGCACAAGTAATCAAGCAATTGAAATTGATTGGTCGATTCACTCTAATTAATTTAATAAATGATATTATAAGTTTTAAGTTGATAAGAAGTGTCTTGCAATAAGATATTTATTGTTAAAAACATTAGTACAAAAAGAAATTCTCATAAATCTAGTCCTATTATAGTAGACAATGCTATCATTTCAAATACTACGGTTTACAAAAAATTAAAATATTTTCTTTATAACCACACTTTTTTCCCTTTGAAATTTATAAAGTTTTCAATACTAATTGACTTTTAAACATCAAGTAGTCGTCAAATTGGACAGATACACTTCATTCTAATTACATACTGTATCCACATTTTACAGTGCATCTAATTAATTTGAAAATCTCTGTTTTCTGAGACCAACGTATGCAAGGTTGCCACTAGAACATGAGTGAAAAAAATTAACCAGAACAAATGAAGAGGAGTATACCCACCTTGAAATTTCAATGCTGAATACCATCGACACAACGCTCGGCGGAATAATTAACTTCTCGCGTTTGAAGATGGACTGAATTTCAACATTTGGTTGTCTTGTCTTTCAAATAGGGATATACCATACCCTCATCATATGCTACAAAAAAGAATGGAAACATAAGCAGGTTCACACCAGACCAAGCAGCAGGCAATTTCTGTCAGATAATTGCCTGAGTGCCTTTCATACAAGATGAGACAAAGCAATTATGAGAAATATCATTAAAATGCTATGAAAACAATGGAAACAGAAAAGACTGCAAAATAGCATACTAAAATTAAAATGTGGCAGAAGGAAACATTCTGTGAAAGACAGGAATTCCATCAACCAATTATGATAACAATATACAAGTCCATACTGGGCCAACATTTTAAAACATGCTTTACAGAAACATTTACAGCAGGACAACTAAATGGTGCGTACCGTTTCAGGGTCGTAAGTTAGAAGCCTGGCCCATTCAAAAGTAAAATCCAGCATCAGACAGAACCCGCGATCCAGTAAGTTATACCTGCATGGAACATTTGCACGGTTAAAAATTACAAAAATATGTGCCCTTGACACCAATACTGTACCAATAAGGCCAGAAAGGCAGACCAGGATCACCCAAAGATGGAGTGCCAGGGAAAAGAGCGCAAAGAATAAGAAACATTTGACGCAATTATGAAGAAAGGCTATGGAGAAACCAGGCCAAATTGTCCCTCGCTCCAGGCAACCTGGAGAAACCAGGCCAAATTGTCCCATTTGAAGTGCCAAGAATCCTGAATATCTGCAATACATAACGGCAACACAAAAATAGTAGCTTAGGAATTAGCCCGCGAACAATTACACAACACATTTCAGCTAACAATTTTCAATATGCACCATCACGATGAGTTCTGAGCGGCATATTTAACATTCTAAATGTTAACTATAACATTCCCATCAAAATGTCACTGGCTTATATAATCCAGGATAACAATATCCAGGTCTATGAATTCGTGTACATCCACACGCAAGCTTTTTATATATTTCACTGGTTCATTAGTCACTGCTCGGAGAACATTTGTACATTTGTCTACCAGAAATCCCTGCAGGAGCAAAGCCCATCCTTGAAGCAGTGGAATCTGTTGTTGTCCCTTACAATCATCTCTCTTCCCTCCAACTTTGAGATAATCTTTATAGCCGAATGACAGTCTGAACACACCCTTAAATTCTTCACCACCCTAATCACAGATCCAGGTTTGCTAACAAGCAGAGCGAAACTGATGGCCAATTTCTCACTGTGCACACCAACCATCTCTTCTTTATCTTCCTCCTCAATATCACTTAACACGCAATCCTTATCAGCAAAATATCCAGATTGTCTCATTTTCTGTCTCAACTTTGACAAGAAGCCGAATATTTCTTTTGATCTTTCATGTGATCTGTCTCCTGCTATAAATTTATGTATTTTACCATCATATTCAGCTAAGCTCCATCCGGTCGCCTTAACCACTCCCTTTTGCTTCATATATTCTCTAACCCTCTCAACATCCTTCCACCTACTGGCTGCAGCATATACATTAGATAGCAAGACATAATTGCCAGAGTTATTGGGTTCAAGCTCAAAGAGCTTTTTGGCAGCAAGTTCTCCTAGTTCGACTCTCCTGTGAATTCGACCGGCATTAAGAAGAGATCCATAAACGCCCGCGTGGGGTTCCATTGGCATGTTCTCCAGTAACCTCAGAGCTTCATCCAACTCACCTGCTCGACCCAAAAGGTCAATCATGCAGGCGTAATGGTCAACTGATGGACAGTTAATAGATTCAAATACCTTTCGGCCTTCTTGTATTAAACCTGCATGGCTGCACGCAGTTAAGACCCCTATGAATGTCAGACGGTCAGGCTTAATGCCTTCCTTGCCCATTTTTGAAACAAGCTTTATAGCTTCACTAGCATCACCATGAGCTGCAAGGGCTGCAATTATTGTATTATAGGAAACCACATCTCTCAAATTGATTTCCTTAAAGATCCTCATTGCATCCTTCATGCTACCACATTTCGAGTACATGAATATCATGGAATTGTAACCAGAGATGCTAAGTTTTATATCCGCCTTGGAAAGGAAATCGACAACCCAATTACCCAATTCCAAGGCCCCAAGATGTCCACATGCTGACAGTGCACTTACCATGGTCACCTCATCTGGTTTAGGGTGACCCACTTCGATCAACTGCTTAAATAATTCAATGGCCTGAGGTGATTGTCCATTTTGAGCATAACCAGCAATCATGGAATTCCATGAAACAATGTCCCGTTCAGGCATCTGGCCAAAGAGATCCCTTGCAGAAGTGAGGTCTCCAACACGTGCATATGCTGAGATCATAGCATTCCGAGCAGCAGTATTAGCATGGGTTCCCAATTCATCAAAGATATCTCTTGCAGCCTCTAACTTCCCACATTTTGCAGACATATCTAGAAGAGCTGTCTGAATAAATGGGTTCACATGGACCTTTTTTGCATCAAGCATTCCTACCAGCAATTCTACAAGAGAAGCATCACCATGTGACGAAGAAGATGAAATGATGATTGTCCAAGTCCTGTCATCAGGGTGGACCCCTGCATCCAACATTTCATTGAACAATTTGAAAGCCTCATCCTTGAACCCATTCTGAGCATACCCAGAAAGCATTGCATTCCATGATACCACGCTCTTCTGAGGCATAACATCAAAATACCATCTCGCTCTCTCCAGATTCTTGATCCTAGAAAACCCAGTAACCATACAAGTCCACGTAATAACATTTCTCTGAGGCATTACATCAAACAACCTAAGTGCTTCAATCTCCAACCCCCATCTCCAACACCCAGAAATCATCGAGTTCCAATCTGCAACAGCTCTGTCAGACATTTCGTCAAACAGTTGGCGTGCAACCTCGATTGGACCATGTTTTGCATACATAGCCATGATTCCGTTGCTTAAGATTCGATCACAAATATAACCCAATTTAAATATATGGGCATGCAGTGCAATGCCGGATTTTTCAGCAGATTTTATCAAGATCGGATACACAAAAGCATCAGGCCTAACCTCAGCCCTTAGCATTTTCTGGAAAAGGGCAGTAACCTCATGATGGGCACCCAAATGGGAGAGATATCTGAGCATACAATTGTAGAGAGAGACAGTTGGGTATTGGACGAAGTTAAAAACGAGGTTGGTGTAGGAGGACGGGGCGTTTAGGCGAGTGCACTTGGTGATTAGTAACGAAACCCAGAAGCTGTTCTGATGGAGTGAGTTCAAAATCATCTGGGCATGCAGTTGTTTCAAATGCTCGTGGCTGCTTAGTTTTTTAGCAATGGAGATTAAAGACGAATACATAGGATTCAATTCGCAATTCCATCAATTTCATCTCTTCAATTCAAGCAACGGTAGTGGGAAATTTGAAAATGCCATCGGGTTAAACAGAGAATGAAGATCAAATGAGAAGATCAGTAAGGTGGACAGAGAATAATGGAGAGTGAGCAGGGAAAGCTGTCAAAAGCTAACCTGATATGATTATTAGTCCGAACCGAATACAAAATTAAGTGGGTTTGAATAAAAATTTTTAACCCATTTAATTAAAGGGGTTGATACGTTTGATCCGTTTAATTAATTGGGTTAGGATTAGATTAAGAATTTTGACACGAAAAAAATACCTATTTAACACGTTTAATTAAACAGGTTAAATAGGTCGACTTGTTTACCCAATTACCGTTTATTTTTTGGGGAAAATTGTGAAAAAGTAGGGTTTAATCAGTCGATCTGGGTTTTGGGGTCGTGGTTTTTGCAGATAAAGGACAATGATTATGTTGTGATGATATATTGAACTTAAAAGAATGGTTTATAATGTTCCTTAATCATACTTTAGTCGAAATATTAAGTGGGTAAATGAGTAACCGGATAATCTGAACCTGACCCGTTTATATCAAACGGATTAATGGGTAAATTTCAGGTCAAACCGTTTAAAAAATAAACAGATACAGGTCAAGGATTTCAACCCATTTAATAAATGGGTTAGGTTCAGGTTGAGGATTTCTCGACCCATTTACCCGACCTGACCTATTTGACAGCCCTAAGGGAAAGACAGAACTCGAATGAGAAAGAAAGAGAGCGAACGAGACAATCAGAGATTTTTTTTATAATTTTTGAGACAGAGACATCCAGAGAATAAGACCCTGTCTTTTTCATTGATAAATTCAAATTTACCAATCTTAACAAACTTCAACCTATATTAACCCACTTCAACCCACTTTACGAACTTCAATAAAAAAATGTCAACTTTAATCCACTTTAACCAACTTTAACCCACTTCTCACTATTTTAAACAACTTCTATCCATCATTAAAAACAAAATTCAACCCATTTCAACCTATTTCTACCAATCTCAACCGACTTCACCAATTTACTAATCCATATTTCCCAACAAAAAACAACATGCCCTAAGTTCGCGCTCGTGTCTTGCCATGTTAGTGAATGAGGGAAAACAATTAACTATCACATAGTTTTTTTTTTTAACGCCTTGAAAACAATTTTTTTTAACCACTATTCTATTTTAATTTAATTTTGAGGAGGGTAACATTTATGTCAAGATGAATTCCTTTCTTATTTAAAACATAAAAAAATAAATTTTGTGAAACTGTCAAATGTAACTTGCTCAATTTTTGCGCACGAATTGTTTTCTAAACAGTCGGTATCAAGTCATCAACTAATTGATAACTAAACTAGAAAAATGTCTACTTTGAAATAATTGTTTTACTAGTGACAACTTGAGTCATCATATCAAGAGTGGTGGTCTTCAACTTTTTCAAATATACGTTGGTTAATACTGAACATGGTTAAGAAAACCGATACGGACCGGCCAGTCCGACCGGTCGCCCCGGGAACAGGCCGGAGCAACGGGCCGAAAATTAAGTTAACTCGTTTGGCTAATCGAATTGGAAAAACTCGGTCAAATCCGGTTGGACCGACTGACTCGGTCAAACCGGCTCACCCGCGGTTGGACCGAAATTTCCCAGGTTCTTTAGAAGTCCTTTTGTTTTTTTGTGGCCTGATTAATTCACAGCCCATGCGCCTCGACCCCCCCCTCTCTCTCTCTCTCTGACGGCTGGCGACCCAATCCTAGGTCGCGCGCCTCTGCTTCGAGCGTCCCTTGGCAGCCGCTCTCCAGCGTCGCCGCCGGTCGCCGGCCAGTGTTGAACGTAAGCCGATCCCTCTGCTTCGTGTTATTTTTGGGCAAGAATATCTGACCTGGAAGGAGAGAGAAAGTGATGGAAAAGAAGAACAAGAAGAAGAGGATGAAGATGGAGAGAAGCAGTAGCATATGGAGAAGATAAAGACGAAAAGGAAGATGAGCATGAATACCCAGATCTGGAGCGGCTATGGGGTAGGGAAGGTGAAGAGGAGGATATGGAGAAGAGGAAAAAGTTGGGGGGATTGTGTGATGATACGAAAAGCACATGGGAAAGTGGGGTTAGTTTATTGGTTTCTAGGAAAGAGTGTCGTAATAATATTGATGACTTTTTATTGTTATATTAATAATATTATTCTAGATTCTGTTAACAAAATTAATTATTCACACAGCAAAGAAATTAGTTATTCAATTTTTTAGAAAATTTATAAATTGTTTGGGCCTCTTATGGGAGCCCAAATGCTCTTATTTTTTTTAAAAAATATTGAATTGTATTTTTTTAAATATTGAACTATTGTAGTAGAATGTTAATCAATATATATTTCTTTATTTATTATTAAACTCTTGTAATTTTTATATTCAAATATGTGTGAATTTTTTTAATTTATTGTATTTTTTATTTATTATTATAACAAATATATGTAAAAAAAATTTCCAGGCACACCGGGTTGTGCCGGTCTGACCCGGTTTGACTGTAAACCGGATCACCCGGTCCAACCTCGAGTCAAACGGCCTGACCGGTTCGTTTACCGAGTCGGTTCTCTCAACCTTGATACTGAACGCAATCATCTCTTGAAATTTTTGGGATTGGAAACATCATCACCAAAGACTTCTGAGGTCATTGTGATAAGAATCAAATGTACATGTCACAAGCTCCCCGATCTTCCTATTGATGAATACAGCGCTCCGTAAAACAAGTGCAAGGAAAGCATTCCAAGACCACTTCAATTTTTGGGTTCGGGACAGGGTTTTAAAACTCGGCCGTTCCGTCCGTCGTAAAACGGAAATCAACTTGGATGAACCGAAAAACACCGCGAAGTCAGTGTGACAAGCGGGTCACCCGGGAACGGCCGCATTGGCCGTGACGGAACGTGAAACGGACGAATAACTCAGCCTGAATTCAACAAAACACACGCAAGGTGGCTTACGAGGAAATTGGCCGGTGGAATCTGACCAGACGGAGCCGGCGAAGGAGTAGGCGGAAGAGCGAGAGAGTCGAAGAAGGAAGGGGAAGAGCAAGAGGGGAGGAGGCCGGTGGAGGAAAGCGAAGAGAGAGAGAGCCACCGGCACTCGAAGGAGGAAGGCAGTCGAAGGAGGACCAGCAATCGAAGAGAGAGAGCCACCGGCACGGCAGTCAAAGGCGGACTAGCAGTCGAAGCCTCGAAGGTGAGGAGTGAGGATTGAAGAGTGAAGAGCAAGGGTGAGGTAGTCTGAGGACTGAAGAATGAAGATGAGGGTTCTAGAAAGCCTTAAGTTAATGAGTTTGATTTGTGCAGAGTTTAACTGAAATAAAGGGCGGCCGACCGAGCAATTCATTGTTGTTTCAAAAATTAAACTGTTGAAAGTTATTGATATTTACATTATTTTGGCTAATACTTCATTATATTATTGTTTGCAAGATTTTTTTTTAGTTATGATATTTTTATGTTACTTACGTTAATAATGTGAGTTTTTTTGTTATGCTTATATTAATTATTATGTTAATTATATATATGTTATTGATGTTGAATATGTTATCGTTATCATATTGTATGTTAATTATGTTATCTTTATATTATTTATGATCATATTACCTTTCTGTTAATTAGGAAAGTTGTGTGTCACTATGTGTTAATTATGATATTTTTTTGTTAAGTTTAAAATCAATTTACGATATTTATATTAAATATGTTATTATTTTGATAATTGACAATTTGCGTGAAAGCTTTTCTTACTTATTTTGTTTGAATATTGTCAAAATTGACCCAATCTAATCTACTTAAACAAGAACTATGCTACAAAACAACATTACTTAGCGAATTGTGGTACTAAAATACAAATACAGATGATAAATTCAACTATGTGAACCTTCTCACGCCGCAACGGACGCGATACATTCCGCGACCAACGCATCCAACGATCCCGTGCCAACGCGACCGAAACCGCAAATGCGCGTTTTAAATCCCTGGTTCGGGAAGGTAACATATAACTAAACTTCTGCTTTCTTCAAATAAAAAAAAAAAGAAAAAGAACAGGTAGGAGCACTTGCACCTCTGGTTGAAGAGATAGTGAGCTATTCACTTGCAGAATCCAAGACATCGCTTCCTGAGCTTCAGGCATATCAACCACGTAGCTGTTTCAGTTTCAATGTTGCAGAGTGGCATAGGGCTGTCTTGCTGTTTGACAAGTACTCACTCGTCACAACGTTAGTACTGGTCACTATGCCACAATTAGCGAAAATTAGAGCAACTTAAATTTTGTGAAATCCATTTATTTGAGCAAGCTTCTATCAAATTTACATGTTCCCATTCCATTGCATAATACTAGTCAATGCTTGAGATCAAGGGTTCTGGGCTGCTTTATTCTAGGCACCCTGAGGACTGTGCCGGGTTCATCAAGCGAACGAATGGCGCGAGCCACTGGACTTATTGGACATCAATTTGAATAGCTTTGTGATAGTTCATGGTGTAGAACATCCCACAGTCCACAATCCACAATAGCCATAGAAACTCCCTTGTCGTGCCCGGCGTAACAGCCTGACTCGTGTAGAAGTCAATTGTCAACATCCAATCTTTTATTGAAATGGTTTCTTCAATATTCAACTGAACGTGGTAACAAGGCTGCTATAGCAATGAAAGAGGTATCCGTTTTGAAATTTCCTTCAGAACTTGGTAACAAGGCAGCTATAGCAGTGAAAGATAATAGAACAGCGAATTTTTTTTTTAAAAAAAAAAAAAAACCCGAACATGCTTCCATCTTGATATTTCAACATAAAGTACACCTTTAACAACAGGAAATCAATGCTGCATACCCTTGGCACAATGTTATGGGGGGCAATGGGTAAATGTGTACCTCCAACCAAGTAGCTCAATTATCACCTTCTTTGGGAAGGAATAACTTCACTTTCAGTCTCCCCGGTTTGGAGATGTACTGAACTTAAACATTTGCTTCTCTCCAAATAGGGATATACTCCCTTCATAAGCTACAAAAAAAGAAATGTGAAACGTTCAACGGTACAACATTGCTCACACAGAACAAAAGGAAGCACCATGAATATATTGTGGCTCAAATGTTTTATTCCCGGCATTGAGTCTACAAACATAATGTCAATCAAACAAACAGGTACCATTTACAGTCTGGAAACATGCACCAATAAATATGAACTCAGTCTAAACAGATCAACCAAAAACGATGGTGTTTGAATGGAGGTCACCCCAAAAGCTGATACTAGGTTACCAATAACAACCAGCTAAGCTAGCTGATACAGAGAATTCAATCACAGATTTAGGCATACAGAAATGCCAGCAGAATCACAAACGTTTTTGGGAAAAACATCAGTCTTGAACCTCTTTAGAAGCCGGCAAAACTGGTTCACAGGGTGCAGGAATAGACAGATAAGGGGGTCTGAATATTTCCAAAGAAGCAGAAGGCATGATTGAACTCATACGTTCCATGAAAGCTTTAATGAACTGAAAGCGGGAGACATACATTTCAATAGTCCCTCACCAGCAATTCAACCAAGCTTCCCTTCTCTCCCAACTCTCTCTTCCCTTTGAATTAAAACAAAATTTATAGGTGCCACAACCCACAATAAACAAACAACATGAGCATGCCCCATTTCATTAACACTTTGCCTTGTTTCAATACCACCACCATCATCGAGGGTGAATCCCACCTAAACGTGAGCGCACCATGAAATTTTTAGCGGAAATACGATATCGTAAGCACACATGATCAAGGTTCACACCAGACCAAGCAGCAGCCGATTTCTGCCAGACGATTGTTTGAGAGCCTTTTATACAAGATAAGACAAAGTAATGACGAGTAATGACGAGTAATGTCGTTAAAAATGCTATTTGACAATGGAAATAGAAAAGAAAAATTCAGGACAGCACACTGTGTTCATATGTGGCAGATGGGTGCATTACACGTTCGGGGAAAGATAGAAGTTCAACCAACGAACAATCATATGACTCGTTTGAGCTATCCTCCCTAAGCTTGCTTCTATATGATCATTTTCCATCCACATAACATATCTAAAGTCTAACCAGACCATCTCCTTCAGATACCACCGATTAGAATAATGTAAGTAAATTCCGAAAGAACCAAAACACATCATTTAAAAAACAGGTATGAATAGAAACATTGAGTATCTGTACCTCAATGGAGCTTGAGACAGGTATATAGTGTGGAGTACGAAAACACAATTGGGGGGTTCTACCTCCTCAACCTGCTGGCTTTAGTACTGCACTGACATTTGCAGAAAAGAGTCATAATAGCTCGGGACTGCTATAAATTTAGCTAGCCAAAAATCATGGGAAAAGAAATCCAGCAATTCTGAACGCAGCTTCAGATAAAAATATAGGACGTCAATTGAGATCACCAAGGATATAAGATCTCTGAGAAAAAATGGATACAAAAGTAGACAGCAACACAACTAAAAGCCAAGCCCATAACTCATTAACTTGGGCACAAGCCATACAAGTTCTTCAGGAAAACCCAAACTTATTACAAGGCCACTTTTCATCACCTCTGAATGCTATCAAACTTCCAAATCTTCATAATACATAAACAAGATGTCTGCCAAAAAGGCACTAGTAATCAACTTCTCCAGATCATAATACAAGATAACTTATTTTGAAAGGATGCAACCCAAAAATTGTAACAGAGTATGTTTTAGCTAAGGATTAAATACCAACAATCCACAGCCTGCAACTTAAATTTGATGAATTAACCACAGTAAGCTTATTTACAGAATATATAAGACAAGGAGCTCTTCATCCCATAATTTCCAACAATTAGCTGATAAGCACACCTTGGAACACAATAGCAAATATCAATTTAAAAAGCTGAACTGTGCCCTCTTTTTCCCCTTTTTTTGGATGTGAGGATGCATTTTGATTCTGTATTAGATAAGCAACTCGTTATCCAGACAAAAACTTACAAGAACCATACTAAATAAAGCATGTGAACATCATGGTCAGAAGATGAACACTTCACAGGTGCATCCCATCCCTTCATACAACGTTACGGAAATCTGTCTTTGCAATATAACAAAATTTGCTTCAGCAGAACCACACAAGTATCCACACCCAATCAAAATAGACATCTCAGCCCCCACTTCACTCCCAGATGCACTAGATTAACAAATTACCTCTTCTCTATTATGCCGTCAATGAAAAGCAAAGAATGTCCCCTCCGCTTTACACCGACCATCTCTTGCAAAGACAATTTGGAAATTAAAACATGCAGAAGAAGAAATATACCAGAAATCCAAAGCGGTTATTATTGAAAACCAAATTCTAACAGAAATGTTTACAATGCAGCTATAGAAATACTTTACATACACGTTTTCGACTGAGTCCGATCTTTCTAGAAAAGAAAAGCCATTATGCCACACCTTGCAATGCAGGCAGTGTCAAGAGGCATCCCTAGGTTATCACGAAAGCTGGACAACAAATTTAGCCTGCAGCAGATCTGGTTGGCAAAGGCAAAGAATATTCTATCCTCTCCTTTCATTGGATGTGCCTGCTAAAAAACAGCATGAATCATAGTCTCACAATCCATTTTGCAACGTGTGTTGAATCCACCTCTCTCACCTCAGCCATCTCTGTCTCTTAGCATAGGCAAAAGTCACAGAAAATAATGATCAAGTTTTACACTTGGCTACTAGCCAAACAAGCCCCCTGTCCCCAGTTCTGCTTGGCGCAACTCCTTTCTACGTTGCTCTTCTAAAGGATCTGGGCTCTTGTAAACTCTACGCATGCGCCTGCCAGTCGCACAAATTACCTTAGTAACTCACAAGGCCAAAGGAGCACAAATTATCAGCCAAAAGACGAACAGGTCAGATGACGTGCGAGTCCCTAATCAGCGTACCTGTCTTGTGCGTGTTGAGCAGGGAACGTGGGCATGAACTCCTTTGACTTGGGAAGAGGAACTTCCCGAAACCACTCATGCTTAAGAGCAGCATCAGCTGTTATGCGCTGCAGTAAACAACCAAATTATGTCAATTTTACAATTCTATACTCCGCTAACATTTTAAAATATGTTTTGCAGAAACACTTACAGCAGGAGTACGAAATGGTGCATACCTTTTCAGGGTCATAAGTTAGAAGCCTATTCAACAAGTCAAACCCAGCATCAGACAGAACCGGCGATCCAGTAAACGATGTTGCTGGAAACTTCTTTCTCAACTGGTTATACCTGAAAGAAACATTTGCACAGTTAATCGTTACAAAAGTATGCGCCCTTGAAACTGAAAACTGTACCAATGAGGCCAGAAAGCCAGACCAGGATCACCCAAAGATGGAAAGCCTGGGAAAAGAGTGCAAAGAATAAGAAAAACTTGACACAATTATGAATAAAGGCCATTTCGTTATAGAATAATGAAAACTTACTGGTGCTTCACAAAATTGACCTTCACCCCAGGCAACTTGGAGAAACCAGGCCAAATTGTCTCATTTGGAGTGCCAAGAATCCTGAATATCTGCAATAGATAATGCCATCACACCAATAGTGGTTTGGAGAATAGCAATTCGCTAAAAGTAACAGGCAGGAATAGTTGAAGAGTAGGACCACCAGTGTCATTTGACACGTCACATAATTGAGTAATCTAATTTACAAGCACAACAAATAGTCATATACACTTTTTGACACATGGGTGTACCTTGTCAAGCTGATCAAATTCTGATTTCCCATTGAAAAGGGGCTCCTTGGACAAAAGTTCAGCCATGATGCAACCAAGTGACCACATATCGATGGCAGTGGAATACTCTTTTGCACCCAACAAAAGCTCTGGTGCCCTGCCAAAGAGAGCCAAAATAAGGGGTGGCAAGAATGAGATCCCACTCCTCAGGCATAGGCAACCAAGAAAAGACGGAGGCAGCAAAATGTTACAACAACAGTCAGTGAACATCACAACTGTCACAGGCAAGCACCCAGATAAGTTAAATTAATAGGACAAAACAAGTGAAATGCTAGATAAAACATCCCTTATCCGAGAAAATAAAACAACTTCATAAACAACCAAATCACATTCACGAAGCATAAGAAGAAAAAATGGCTTATGGACAACTTCAATTAATCGATAAACTAAATTCCGTAAAAGAGCAAAGAGAGGGGGGGTTAACCTTTAATTCAAACTAGAATTTAAACTAGTCCTTCACAAAGAAGACAAATTCAATAAAACCAGCTTACATAATAAATTACATAAAAGGTAAGTAGTGCAGCTCACCTGTACCAAAGAGTAACAACCAAATGAGTATATGGCTTCAACGGGCTTCCATATTGTCGTGCCAACCCGAAGTCACAGATTTTCAACTCACCCTGGTTGTTCAGAAGCAAATTTGAGGTCTTTAAATCACGATGAAGCACCCAATTATCATGCAGATATTTAATACCCTCTAGTAGCTGAAGCATGAGGCATTTAACTTCACTTTGACTAAATGGCTGTTTCATAGTCTCCATGAGTGCTTTAAGATCATGCTCCATATATTCCATCACCATAAAGATACTGTCAAGGCTGCTTCCCACCACAACTTCCTTGACATCCACAATTGATGGGTGATGCAGTGACAAAAGAATGTTTATTTCCCTCAGAGAAGTAAGTGGGAAGCCCTCCCTTTCCTTTTCCATCTTTACCTTTTTTAATGCTACAATTTCCCCAGTCTTCCTATCTCGAGCTCTGTAAACAACCCCATAGGTTCCTTCATCTATCTTATTCAATCTTTCAAACTCATCTACACTTCTACAACCTTGAAGCATATTTACTGTTCTCTTAGGAACAGCTGGAGGCTCAGTTGTTCGATGAGAACAATCCTCATCTTCTGATTCAGTATCCCTGGGGCTAAGACTAGCATCAGTATCATTGCATTTATCATCTACCTTCATATGATCCTCTCTTTCCAAATCATTTTGAAGGCCGCGATCTCCACTAGAAGGCTTGTTTTGCATGCTTCCATCAGAATCCGATGATCTTCCTTTAGCTAAATCAGAAACACCTCTTGAAGTCCCTCCCATTTCAGGACTAGATGATTTCTTGCTCCTCTTGGCATCTAAAAATTCAGAAGATGGCATTTTCCTCCTCCTCTTCCTCATGTCTTCCTCATCAGAAATCTCACCTTCATCAGCAGGAGAGGTGGCATCATCTGCCCACCTTGAAGACAATATGTGCCTGGTAGGAATATAGTCCTCATCTTCTAATGGTTCCAATGGCTCATCAATTCCCCACCTCTGCCCCTGTGATATTGAATTAGGCTGATCTGATGGAGACTCAGACAGAAGATTATCCATAGAGCCATGTTCCACTGGGGCTTTTGGAGGGGAAGATTCAAGCTCTTCCTGAGACTCCTGAGACTTATCACTTTTAGCAGATAATATTTCATTATTCTCTGCAGGAATAGTGAGAGGTGACTGTCGGTAGGATTTACGACCTGGGGGTGGTGGAGGAGGAAACAAAGAGGCAGTTGACGCAATTCTACTCCTCAATGCATCTTTAGTTCCCTTTTCATCTCTATCCCATACTATAGGGGAGAACTTCCTTTTCTTAGTAACTGGAGGGGATAATGCTCCATTCTCCGTCTTCGAGACCTCCACATCTCTAACCAGTGCCTCGGATTCAACAGCACCATCAGACCCACTCTCACTTGACAACTCGCCAGGTTCACGGTCCACGGCTCTAGCTGAATAGTCACATCTCCTGGGACCAGCTCTGCCCCCACTGCCACCAGAATCACTTCTACTAGAAGAAGAACGATAGCCACCATTAGCCAGCTCTCTCTCCTTAATATCCCTCTGCCTAACCCTAACTCTATCCCTACCTGTTACATCCCGATCCCTAACCCGGATACCATTCCTCATCCTATCATATTCATCTTTTGAATAAGCAAAATTCAACCTTGAGTTGGACTCACCGTAATCAGCATCACGTTCCTTGTATTCAATATCATGGTAATCCCCATTCCTTCGCGATGCCATATATCAACGTACAGATAATGCCTCACAGAAAGTACCCACCAAGCAGCCAACCAACAAAAACCCCAACTCCAAAATTAATTCACTATATAGCGCTCAATAACTGAATCCCCAACCCTCACAAATCAGCAATTCAAAGCAAGAGGAATGACACACAAGGACAAAACCCTAAATGAAAAAATCACCAACTTGAAAGCAGCAGCAGCAACAGATCCGGAAAATTAAAATCCAACTTAACAGAAAACAAAAGAGGCAAGCATAGGAGCAGCAGACCTTTGCGAATTCGGTGCTCTGAGGCTTGAACACTCGTTCGTCGAAGCACGAATTCCAAATTAGGGTTGGTAAAACCTAGAAAACGAAACACCGAACGAACGAGAAGGAGATAGAAACCCTAGAAGTCGACCATGAATGATAAACTCGTACTCGAAGAGAAGCGTGTGACTATGGCGGAGGGGGGTGAGAGAGAGAGAGAGAGGGGCTCACCGATGCAGTAGCGAGAGAGAAAGGGCGGCGAAGCTCCTTCGAGAAAGGGAGAGAAGGAAGATAACAATCGCTCGCGCTTGATTTGCAATGTAATGCCACTCTCTATAGTCTAACCTCTTGAGATTTTAGAGATTCTCATGATAAAAGAATCTCTTAATTTTTCCTTCTCATTAGTTTACTTCCCTTTCCTATCTCTTGCTTTTTTTTATTAAAAAATAAATATTATTTTTCTTAAGGAAATATATTATTGGAAAGTCTCAAAAAATTATGTTTTTAATTTGCAAACATAGTGTAACGTTCAATTAATGGGACAATTATAAGGTAAGTGCATAGGTGAATTAGCAATGAATAGTCTTATATGAATCATTATATACCTGTGTATTTAATCATATAAAAACCTGAATTAATCATATAAAATTATAAATTATGCTCAATTGTGAAAATGACAAATTCAATAAATTAGGCGTCATTAGTTCACATTAATAAAGAGCATTGGAATTGTTTAAGTCTTAATGAGATATGTCATCAGCAAGCCTACAAGAAACTCTAATTATAATAGATGATTTCTCCTATAGACAGAACTTTCGATGTTCAAGTTAGAGAGCAAAAGAAATGATCATGGTATTGGAATGATGGCGGAGAGTAAAATTTACCATGCCTATTATTTAGGCTGGCTTGTTATAGGGGAAGATTAACATATGGGAGTGCACCTAATGCTTGCTTGCGCATTAAAGACTTGCTCATAACTCATGTTGGGGGGGAAAAAAAAAAAAGAGTAATGTGATTAACCAATTATCCATTTGAAGATATATATTTATAATTAAATTTCTTATAATATAATGTCGGCCCAACTAAGTTTGTTGTTCATAAGATTGATTTTTTTCCCTTTTTTTGGTTTCTTTTTCATCCACTTATTGTGGTTTCTTATGTATATAATACATTATACACATGGGAGTATAGTACAACTTTCATTGTAACTATCATGTATCTTTTCTTCAAGTCAAGTGTGGCTAGTTTTCATTAATAGAGCCCACAATTCTGAATCATGCATGAATAAATACTAACGCGAGGCAGTATCTATGTTATTGTTACATGCATTAGACGGATATTGGGTATCGGCTTAAAACCATAAAAATGGGCTGAAGCCCATTGTTTATTAGAACCACGCCCAGTAAAGCCCAGAGGGGCCCCTCAAATTCTCACATTTAATTTTGAGCCCCCACCATCAAAGCCAAGTCATATGATGTGGTTGGAGGGAGAGATTTTTGCCATAAAACATAGATTTCGTTTTCTCTCTGGACCTTTAGAGCAAGTGAACTGGGCTTACAAGTTACAGGAAATCTGAAAAGAGAGGGTAGAGCTAAGAGGGAGTTACAGCTCAATATATGCTAAGATTATGACATAAATGACACAAAATGACGCTACATGGAACACCCATTGATGAAAGTATCAAGGATCCTCTCGAAAGATCAAAACGAGTTGTGCTCCTCTTCATATCGACCAAGAGATAAGAACATTTGCGAAATGCATTTTCCGATACTTGACAGTATTGATCCCATATTAATTATAGGATGCTTGCTACATGCATGTTTGAGCTTTAAATATAAAATGGAAGGGAAAGGGAAAAGAAAAAAGAAGTTGATCACAAAGATGAGATTTTCCCCATGGATGTCACTACTGCCAGCAGCAAGAAGGCAACTTGAAGGAGAATGAAGAGGGCAAGTGACCTGTTCTTCTGATATAGTCAGCTTTCTCTGATGTTTTGACTGCTTTTTCATTCAATTTGGCCTCTGCATTCGCACGTTTCTCTTCAGCCATTCTTTGAGTTGCAGAAAGTTTGTTGGCATACTTCTCTTGGGCTCGAGCTTTGAGTCTCTCCGCTTTCACCTATAACAACAACAAACCAAATATTGTGATCGAAGTTCCCAGATGCAGACTGAGTTCATGATAATTATAAATGCATGTTCAAAGTTCAATCTGTCTGACAACTACCCTCAGGGGCAGGACTGTGCATATCAACCACACCATGGCGGGACCCATACTGAGTGTCATCAAATATTCATGCTCAGAATCATGGAATAAGAGCACTAAATCAAAATAGTCCTCCGCTCATATAGTCAGAGGGGTGTCCTGCCTGATGGCGAATGGCCTGCAGGAGTGGCTTGAAGACTACGTCTTTTTGGTTGATCTTTCAACCTCACCCTTTTTGAGAAGGGGGGGGTGTCCTCTTTTTTTTAAAGTCAGAAGATGAAGCCATTCTCGTAAGTTAGCACAAAATTTACGTAGAGCAGTAGATTCTGGTTGTCAAACCAAAGCATTTGGTATCTCAACTAACAGAAACCATAAACACCGTAAGTTACATTCCCTAATAGGAGCAACAGTAAGTAATCTTTTATCATCCATTACGGAGATGCATAAAATGATAGTCCTACTCGCAATGACCATTAAATTATCATCTAACCAAATCTTTTTTTTTTTTTTTTTTGAATACTTGAGCAAATATGGCGAGAAAAAAGCTGATATACCTCCATTTTCTTCATCTCCATTTCAGCTTTCCTCTTCTCATGATTTTCCCAAGCTTGTATCTTCATTTCTTCCCGTTTATACCTACAAAATCGAACACACAGATTCACAGTGTCTGACCACAGATCAGTAGATTACTTTGTTGAATGGAGTTCAAGGAGCGAACTTTGAAAAATCACCTGGCCATATATTTGGCACGCTCTGCCTCATCCCAAGCCATTGCCCTAGTTTCTAGAGGATTGAGCTTATTAGCTAGTTCCGAGCCATTATTCTCCACTGTCCGATGACCATTATCATTGGCCACTTCTTCTTCCTCATTAGACACTCTACTTGCCCCATTTTGTCTCCCAAGAGGAGAAGCTGTTTGGTTATTCTCAGTATTTTGCCCGCCATTGGGACACCTCATTGGGGTTGAACCCCCAGAAGAAATGGGGCTACGGCCCACTGGAGTGCCGGCCCTTATAGGGGTGGCTGTTCTAGAAGGCTCTTGGCTAGCTATTGGAGTCATCTCAGTCCCCATATCCCTCACACAAACTGATCTAACAGCTAAACCTGAATTCTCTGCCGCCTTATTGATCCTCCAAAAACCCTGCTCATAATCAACATTTTTCGTCTGAACATCATACTGAAGGGCACCTATCCCATTTTCAGCCTTCTCTACTTCATTATCATCACCACTCGAGTAGTCGTTTTCTTGTTGGGGAGCTGGGACAATCAACCTTGTATCATCAGCATTCGAGTTTCTTGGCTTGGCTTTTGAAGGGTTTCTCTCCCCACCTCTAGAAAACCCAACAAGCCACTTTTGGGCATCATCCCATTTTGAAGGTGTGGGTTTGCCCAAGGCAGTTCGAGAGTGAGATCCTCTACCAGCTCCGCTTCCTTTGTGGAACTCAAAGGTAATGCTGCCATTAGAGATCTCCTTATCCTCAATCGATCTCATTTTCACTCTTAACCAAAAACTTATGAAGAAAATCTGTCAGTCCTTTCAACAAACACCTCCTCTGCAAACTAACCAGCAAACAGAACTAATGCTAAAATTTTGATCCCAGATCCTAAATTTCAACAACTGAGCTGATTTATTATCTCACTTAAAACCCACCTCAAGAAAGTAGAAATATTGTCATTCGGGAGACTCTAATTCCAACTTGAACAACAAAAACATGTCAATACCCATATTGTCAAATACACCTGAAACATTGAGAGACCTAAAAGATATCAACAGAATGATTCTGAAATCACATTAACTATCAGAGCCAACATAGGTCTACAAGATTGAACAATGAGCACAAAAAACTGAACTTTATGGTCTAAGTTATGGCTAAGTAGATCAGAAACAGCAACTTACCTCAAAATTTTCAACTGACATGCCAAACAACTTCAGAATTCACCTGGGGCAGCTTAGTTTCACACGAGAATCACATCAGCATCAGAAACCAATGAAGAAACTATCCCAAGAACCCAAATCTTCAACTTCGACCGACAAAAGCAAGAGACAAACAACCCAAAATGGCATTAAAATGCAAACCTATCAACAAAAAGAAATTAATTCTTATGGAATTGATTTTATGAAAATGAAACAGTGAGATGACAGCTACCCATATCAAATAACAGAAAACTCCAAATGGGTTTTGCTGGGCAAAGGCTGACATGAACTGAAGACAGAGAAAATGAGTGAAGTGATAGCATAGATTTTTGGGACATGCTTCAAATTATACCCTCACAAGCTCAGATAATGGAGGGCCTTCATTCAGATCCATGAAACAAATAAAAAATGGCAATATCTTTGGCACTTTGTGGGATGGATTCAGGAACTAAAGGGGGACTACAACCGTTAAAGGCTACGTACAAAAATTATAAAATAAAGTTTGGTGAAGGGTGAGTCTGTATATTATACGAGCAAAATGGCATAGGAAACTGTGAAATTTGTATTACTTCGAGTACACTGGTGGGAGGTAAGTTAGCTTCCCTCACTTCGGAATCTAGGGAAGGGTTACTTACCATACTCGGTTACTCTCTGCTTTTGCAGGGTGTTTATTGGGTTGGCCTGTGTAAGTGTTTGTTAAGGTAAGATCTCTTATATTTAGATTGATGTGAACTCTATGAAAATATGATTCACATAAAGAGTTATTATTTTCGCTATTATACAGCCATTGATTAGATAATTTAGTTGATCTACTGGGCTCTCTTTTTTTGTTGGTAAATTCAAATTTACCAACCTCAACTAATTTCAACCCACTTGACGAACTTCAATAAAAAAATACTTACTTTAACCAATTTCAGTCCACTTCAATCAACTTGAACCCACTTACCACTATTTTAATCAACTTCTACCCACCATTAAAAAAAAAAAACTCAACACACTTCAATCAACTTCAGTCCACTTCAATTTACTTCAACCAACTTCAACCCACTTCAAACCACTTCAACCAATCTCAATCAACTTCACTCATTTACCAACCCATATTTTCCAACGAAAAAAACAGACCCATAGTTTATCGCTTTGAGGATTAATAGTAGGCATCTATATCCGAGATTAATAATAGACATTTGGATTTGAATGTCTACAATTGTCTTAATATTTTCTTGTATAATTTAGGGATGGAAACTAAAAACTATTATTGCAGGACAAAATGAAAACAATAGAAAACTTTGAGGAATTAAATTCATTTAGCTTGAAGTTGGAGAATCCATTTTACTTGCAGAATCAATTTTACTTGCATACAATTTGATATATAAAAATTTAAAATTGTAGATGTAAGTATGTAACAACGTTGATCATCGTACTGAAAAATTACCAGGGAAAGAAATGACCAAAAAGAACAATATACCCATAAAAAACATATTCAAAGTGTCCCACCTATCACTCAATTACTAGCATTCAATCATTCACTGATTCAGTGTCCTTCCCCTTCTCAAGTGTTGTTAGGCCCATTACACAGCCCACGTGAAAAGCCTCAGATTGGCCCGTCATTAAACCATCCACTCACAACCCCGACCCACCTAGTTGCTTTGGCCACTCTATAGTCGACACGTGTTGATTCGACGGCCCACTTGCATGCCTCGGATTATTGGTGCTTTGTACTGCCATTACTGTCTGACCGCTCTCAACAGTTACAAGCCATCGCATTTTCAAACCAGCTATCAACTAATTAAACAGCAGATGTTTGGTCAGGTTACTCCCAAACAAAGGTACAAACAGCAAAAATGAAAGAAATGTACATCATTCGGCATTTAAAATTGGGCGTTTTCTGGATCATCATATGGTATAATAGTATTCCGATGTAGTTTTCATCTCAAAAAAATCCTATAGTACCCTTTCCCCCAGGCAAAAAAAAAAAAAAAAAAAAAAAGAAAACCACACAGGGCTAACATTCGATCGATGAAACTGCATGAACCTGAAAGCCGTGGTAACAGAAGTCTCCCATGGGCCATTCAAACATGTCAAAAGCCTAAGAAACCCATCTACTCGGAAGAATGTCACCCAGGGTTGCTTCATTCCAAGAACAAAAATAGAATCAACTATCAAAAGTACTGTGCACAAAGTATGGAGCGACAGGTACTTTAAATGACCAAGAGTCATATATTTCAGATTTCAGTGCCAAGATAGGTATGTGTGTATAATAGATAGCAAACCCTACATTACTAGTTCTCCAAATGAGTACAGTAGGAGTCATCTCAGTAAGACAGTAAAGAATGACTATAACAGTGACACAGAAACACCCACTTTGATGCTGAGTTTTCTGTGGCATAAACCTACATTTTGGTCTTTTCCCCTTGAAGGTCTAAAAGTGATCAAGGTCTGGTCCAACTTCTAACTCGAAATTCGACTGGCGATACTGACGATCACGTGAATCATAGCGGCTGTCACAAGACCCAACAATCCACCAGCAACGACCTGTGATACATGAAGATAAACCGTGGTGTCAAATCTGAATCTGAACAAGAGGACTGACACCCTGTCTGTCTGAGTCCCACTGGAATACAGTTTACAGAGGTCTTATGCCTAACAAGGGTAGTCAGACTCAGAGGAGCTGCAGCAGAAGAATTCACAATACATGTTTTGGTATTTCACTAATTCACTCCAAGACAGGAAATAGATAGTTCAGGCAATTTCACTCCACGTTGCCATAAAAGTTTCTTCTTTCTTACAGATAAGATTTCCAAAAACAGGGGGTGTGTGTCGGTAATTACAATTTTTCTGCAAAAATTTATGTCCTAACTTGATCCTGACGCTGCTCACAAAATGTATCTCTTATTTCACCGGTAAAATATCTTGGGACAGCATAGTGGATAAAGGCCGTTCAAATGGATGAAAGGAATCAACAACACTACTATCACATATCTACCTATTGTCAAAACTCCTGATGTCTCCATAGTGTATTTGATTATTGGAAGTAAAGTCCTATGCTAAAAAATCATGAATTTAGTGAGAGATGTTCACCAACCTGGGGAGGAGTATGGCCCAGAAGTTCACGCAGTGGTCTACTTTCAGCAAGAGGATGCTCAGCAGGCAATTCATAAACAATCTGGTTCAATACCTGGGCAATATCAACAAGCAGCATGTAATGAGAGAAGAAAACTAAGAGACCAACCAATAAGTTACTGTGAGAACTAGGCAGCCGAGCAGAATAATAACCTCTGCCTGTCGTCCAGCCTGTAGCCTTACACCAGTGGCATCATACATGACCTAACACAAGATTCCAAAATGAGCATCAATTTGAATAGAAGGTAACGTGCATCACTCATTTAAATGGATTATTATTACAGAAATTCAAGGCCGCATACAGGCTAGAGTACAGGTTCAGGCAGGAGACCTGAGAAATATGAAATCATTGAAGATGAAAATGCACAAATAGTCGTAATTCATAATTATCATCCTCTTGGCAACCAAGACTATCTCCAAATCAGATGACTGTGGGCACACACCAAAAGGATACTTTAGTGGGAGTTTCATTGGGACCTGGAAGTACAATTCCTATATCTAACATATACAAGTATGACACTCTTGGGAATGCAAGTTGGTCACAACTCACAAATGAGCACTAGAGAACAGGAACACAACACCATCTAGTATGAGTTCCGCCTATGCAAGGCTTAGAAAGATCCAAATGTAGGAAGCTTACCACTAGTAGTAGCAAAAAGACAAGAAAAAGGAAAAGGAAAAAAAGAAGGTGCAATAAAAACATAGAATTACTATTAGAAAGGAGGGGAAAAAAATAAATTAAAGGTTTGGAAGTATCCACAGCATAAATATGCAACCCTCTTCCCCCCCCCCCCCCAATAAAAAGGACACAAACAAAAACACAAACGCACAGATCAATCCTGCAAAGTACAAAGTGCAGGGCAGAACATACAATACAAGCCAAGATGACTGCCGCTGCAAATAGTGAAGATCCAATGCCATCTTGGAATCCAACAGCAGCAGCTAGAGCTGTGACAGTAGCCGAGTGGGATGATGGCATTCCACCAGAAGCAATGAACTGTTTAAGATCCCATCTCCTTTCTTTATACCTGCAAATCTAGCAAACCTTCAGACACTTGGGAATGGGGATCAACAAACATATCTTTTCCCTAGCAGCTCAGTGGAGCACAACATCAAAGTGTAAGCATCACATAATATCATCATGATAAAACACAAACTTACGCACTAGTGTGTAACAAATTCCCACCTGCAACCCCATGGGGAAAAAAAAGAAACAAAAAGAAAAGAAAGAGAAGCACGGTTGACCATTTTGTTGAGACAAGAGGGATTAGGTGCCAAAATTCCAGCACAAGTTTTCTTCTCTTCATCGAGGCAAAACTAAATACCAGTTGAGGTAGCATTGTCATAATATTGGCACTTATATCACTAGATTGATCCTACTGATGTGAAGTATTCCACTTTTGTGAAACTTTTCTCACATTTGACTTGATTCATGTTGAAGGAAGCTTAAAGATGAATACAGGAGAATGACTAGACCGATATAAGAGCTCCATATTTGTTTGAACCTTGTGATATAGCCTCGCCGTTGCGGAAGTTAATTAAGGAAGAAGAATGCTAATGACATATAGTTTTAAGAGTTAACAAGAGGGATGGAGGGATTCCTGTCCGTGTCACTCAGAATCGACATTGATGTGTTTGGGGATCAAATTTGCCCACTTTGGCTTGCATGCTTTAATCTAACAAGAAGGGTCAAGTGTCCCTACCAATTTTATAATGTCAAGTGTAGCACAAGTGCCTCAGGTGAACAAAGCCTTCCTGCAACATTAGGTTCCATATAAACTCATTTAGCTGGTCCTCTAGCTTAATAACTCATTGAACGTTTGAGTATATGTTGGACACAAATATATCTTGTTAGCTGAGTTCCATCGTACCTTCACTATAAATAAATATCGCTCATATTTGTTTCCTCAATTAATTTCCTTGAATTGTTCATCATTCTGGGAATTTGTAATTGACACTTCGCAGATTCCGTCACTCAACATGCATTCCTTTCAGGGTTTCACACTATGGAAACTCAAACCCACGATTCTAACACCTAGTTGACAGCTTAGAACAAACAATAACTCCAAGCTTGACCATCAATCATAAAACTTCACACCCAATATCATGGACATATATCATCTTTAAATATTGAAAAAAACATGTACTAGCAGCACCAACAGCAGAACCCAGATATCATACTTTGAAAACTGAAACAACAGGAACAAAATCAAATCTGGAAGCACCAATCAAAAACTAGGCATTCAAGATAATCATAACATTCAAAGTCACAAGAACAAACATGGGCTAAATCACAACATGTAGATCAAAATTCAAACATTACTAGAAGCTTGATGGTGAGAGAAAGTACCAGGTAGTGAGGACTTTGATGGATTGAGCAAGAACGAACGCAACAAAGGCAGAAATCAGAGGGAAATTGGTGAAAATAGACGACGAACTTGAAGAAGAAGCTGAAGAAAGAGTAGAAGAGTCTGGAAGATTGGACATCGAAGCCGCCATTAAAGATCGAGAAATCCTCGATAAACCATCATCCATTTCTTCTCTCTCCTCAAGCGAGATTATAGCTGATGATCTAATGGCGGATCCAAATCGAACCGTATAGGAAACGTTTCTGGATTCTTGGCGGATTTTTTTGGTTTCTTTCTTTTTTCTCCTTTTTTTTTTTGTTTTTTTTTTTTTGTTTTTTTTGTTTTGAGACCTCTAATCCCAACAAACGGTCTACCGTCGATCTTCTCTCTCCTAGGAGGGAAAGTACAGGAAGGCACCGGGAAAGGAAGCCTTAATGGGAAAATGTGGAATATTCCTTTTATGCCCTCCATAAGTACGGCTTTCTTTCTTTTTCATTTCAAGGATTTATTTTATTTTATTTTATGTATGGGCGCAAAAACTAATATCGGTCGGATTTAAAATAAGGTTTTTTGGTTACAACTTTCACAGATTTTATTTACTAATTAAAACAACTTTTATTTTACATGTATAATTAATAGTTGTGCTCCTTATATTTGTCGTTTCTGTTAATTAAAGTTGGATTACTATTGACCTTTGTGATGTAAAATTTTCTTTATTTATATTTCTGAATTTGATGAATTAATTGAGATCAAACATTAAATTACTTGCACGATTTTGCATAGATTTTCATTTTATTAATAAAAAAACCTCATTTCGAAATATCAGTTTTCCTTGAATCTTTTTTGCATGTTGAGCGGATTATTCCAATGTTTTTAATCTAATTTGACTTTTTTTTCGTGCTCACTCTGTTCCATTTTTTCCTTAATAGCCAATAATTTTTTTGTGCCAAATTTAATTTCCCAAATACTCATAATATTAACCAATTGTCTTCAAGTATTTCACCAAAGTGACCAAACTAAACTATCTTGGTTAATATAGAGTATTTTTAATATTAAGAGTGTTTTTTTTTTGGGGGGCGGGTTCATGTAGGAAAATAACAGTGCATTGAGTATACTCCTTTCATTTTCTTTGCTTACATCCTTCAAATTGGGCGAAAGCCACCTGCATCGTAAAACTTTGCGTGCACATTGTTATTGTGACAATGGCATCTGGACTTAGGGCCATTTGATATCATCCTTGTTTGCTAATTGCTAGAGCCTAGATAAGTAAGAAGGGAAGGTTAGATACTTGGATGAAAATGTCTTATCTTCTATGGGCATCATAGAAGTATACAATTAAAACTTAACTTATCAAGACGTACGAATTTTCGTAGAAAGATCGTGTATAAATTAAGGTGAGTTTAATTATATGAATAACTTTTTAGGTCTCATGGACGTTGAAATCAATGTTATTTAAAGTAATTATGCCTTTTGTTTGTTACCTTCGTCTACAAAGCAATTTTTTAACTTCAAAATTATTTTTTTTTTGAAGTTTTTTACGTGGATTTATTGGAATCAATCTCTTTATGGGCAATTATGTATGTAGAGTAGGGTTGTAAAAGAACCGAGCTGGCTCGATTCCATTGAAGCTCGGCTAGGACTCAACTTGACTAAATTTCTGCTCAACTCGAGGTTGGCTTGGCTCGATTTAGCTCGTTTAGTTATTTTAGACAGGAAATAGCCGATGTTTCATTAGTATACATGGATTTCGTATTAGTTTGAATGTTACAAAGTTTGATTTTAAAGCCTATATTTGATATTTATTGTTGAGTAGGGTCGGATTTATGACATTTTAAGGTAAAAAAATTCTCAATTATTTTCATATTAAGTTGCATAAAAATTGGAATTATAAAAATAAAAAAATTCATTGTGAAAGCTCGGGCTCGGCTCAGTGAAAACTCAGATTGGTCAAAGCTCAGCTCAAACTCGGTTTGACCAAGCTCAGCTTGGACTCGGTTGCTTGTCGAGCCGAGCAGAGCTGAGCCTCTGTTACATCCCTAATATAGAGATAATAAGATTGCCTACATCTGAATCTCTCGCTTTAGACCTTAAGAAAACGCGACTAAAAGTTGTTGTTGTTAACTTGTTATTAGACATTGAAAACCAATTATTTTTTAGACTCATTATATACTTATTGTATTCAACTCATCACATTATATGTGTCGGATTAGTTTTTGGACGATTGCTTTAAGGTGGGTATGCAAATCTAAATATAACAGATTTGAATGTATTTTTTTTAATTTACCTCGAGGTTTATCAATTAAAACAAATTCCCTATTAAAAACAAATACATGGATGATCGATTTTTTTCGGTTTGGCGCGTCTTGCGCTGAACCTCAGCATTTCCCCGACGATTTAATTTCGAGCAGCTTCCACGTTCATGGTAGTCCGCTTCTCTCTCTCCCTCCCTCTCTCTATCCATCATCCCTTCTAAACATTTAGGGTTTCGTTCTCACAAAATTTTGATCATTCATTCATCGCATTCTTCATCTCTCTCTCTGGTAATCTCTCTCTCTTTGATCGGCGTTACACCATTGTTTACCACTCAATTTGCGATTGTGCATGCATTTTGGTTCTTTCTGATCACTTTACGATCACATTAATTACTCCAAACATACTACTAATTACATAGATATTTTTCATCAACATGCATCCATTATACGTGTCGTGAAGTGTCTTAATTAACTTTTTGAAAAATCACGTGTTTATGTGTCGGTATTGTGTTCGTGTCTCATATTAGTGTCCATGCGTCTTAGATGTTTAGGAATAATTAGGATCATCAGTTTGAGGTTTAACTGATTGCTCTCTGTGTTACTGTTACTAGGTAATAAAAGATGGCAGACGGTGAGGACATTCAGCCCCTGGTTTGTGACAATGGGACTGGAATGGTTAAGGTAAATTCTTCAACGATAAATTAATAAGGCCGTGTACGTTAATGTATCTGATGGCGTGTGGTGCAAATTTGCTGATTGGGCTGTTTTAAACAAATAATAATGATAGTTTTGGGGGATATTCTTTGTTGTGACGCACAAGTCACGAGTATAACCATTGAGGGGTTGGAAACAATGCTTGGCAAAGCTAACTAGACACGATTATTGATTCGAAACTAATGCAAAGTTAAGCGAGTCCAAGTCAAGAGTTTCGACACGAAAAAATAAATATTCAACCTGTTTAGTTAAAAGGTTAAACAGATCAACTCATTTATCCATTTATCATTTACCCATTTATCCCTTTATTTGATAATTTAGAACACAAAAATTAAAAATATATATAAAAATGTGAATTATGATATGTAATTGCTTGATCTGGTATGTAAACTGATTTTTTAATAGTATATAATTATATATTAGTGCAAAAGTTAAATGGGTAATACGGTGATATAAACTTGACCCCTTTATTTTAAATGGGTTAAAAGAGTCAAAATTGGGTCAACCCGTTTAAAAAATAAATAGGTATTTTTCAAGGTTTTCGATCCTGTTCAATAAATGGTCCGTTTAATAAATGTGTTAGGTTCAGATTGAGTGATTTTCAAGCCGTCTAAGTTAGACATGAACACAATCCTGATCCGACCTAGCTTGACCTATCTACCAGCTTTAATTGAAAATGGCCATAAGGGTACTTTGATTGGAGGAAAGAGCATGAGATGAGTAACATAGGCTCCTTAATCCATGAATGGCATTTCTTTCTGTTTTGTGAAAGCTTACATCAGTAACTGTTCAATTTAGGCTGGATTCGCTGGTGATGATGCTCCTCGGGCTGTGTTCCCTAGTATTGTCGGCCGACCCCGTCACACTGGTGTGATGGTTGGTATGGGCCAAAAGGATGCATATGTGGGGGATGAAGCTCAATCAAAAAGAGGAATTCTGACCCTGAAATACCCAATTGAGCATGGTATTGTGAGCAATTGGGATGACATGGAAAAAATATGGCATCATACATTCTACAATGAGCTTCGTGTGGCTCCTGAAGAACATCCAATCCTCCTGACTGAAGCACCTCTCAATCCTAAGGCAAATCGTGAGAAGATGACTCAAATTATGTTTGAGACCTTCAATGCTCCTGCTATGTATGTTGCCATTCAGGCTGTCCTTTCCCTCTATGCTAGTGGTCGTACAACTGGTAAGAATCCCATCAATATGGCCATATGGTTTGTAATATGATTGATCAAGTTGTTGTAATCAACTTAATAGGTAAGATGGTCTGGTGTTTTGTTCCAGAGATTTATACCTGATGATTGTCATGATTTTGTTATGTAATACACTTGCAGGTATAGTGTTGGACTCTGGAGATGGTGTCAGTCACACGGTGCCTATTTATGAGGGGTACGCGCTCCCACATGCCATCCTTCGTCTGGACTTGGCTGGTCGTGATCTTACTGACTACTTCATGAAGATCCTGACTGAACGTGGGTACTCATTCACCACCTCAGCTGAGCGTGAAATTGTGAGGGATATGAAGGAAAAGCTAGCCTACATAGCCCTTGATTTTGACCAAGAGATGGAGACCGCTAAGACCAGCTCTGCTGTCGAGAAGAGCTATGAACTACCTGATGGGCAGGTGATTACCATAGGTGCGGAGAGATTCAGATGCCCGGAGGTCCTCTTCCAGCCATCCTTCATCGGGATGGAAGCTGCCGGAATTCACGAAACCACCTATAACTCAATCATGAAATGTGATGTGGATATTAGGAAAGACCTGTACGGAAACATTGTGCTTAGTGGTGGTACTACCATGTTCCCTGGAATTGCTGATAGGATGAGCAAGGAAATCACTGCATTGGCACCAAGCAGCATGAAAATCAAGGTTGTGGCACCACCTGAGAGAAAGTACAGTGTTTGGATTGGTGGGTCTATCTTGGCATCCCTCAGCACCTTCCAGCAGGTTTGTATCCCTGCAGTGATCTCTTCTTTAGATTGGCAATTCTTTTCTTGTTTGATTCTAGGGCTAAAATTTGCTGCATTTGTTGAACTGCAGATGTGGATTGCAAAGGCTGAGTATGATGAATCCGGGCCATCAATCGTGCACAGGAAGTGCTTCTAATTTCAACAAAAATCAAGGTTGGAATGAGATCCTACAACTACTGGTCTGGAAGAAGACACAAGTTAGCTTCGTTCTTTTAGTGTTATTAGTTTATGTTTTCGGATGTGCCAGTTCAGGAGGTTGTGGCACTAATTGTATGGTCATGCAAAGGCTACTGGTACTGGACAGGGCGTTAAACAAGCTTCTTCTCATGGGTTTAATGATATTGACAAGGATATTTATATTATCATTCATAAAGAGAATCAGGTTGGGGAATTGACCATTTGCTTTCCCTAATTTGCCATTTTTCTCACCCTTTTAGGAAGAACAACTCAACAACTCAACAAATTTTAAAGGCAGGCACAAAAAAAACAACACAGATGAAATTTGAATCCAAATATTGGTAACAATTTTAAAGGCTATCTCAATCATGTTAGTTGACATCCACGCACGCAAATTTAGTCTGGTATTTCAAACGACAATTGATTTAAAAATTGATGTTACCCCAAAAAAATGTAATTCATGAAGAAACGGAGAGATAACTCAGCATTGTAAGTCACAAATGTACAGGGAAGTCACGTTTTTGCAGACCCTAAGAAGGGTAACAAAATGGCCAAACACAAACTACAGAGTCACTCAAAGCAATGCCCTAATTATCATTACAGCTCTTTGCTCATGCATCAATACATCTAATACAAATATGTCAGAACAGATCCTGACCCAACTTCAAAATAATTGAATTAGACAAATCATGTGGAACTTGAGCAGGAACATACCCTAAATTGCCGCCTCTAAATTATCAGCCTACTTGAGCACAGATACAAAATACTATACAAGAATATGCATCCAAATTTCGCACATGTCAAAAAAGAAGGGGGGGGGGGGGGAGGAGAACCCTACAGAATGCAGGCAAATCATATACTATAATAGGTAATTTGAGCGTCTCACATTATTGTGCAATTACACTTGGATTCCAGCTTAGGGGACTTCATGGTAGCAGCATTGCCAGGAATTCCAACATTTCGAACCACAGGCTCATTTGACCTATTGTCATTTTCGGTTAGAGGTGGTGGCTTTGGTTCTGTTTCTCCGCGCCTCTTTCTAACCTTCTGAGTTTTCACCGTCCTACCAGTTGTAATTCCATGGAAATCCTCTCTTCTTTCCGGGATAGTAATTGTAGGCCTGGGACCTTCGAATGGCTCTAGGTTTTCTTTTTCTTTCTCAATGGCAATGGAAGCGGCCTTGTAAGCCAGGTCATGAATGATGGAACTGCAAAACAAAATAGTATCTGTTGCTTCTTCTAGGGTTAAGCTTCTTGTCCTCCTCCCTCCCTCATTTTCCACTGCCACAGTTGATTCCCCCTCTTCCACGAGAAAAACAGTTGATTCCTCCTCTGTAAGAAGCAAAAGCAACAAAAACATGATCAAGTGGTCAAGATTTCAGCACGCACTACGCGATCTGATATAGAACCAGAACAAATTAATGGCAAGTTTCACAGGGCGAACTATATTTCACTCAGTTATAGTACGAGTTTGGAATATTAGGTTGAAATTGGGATGAATGAGAAAATGGTTGGTAGCATTTCATTTCAGGTAGCATTGTCTCTGGTTTCGACCAAACTTGGGCATGCTATCATTTTGTCCAACAAGCTTGCCAAGAAAAAGCAATCAAATACGGATTAGTTCACTTTGGAATTTGGTTTGGATCGTAAAACAGGTCGCCTTATTTCGAATACGATCATGTTTGGATGGACGTCAGGCAAAAGGGTCCACATAAGCTTGCCAAATCTATGCTATGCCTGCTTGAGCTGGAAGAGGGTTGACATACAAACTAAAAAACTTACTAAGCATCAAAAAAATTAACAAAAATATCGAAATTGTGCTATAAACCATAAATATGTATCTTTTAAGTACATACCAACAAGCCCATCAGCGTGGTCTGAAGTCCTGGACCCCGGAGACAAAACCTTGGCATGGTTATTGGGATGCATATGAGTTGAATGATCTTCCAAGTCCTCCTTAGAGGCCGTGTCAATTTGTAAGCTCGAGGTGCTAGGATGAGAGTCATCAATTTCTAGTTCAGACATAGTAGGTAAAGAACATTGGGTTGGATCTCCTTCGTTTTCCACTTCATCAACCCTGTTGTTTGTCCATGTACTTTCTTCTGCAATGGAATATTGAAGGAAAGTTGACCCTCCCGCATTTGGGACAATATCAATCATTTTTTCATGGCCTTCATAAACTTCATGCAGAACAAGGCCTTCATCCATTTCTACAGAGACCCAAGAATTATCCTCCAACATGGTGCACGCTGTATGCTGGTCCATGGCAGAAGCATTATTTTCTCCGGAACTCACATAGGTGCCATAATTATTTTCCTCATCCAACACCGTCTTAGAAACAGATGACTCTGTGTTTTCTAGGAGTACTACATGATTAGAAGGCGATCCAGGTATTTCCCCTGCCACAATATTGCGCACGTTGCTTGAACATTCTTCAAAATTTTCTTCATGTGAAACTGTAAAATGTCCTAAACCTTGATACATCTGCATAGAAGACCCTGAGAGTGAAGATACAGTGCTCTGAGGTTTCGAACTTGTATCAGATCTTTTTCCACTAGAATGCAGGCGTACAAGCATCTCTGGATTTCTGGTTGAGGACAAATCAACTGAAGATATAGTTGAAATACTGCCATGACCATTGGAACTCATCATAGAGCTGGACACATCTCTCGTGTAAGATAGATCATCATAAGATATAGAACTGCTGTTGAGGGTCCTACTATGAACAAGCGGCCCTTTTGCACTGCTGGATCTCTTTAAGATAAGCACTGAAATGCCAGCACCTTCAGCAACATTAATATTTGAATCAGGTTTTTTGCTGCATTTATGCACATCTGTTGGACTATGGTCAGCATGAGATGAGTTATGGACACTTCTGTTTTCTTCAATTTCCAGCTGCTCTGAAACCATTGCCACACTTTGCTCTAAGCATCTGTCATTTGGCTGACCATCTGGACCTTTTGCATAGTTGGATCCCTTCAAGAGAAGCACCGAAATGCCAGCGGCTTCTGCAAAATCGATATTTGACTCGGGTTTTTCTCTGCATTTATCCCCATCTGGTGAACCATACGCAGCACAAACACTTCTGTTTTCTTCAGTTACCAGCTGCTCAGAGACTATCATCACGCTATGCTCTAAGCAACTGTCCTTTGGCTGACTATCTGGACCTTTAGCATCAAGTGTAATCTCTTCCCGCAGATCTGAGACATTCCTTGGATCGTCAGTGCCTATAACAATCTGCAATGGACGAACAGCCAAAATCGGGTCCATTACATTTGATTCCTCAGAGATGTTCATCAAAGGGACAGAGGTATTTGGAATGACCTCTGAACTGATCAATGACGCAGGGTTTTCAGGAAATTCCTCTTTCTGCTTGCATTCTGGACATATATTATTATCGCTTTCTGAAAGCTCATTGGGATGATATCGGCAGCCACATCTAGAACAGACTAATGTGTTTTCAAGGTGGTTACTTTCCACAAAACCACGTTGCACATCACCACCATGTTCATCAAGTTGAAGTTTAGGCCAGATATCATGGGCTTCAGATCCACTTATGTCATTTGCAACATCCACCTTATTGAAAGCGAACATCTCATCTTGAATATCAGGGTAGGGTGCTGTTGCACAGTCACTTGCCACATCATCCTGATACTGATCATTCCCTTCAGTATTACTAGTGGGGGTAACTGAAGAGTCCCTTGATATCATACCATGGTGCACAGAACTGGCATGTCCAGCATAGAAAGTAGAGGTTGGGAAACTAGACAACAGTGGTCTGAACATGTTCTGTGGACTTCTCCGATCCTGCAGAGAACAACCAGATGCAAGCAAATCAGTGTTGGAATTACAGTAACCTGCCCAAGCTCTACAAGGGCGACAAAACTTATTGATCGAATGCAGAAGATATAATATAATTTTCACCACCCTTCAATACATTCACAGTGAGAATTGAGGTTGAACGTCTCAAAGGGTATGATCTCAATCGGTCATCAAAGATGCAAAAACAAGTCATACTAAGATGAGTCATAATTCATAGATTTCAATTGAATTTCATGGCTTTCATTGTTTGATGTTCCAAAGAGAATGGACAAATAGATTGAAGCAAGATGATACTCTAATGCGAGCAAACTTGTCTATGAGTGGGACCAAAAGGGGGAACAAGGAAGAGATGTAAATGGAGAAGAGTCAAACAAAGAGGGATACACCTAGAGGGAATACTAGTGAATGCAACTGCACAATTTGAGTAACAATGATGCCTGTCAATATAAATTATAAGAGTCCTCATTGGGGTTTCTTCAGTATGATCTTCCTATTATAGTACTTGTTCTAAACCCCGGCTAAGAATCTTATATTGCAACCATACACCAAACAGAAGTTTTTTTTTTAAAAAAAAAAAAAGAAGCTCACGCATCAATTAATAAAAGTAATCATCCTCATTCAACATGGTGGAGGTGTCTCATCCATCAACTCAAGGGAAGATGGAGACAAGACGATAAAAAAAGATGCTTTGCCACAGAAAACACAGGGTCAAGAAAATACGTTCCTAACAATTGATGTCACCTATACAAGGAAACACAGGAGGCCGTTTCGTAGTTAGGACACCATCTAAATTGATTCTGAAGCCATCAGATGATGCATCACATGTACAAGCCAAATAGTGCAGCTCAGTTCTCAACTCCTAACTCTTATGATGCCAGTTGCATATGCTTTGATGCTAAATTAATATTGTCATTATTAAAAACACGGAAATCAAAACAGCATAATACCATTTGCCTCATTGCAGAGTCAAAAGATCTCTTCGGGGCAGAATTTGCAGAGGATGTCTTTGAAGGCTTCTTAGAGAAAGCCGATGATTTGCCACCAGGAAAGCCGTCAACCCCTTTTCTTGACGTACTGCACTTGGAGACCCTCACAGGAACAGACTGCAATGAGTCGGAATCATCGTCACCTGATGATGTTAAGGAACCTCTGCTATGTGAGCTCAACTTATCTCGTTCTTGACTATGTGACGAACTGATGCTTCTCGGAGCAGCAGGGGACATTGATCGCCCGATGTTTCTAGAAGCAGCTGGGGACATTGATCGCCTACCAAATTTTGAAGCTGAATTTGTGCTTGCCGGAGAAGACCCCCTAACATAGTATGCTGGTCGATCAGCCAAAGAAGTCCGGAGATTAGGAGGTGCATCCAATGAGAGACCTGGAATATTTGATTGCCATGCCCTCATCGTTGGTGACGCCAAATTACCACTGCTAGTTCTTACAGGGGAGTTTCCCCTCGAACCACTTGAGCCAGCACTTGATCTTTGCGACGTTGGGGTTGAAGATCTTCGAGGAGGTGTTAACGACTTGACTGGGGGAGGTGATGGTTTTCTTGATGGACTACTTGCTCGTAAAGTAATGGGACTTGAATGAGGAGCTGAAGAAGGTCTTCCACGGAAGGCACCACTACCAGACTGAGGAGATAAACTCAACCGCTGAGGACTCAGACTGCCTCTACTCCTGTGATTTCTCTCCATCTGTGACATTTGCCATATAGGTGAATGATATGCTTGTAGACATGGACTACAGAGTGAACTGTAGAGACCACAAACAAACATGAAAAATTCATCAAAGTGACAACCCACCGTAGCTGATCTTGAAATGGAGATGGGTCGGCTTCGCTCTCTCCCATAGTGTACAGGGTTGGCAGGTGCTGGCTCATCATCCAATGATCGGAAAAGAGGGGTGTCCGGAGGAGTTAACAACCTTCCTCCCATCCAAGACATAAAGTTGACATTTCTTAGATTGACATTGGAAAAAACTAACAGCACGACAATATAAAGGACGATATATTGTAAGAGTAAGAATGGGCTCCCAGTTCACAAGGTCTGTTCTAAGGTAATCCCATCAAACAATCAGAGCACATCTGCTAATGACTACTGCAATTTGTTAATGGGGAAGGAAAAGATGTTAAATATGGAAGGAAAGTCAATGGCAACTAAAGACACTAATCCACAACTAAATGATAGTAGAACAGAATCTCACCAGTCATAATCATTCTTGTCGTTATCAACATTGAGCAGACCACTGCTTTCTCCTCGATCTAGTATGTTGATTCCTAGCTTAAGATCCGCAAAAGGCTTCGATTTCGATGCTGGAAATTAGCCATATGCAGACACACAAATGAGGTTATGCTAAGCCATGAAAACGCTAAGAAAGCAGTTTTCATCCCAAAGTAACAAACACCAACAAGCAGGATCAGGACTTACTCAATAAATCCTCAAAATCATCTGTGGGCTGGAGAAGGAAATTGTCACGTTCTCTGCTTTGCATTTCACTGAAAAGAGCGAGATCATCGTCTTTCTCTTTCATTTTACAAGATAGTCCATACTCAAGGCTGCGGCCCCTCCTGTGGCTATCACCACGGGACTCCATTCCAGGGGAACGCCTCGAGGCTGGAGAAGGCAGCATCTCAAGTGCCCAAATCACCCTTAGCTCAAGTATCAGTTCATTCATTCAATCCATACAACTCCCAAGCAACCGACACTAAACCTAAACCACAATCCCAGGACTATCCAGTTAGCCACAACACTAGATGCTGCCACTCTATCTTGAATTTCAGTCAGACAACCGATTTCGTGCAATGCCCAGAATTCAATATTCCCAATTCAGAGAAACCACAGGGCTTTCATACTTAATAGAGGCAACCATATGATTGTCCACTGCAATGAGGGAGCAAGTATCCAACCAATTCAGAATAAAAACCCAAAAAATTAACCAAATGCAACCACAGCTAACAAGTGAAAGACTTTCACCACATAACTCAAAACAAATACTCAGCCAATCCCATTTCAGAACATCTCAATAAACAACTACCCAATAGCAAATAAATGCAGGATCTTTGCTCAAATAAACCCTACAGTTCATCACACAACCATCATAAAACAATTAACAGTAACAAGGAATGAAGATTACAGCTATCATAATAAACCCTTTTTTTTGGGCCCTTTCCTCCTTTTGGGTGTTCGAACTTACCCCGGGAAATATGAACTTCCAAGTCCAAAGCTTTTCAAAAGGAAACGACAGCCATTGAAGAAGACGCCTCAAATTCTGCTCCTACAACTTCAAAGTTGCGAAATGTAGAATCAAAATCAGCTTGGATCTGCTTGACCCAGTTGCAAAAATGCTAACTGCAGATCAGATGACCCTAAATTTCTTCCCTTCTCAACCAAAAATGAAGGAAAAAAGAGACAATATTGGGTGACAGGAACAACAAAACCAGAAACCCTTTTGTTTTCTATTGTGATTTATGCTGGTTCCCTCCTCAACACGCCTTCATTCTCTCACAGATTTTGTCTTCTGAATGATTCTGAGAGCAGTGCTTCTATTTTTTGCCTTTTCGTTGAAGGTGGGTTTTGTTTTGTTTTTGTTCTCAGTATGTTGAGTCTATGCCCCTCTTCAGAATCCAGTTCAGCTGTCCTTTTCTTTGCACCATCTGTCATCTTTTCTTTCTTTAATTTAATGCCTCTATCAGTTCATGTGCAACCCCAGCTTATGGATTCTTCCATATGCTGATGATGCCTGTTGCAGCTGTTGGAAATTGTGCGTGATGTATATGATTAATCAGTTGTTGAATTTAATTGGATTTTAACTTATATAATTTACTTTTTCAGATTTTTGCATGCTAAAAAAATTAATTTCATCAAACACCGGATATCACTAAGGCCCTATTTTATTTCGCATTTTTTATGATTTAATTAAGAGCTTACATCTCCTTACAGCTCCTTACATCTCCTTACAGCTCCTTACATTCTTAACATAATCCTTACATCTTCTTACATCTTCGTACATCTCCTTACATCTCATAGATCTTCTATAACAATCATTTATTTTAGTTACAGAAATATGTACATTTTTTAATGATATTATCAATGTATAAAATTTATAAATATCTTATGAACATAACATTTACATAAACATAAAAATATAGTATAACGACGTAAATTATATTTGAGTTTCAACATGAAATATATATTATTATATATGACCATACATTTATCTATATTTAAAATTATTTACTTAAAATAGGTATTTATTTGAAGAGTTGTATTCAATTTTATCAAAAAAGTTTATTTTTTTTTTTTAGGTTATATTTTGCTTATTCGATCAAACTAATGTTCATATAAAAAATTTTGGACAAAATTTTATTCATCAAATTTATGAAAATTAATATATTTTATTGTTGTGCAATTAACTTAATTAATTGTTTATTTTTAATAAGTATATTATTTTAATATTATTATTTTTCATCCAAAACGTTCATTGTAAAACAAATTATATTATACAACTCTTCAATAACTCCTTACATTCATCCTTACAGCTTCTTACATCTTTTTACAACTCCTTACATCTCCTTACAGCTCCTTACATCTTTTTACAGTTTCTTACACATCCTTACAGTTTCTTACAGCTCCTTACATCTCCTTATATTTATGTATCTATCTAAAATACGAAATAGAACAGGCCCTTGATGTTGTTTTTTAAATTATTATGAGACATTCTTATTGGCCAAAAAAGATAATTATTATGAGATATTTAAATCTTTAACATGTTTTTTTAAATTTATATTGTTAATAAAATTCACTCCTTTGGTTCTCAATATTTGTCGAAAGTTCAGTAATCTTTGAAGGTATTATTTAAATAGTCTACTATCACATATTTAATTAAAATATTTTTATTTTTTTTTTACTATGTCACGCATGTTATGAAATCTGTTTGTTATTTTTGTATTATCTAATTTGACAATACATATAATATCAAAGTAGAATTCAAAAAAATAATGAGAATTAATACTCTGAAGCGGCTAAAAATAGGGTATTATTTTTAGAATGATATTTACAATATTGCAATTTCACTCTATACAATAAATAGACGACATGATGGTCTACACTATGAAAACTGTACATTTATTTTATGATGAATGCGTTGACAATGACTATGGTTTAACATTATAATATTCAGTAGACAGTAGTGTCATTTTCATAAGGGGAAAAAAAATGAAGGCTAGTGATAACTCACATCATAATGATCTTGACTTCTAGGTATTATGGTAGTATGCAAACTAAACAAATCATCCTGCCTATATCAAGTACATAACATTTTGACTTGGGTCAACCATCTCAATACCCTCAATAGTACAAAAATGCTAGTCATAATTCCATTTTCAATCATATGGTTCGAAGAAATGTAAGTCATCCATACAATAACAATAAATCAAATTGTCTATGATTATTTGATCAATTGAAGGAGACTCAAAACTTATTATATAATTAACAACAAAATACAAATTTGTTATCGAAAAAGCACATGAAAAAAATCAACGATTTTTCAATATCTCTGTGAGAAAGATATATTACAATTTAATTAAGTATCAATAAAATATAAATAAGATCCTTAATGCCTAAAATTTGAATTTCAAAGGAATTCAATAACCACATATGAAAATATTTGACATAAAAATAAATTGCATAATTCTCACTTAATCTACAAAAGATATAACCAAAATCCACTCACCCAACCATGTTTTCTAGAATAATGAGAAATATGCACGTAACTGTAGGCACTGAAAATTTATTCGTATCGTACCAAAATTAAATTAAATCAGCTAATTGGGTCAACCCTTTTAATTAATTTAATCAGACCCAAAAGACTCACAAGTCAAGCCTAAAATAGACTCACAAGTCAAACCTAAGATGAAGCTCATATGACTCCTAAGTCTGAACTCAGTCAAAATTCGAGTCAAAGCCCAAATTAAGGCTCAAGACGACTACCAAGTCAAGTCACAACAAAAAATCCGAATGATATCTAAGTCAATGTGCGGTCAAAAGTCAAAGTCAAAGGTCAAAGTCAAATGTCAAAGGCCAAGACCTACGTCGGCTTACAAGTCAAACATCAAAATCGACTCTCAAGTCAACGTCTGATCAAAGTTCGAAGCAACTTCCAAGTCGGTGCTCAGCACAAGGTCGAGAGACTCCCAAATCAAAATCAAAGTCAAAGTCAAACAAATAAAAGTCAAAGTAGTATAGGGTAAAACCTGATTGAAAAGGCCCAAAATCTAGGTCGAAGCCCAAAATCCAAGTCAAGGTCTGTCTTGACTTTCAAGAGGGAGGCTTTCCTATATATAGGTCTCCTACCCTCCATAATTCAAATGTTATAAAATCCATCCTTGAAACAGAAAGAATTAGAAGATTGTATTCATAGAGATTGTACTCAATTCAAATCAATTGAATTCTATAAAAATTCAATCTTTGTAATTTGTGATTACAGTAACATCCAAATGAAAATGAAATTTGAATGATGAATGAAACTTATACAATTTTTTTTTTTTTGTGATGCTCAATTTCATCGAGCTACTGCTGACCTAATAAGTGATAGAGCTCTCATATCACAAATTTTCTCCATTTACATAACTCGAATTCGAAATCTTACACTTGAACCAACCTGTGTTAGTAATCAAACTTATACGTAAAAAAGGAAAGAATGGACAACCAATAGTGAGTTTGCAATAAGAAGATTATTCCCTAGTTCATAATTGTGCATCAGAGCAGTTTTGTGCCTGTCCAATTGTAGGTCAATTAATTAGGAGGTGATTAATTAAAAAGGAGTGGGACCATCAGTTGTAAAGTGGGGAGATTAATTAATAACTACTCTATTTGCTCAGCACTGATAACGACAGTTGCAGGTCGGTTAGTTATTATTGGCGGGGGATTGATAATTCTCTTCCATAATTATTCATCAAATCATCATCAATTCATCATATATAGTTGGCCTTCTGTATCCTCCTGTTTGTCCAACACTATTTGTCAATGCGCACTAATTAATCATAGCAGCGCCACCCCTTTCTTATTACGTGTAACCGATTTTATTTTTGTCTTAAAAAAAGAGAGCTACGATGAGGTGTATTATTAGTAAATATTATGTGAGATTATATCATACAAGATATGTTATGAGATTGATATTTTTATTGTGGCTTTTAATAATAATCACGATAACTGATTGTTCATTTAAAAATATCAGTGGTTAACATCGCTAGTAAATGCATTATTAATTACCCCTAAATTAAGAAGTTATTCTAAAATATAACATTAGTCACATCAAAATTTTTAAAAAGTCACCCCCAACTAAGTTCTTCTCACGGAAGAATATTTGTAATGGATCATATAACAGGAGTCTTTCTGTGAAAACTCAAGCAGCTTAGGGATTTTTGATATTATATTTGAGGCATAATTAGAAGAAAAAAAAATTGTGAGGAATACTACGAGGGTGGAATTCTATTGCTTCAATCCTTATTGATTGCAACATGTGTCATTAAAATGTTGAAATATATAGAAATGTTATCGGTTAAAAGGGTGACTTTATCAAGGTCATGACAAGTTGTTTTCTCAACGTTAATAATTTAAAGGAATACTGGACGATAATATACTATATTTTAAAGGTATTGGACAGTAATATTTTCAACTTTAAATTTGGACGTCTGTACAACATATTATTGGTCTATTTACCATTTACTTACTAAGGCCCTGATCTTTTCGTTGGAAAATTATAGATGTGGGATGGGTAGGAGTGGGTAGGAGTTTTATTTTTTTTTTAAGTGTGGGAAAGGGGAGAAAGGAGTGGGAAGAAGTTGAATGAGGTAGGAGAGTTGATGTAAGTTACATATTTTGTTTTTTTAATGTAATATTTTATTTGTGATAGTAATTACCGATGATGAAAGTTTTTTTAGACTGAAAAAAATATTTTTCTGTGTTGACTCAGGTACAAAATATTATTTCATGTCCGTTGTTACCCCCCAAAAATTATAATTTTCGTTATTCGTAAAACAAATTACATATGTATTTTTTCATATATTAATCAAATACGAACAACAAAAAAAAAATACACATATGTTCAGGCCTTGTTCTTCTCGTTGATACATCCAAATTTACCAACCTCAATCAACTTCAACCCACGTCAATCCAATTCACGAACTTCGATAAAAAAATATCAATTTCAACCCACTTCAACCCACTTCAGCCTACTTCAACCAACTTCAATACATTTTTCACTATTTTAACCAACTTTTACCCATCATATAAAAAAATTTGATCTAATTCAACCAACTTCAATCCGCTTCAATCCACTTTAACCGACTTCAATCAATGTCAATAAAAAAAAAAATCAACTTTAATCTACTTTAATCAACTTAAATAAAAAAATATCCACTTCTATCTACTTTATCCCACTTCTACCAATCTCAACAAATTTCTCCTATTTACCAACCCATATTTCCCAATGAAAAGAACGGGCCCTCAGTATATGGAAAATAATCATCTGCAATGTGTGTGAATGACTTCCAATATTTTGTTACTAATGCACACTAAAAAAATCTACTCAAAATACACGTACAATATATCTGCACTTCCTATCACGAATTACAAATAATGCCAAAATAATTTACACGTTCCTTCATTATGCTGAAAAAAAGTATGCAAATTTGGCCCCAAATTATGATGAATGAAAAATAAATCCGTTACACAAACAACAACAATCATCCACGCTTTGGTGGCCTATAAGAAATATTTCGTAACCAACGCCCCCCAAAAAAAAAATAAGCATCTTTTTCATATACAGAATCAAACCGAAAATATATACCAGTTACAAAAAACTAATATTTGCTTAACAAAGCAAAAAAAATTATTATTTCTTCAGTGTATATAACAAAAATTACGTCATTTACATTTTTTACCACGACTAACAAATATTTTCATAACATCCAAAAATAAATAGAACTTTTCATAATTGTTATTAGGCTATTCGTACACACAATTACATAAATTATAAAAATATTTAAAATATGAAAAATAGTAGTTATATGTAGGAGTGGAAATGAGTGGATGAAAGTAGATAAGAGTGGGAAGTAGTGATTTTTTTTTTTTTTTTTTAAGTGTGAAAAGATGTAGGAAAGGGGGGGAGGAGTGGGAATGAGTGAGTTGGGTCCATTAAACTACGAAAATAACAGGACCTTAGATTGATTTTAAAAGTATTTTTAGCTGGTGATGTAAATTCATAATCAACATATAATACAATTGTATACACTTAAAAATTCTTACATTTTAAATATATGAAATTACATACCATTGTAAAATTGTTACACTACATTGATAAAAACATATTCAAACTCTACCTTTGTATATAGATAATAACTAGGCCAAAAGTACGATGCATGAACATCCAAGTTAAAAGTTGGCATCAAATTATCCAGTGTCCCCAAAGTATACTATATTATTGTCCAAAAATCTTAGTTTAAATTAAATTTATATGCTTTAGACACTGCTATTAGATAACTATATGCAAAATATTAATTTTGATGACTATCAATATAAATTTATTCATGCAATTTGACACTTTTTTTTTTTTTTAAATAGAGTAACAATTTCAAATATTAGGAATAGAAAAAGAATATGTTGAAAAAAGACCTATTGCCAGTAATAAGAGCATCCGCAGCTGAGGAGGAAAGAGGAATGCGGGCTCCATGTTGACAAGTGTCGCAAAATAAAATGAGAAGAAAAAAAGTTACATGCAGAGATGTGTGTCTCCCCGTGTGTAGCTTTCGGCTTTTTTAAATTTTATTTTTTTTCTTTTTTTTGGAGTAAGTATATAATTTTTAAATGATTTAAAAAATATCTTGTGTGTTATAAGGTGGGTCAATGAAAAATATTTTTATTGAATGATTAAAATTGGAGTTCCATAGGTTGGAAAAGTGATGAAATGCAGGTTCTAAAATTGTGAAACTTTTGCTGACGTGGCATGTCAGAGTTTCAAAACTGGAACTCTGGTTGAGAATGCTCTAACACAACTCCGATAATCGATCGAGTGTCAAAGACTTCTAAAAAAAAGGTCAAATTTGACGACATGATACATGGCTGGTGCCTCATATATCTAAGGGGACTTTCTTTTAGTTGCACCTGGATTTTTTGGGTATTATTAAGGTTACAAGTTAATTTTATCAGCAGATACAGCGGTTGCAAGGTCCTACCATGCAGATTTGGATTTTGGACTTTATTTCTGTACCTAACAAGCTTATTGGTTATTGCCAACATCTTAATCAAATGATTTAATTTTTGAATTATGATGTGTTAGGTTGAGATAGTGGGCTCATTCTTCATGGTATGATCATAAAAAGATAAGCTTATTATGTAATTGAGTTTAACTATTGCCTACTTAAACAATGAAATGCGGGAAAAATACTTTCATATATATATATATATTATATATATATATATATATATATATATATATATATATATATATATATATATATATTATATATATATATATATATATATGTATGTATGTATGTATGTACATTGGGGATCAAATTTATTTCTTCATTGGCTATTTTTGCATGTTTATTTGACTAGCCATCATAGAACTAATGTAAGGACATTTGAAAAATTAGGCATTTTTTATTATTTATGCATAAAAAATTCACATGTTTTACAGTTTAAATAAAATTCGGTGTCTTTCGCAAATAAGTTTATACAATTTTTGTATTTTTATACTTTTTTTAAAAAAATAAATGAGATCATTCATTGGACTGCCTATTTCAGGAAGATTTAGTAGGTCAACAAGTCTAAGCGAGAAAGGGAGCGTTGGTGCAAGCCCAAGGCCCAAACCATCCCATCCACTGTCCGATTAAATGGGAAATGGAATCCCCCCCCCCCCACATGATCGAATCCGGATGGAAATTGTAGTGGGGAACATCGTAATGACCATGCCAAAATAGTTGAAACCATTTCGATAGATATTGCAGTACTTAGTTCACCTTAAAAATTTTATTTAAGTTCTACAATTCATGCCAATTAGTATGGTTAATATAATTGATAAGATATTTCACTTCAATAATACTTCAAATAAAGTGGACCTTTTCAATACAAAGGATAAGGACAGATAGTCGAATGACTGTTAATTTCAGAGTGAAATTCAAAGTACATGATGATTTTTATTGCTTACATTCAAAATAATATTTCACACGAACAATATTAACAGCACAATTATATGATATATTACACTTCTGTCAGTATGTGAAAAGAAAGCTAAATTGAATTTATGATTTTTGCAAGAGGGAGAAAAGAAAACAATATTCATTTTTTGTAAGATCTCTCATTTGCCCCCTCAAAATATCATTTTCTGCAAAAAGCATGGTAGCATTTTCTAGAAGCCATTTTCCGAAGATCAGATTCAAGGGTTTATGGTTCTAGGGTTTAAGAAAACAACATCCATTTCGATTTCTGCAATCTCGCTCTCAATGTGGCCAGTTCTAAGGTCTCGAGTGCGTTCTCTCTCCTCGTTGCGGCCATGGCCATGGAGTCTCAACCGGAGCTTGGCTTATTTGACGCCGGACAAAGACGGGAAGACGGAGATTCTGAAGCTGGAGGAGGTCGAGAAGGTTCTTTCCGATGTTAAAGCCGGCGATATTAGGGTTCTTCCCGTCGGAAATCTCTGCGATTGGACTGATTACATGGTCTTCGCCACCGGTCGATCCTCCTGGCATGTTCGCAACATTGCCGAAGCGCTTGTTTACAAGGCAAGTTATCATCTCCATTTTCTTTCTGTCAGAGCCTTATGGTTGAAATGTTTAATCTTTCCGTGGCCAAATTAGTATTTTTTTGGGGGGTTGAATATCGTTGATGAATTGAATGGTGGTGTTTAGGGCTAGTGGTTTTGATGGTTGATTTGAAATTAGGGTTTCATAAGGCTTGTGGTGATGATGGATATGGGTTTATGGTGGATGCCAGAGGGCTTGGGGCCAATAGGTAGAAGCATGGGGAATACTAACCTTGATTTGTTCTCCATTTTGTTTTTGGTGCAAATAATCGCCTTTGCTTTTGAGATGTGCTAAGAATGGTGTACGTTCATGGAATGTAAGGGGTGTTCCGTTAATGTTGCTTCAATGTTGCATTGCTTATGTGGAATGGTGAAATTGGTCTCATGTTAGCACTGTCTAACTAAGTTGTTGAAGACGTGAGGTGGACCAGGTAATGCTTTGCAGAAATTGATAATAACGTTTAGCTAGACACCCCCTCACATTAAAAAAAAAAAAAGAAGAGAAAAATCACTCTCTTCATGTTATTGTAGGAATTTACAACTTTGAGTAATGAACTGATCTTCGTTATGTGTGTCGTCCTTCCCCATTTTTACTTCCATTGTTGCTTGCTTTTCCACCTCTCCCTTGATTTTTTGTTGTTATTAGTTCATAGCTTGTATTCTGGTGTCAATCTTTATCTGTTTAGGTTAGTTCATCGGTATCACTATAGCTGACTGCTGTTGGTTCCTTTCACTGTATTTTCAATGACATTTTATTTCTCCCTGGACACGACTGTTGTAGGCTAAGGAGAAGCAAAGAGGAGCTCCTAGGATGTTACTACCATCCGTTGAAGGGCAAAAAAGTGCCAATTGGATTGTTGTTGACTCTGGTTTGTTTCTTGCTCCATATAAGTGCCTATGCATGATAATTTATGTTTTTATCTTTGTTTGGATTTCCTGTACATGTTAGGAAGGTTATGTGCAATGTAGTTGCTTAGTGATATGTCTTGTGCACTATAGTTCAAAGCATCTGTGGGTATAGGAAATAGAAAATGCAACCAAACACTACAATTCAAAGCAAAAGGTGACTAATTATGAAGATCTTTTGCGCTTGCCTTGTTTGGCTGCGATAAGTAATTTGGAACACTAAGCATTGTCTTTGAGATGAATTCGACAATCTGAAGCTTTTGTTGGCCCATTGAGGCACAAAGGTCATACTTCATCACCTTGGTGTGCCTCAAGTTGAGGTAAAAAGTCTGCACCCCCTGTTTCTTGTTCGTATCTTTAGTGAGGGAGGGAAGAGATGAGTTAGTGAATTATTGAAGCTCTAAATTCTGAATCCTTTTAAGATGTTATAAATATTTTTCTAAACAATGTAAAAGAGTATAATGGATTCAATGTCATTTTGTGATGGATTTTGAAGCGCCCATACTTGCAAACAGGGCAATCTTGTCTTGTACAGTTGTACTACCTGCTTGAAGCAGTCTAGATTGGTGTGGAAGCTCCATAAAACTTTCCTTTGCGGGGGAAGGGGGTATGAGTGTATAGTCACCATTTAATAGCTTATTGGGCATTTTCCAAAAACTGCTAGAAACCATGCATACTAGCCTTCATTCTGCGGCTCCTGAGTGTGCAGTTTTAAGGAGCACACGACATCAAGGTGCAAGACATAACTTCATCGCTCCAGCTTCTTGAAGCGGATTCATTGATTTTTCAGTGAGATTGGGAGAGTGACGTACGAGATAATAAACCATTACAGCTCTGAACATTGTTCAAAATAGTTGCAGTTTGAACTGCCCTTGAACAATTGCCTAAAATTTCTTCAAATTAAAACTCCTTTGAAGAACCCGATCGATGTAGATCCAGGCAGCCAACAGATGAGCTTTGGAGCTGGCGTAAGATGATTCATCAAAAGTTTTACCTATTTACTCATTTTTCTGAACTCTAAAGTCTAGTAAATAGGTTTATATACGTTGTTAGCGAGAATTTATCAGGTACCATTATTTGCAAAACTATCTTATTCATGAAGCACCTTTGCCGTGTGCCTCACCTTTGTGACTTTTTGGATGTCAATGTGTCTTGTGACTAGCGATGGCAATTACATTTGAGTTCAAGGCACATCCGATCCGATCTGAGGCACAATAATTCGATTTGAATCCAAGGAAAAAATATTTGATTTCGAGTACGACAAAAATAGTCGGAGTCCAAGTCGGAATCAGAGGGAAGTAACATCCGATTTGATATTTCAATTCGATTCGAGTATTTTATTAAATAATTCAAATTCAAATATAAAGCTTTATAAATCCAAAGTCTGCCCTTCAAGTTCAAGTTCCAAGCCCAACTCTAATTTTTGATTCTAATTTTTTTTATTTTACAAATCTAAAATCTACCCTCCAAACTCAATTATAAGTTCCTAACATCAACTACCATTAGTCGCTTAGCCCCTCCTCTCTCCACCCTTACTCTGACTTAGCCATCAATGCCTAGCCGGAAGCCACCAGACTCTCTATCATTGCACATTCGCGTCATTTGCCTCATTTTCAGTCTCCCCTACTTTAGTATAAATGCACAAATATTTGATTGGCATGATAGGAAGACGTATGTTATTGTATCGTTAGGTAGATAAAATTGTTATGGGGAAAAGAAATCAATTCGGATCGGATTAAATCCGACTCCAATCCGATCCGACCCGACTCGGATTGGATTCGGAGGTTCTCTTCGACCAGCATATCAGATTTTTGGATTCGAAACATAATCAGAATCGAATTTGGATGTTTCAACATCTGATCTGTTGCCAATCCCTACTTATGACCAGGAAGAGGTGGATTCAGGGGGACAGAGACAATGAGGTTTATTAAGTTAATCATTGAAGAGCTAATTCAGTGATCTTTACGTAAGGGAGAGGTGCAGTTTGTCAATACCTGCTTGAGAATTTTCCTTGTATTTACGTGCTTTGGTTTTCAACTTTCTTTTTTGTTTATATATATATATATATATGCGAACTAGGGGTGAGCGGGACCGGGTATCTAATTTGATTAACTGGGTCCTAATACCCGGTTCCGGAGTAATTTTTTCCCCCTCATTTTTCCGTAAGAAATTAGGGGAGAGGGAGGGATTGAAGGAAGTTGAGAATTCATATCTGAAGTTAAATTCCTATAAATTAAATTATAAGGCTCCATCAAATACGAAATAAGCAGGAAAGAAAATTCGCGCACTTTAAAATAAACTCAGAGAATTGGAGACAATATTAATTAGAATCTTACAAATAAGATTACAAAACAAGAGAGATACCTAAAAATTATTTTAATTCACTTGAAATAGAGAGAGAAAGAGCGGAAACTGTCAAGATGATATAAAAACAAATATGTAGTAAGCAACATGGCTAATGAAAGAAGAACCAAAGCATGAAGGAAGAAATCCATGGCGGTTGAGATACATAAAAAGTAAGTCGGGGATAAATTGAAAGTAAAAAAGACAAGGGGTCAAACCATAGTTGTCAGATTTGCTCCATCCCCGGCATACTACGATCTGGGTCGCGCGGATCGAAACGCGGTACTTGAGCGCACTGATACGCAATGAGTCGCGCATCAGTTCGCTTCACAGAGCGTTCCCATTTGTAGATAGAAAATGAAGAACACACCTACCATTCAACAGTTCCTTTTGCCGGTACAAATGAACGCTTGAACTTCTCGAACCATTACCCAACAGATTTCGCCACAGACTCAGATTAAAAAAGCCCGAGGCGCAAAAAAGCGCAAAGGGTCCTGGAGCCCGGGACGCGAGCTTCGAGGCGAAGGCGCGGGCTTTTCACACGCGAGGCGCACTTTGACTATAAAATGCTCCAAAATCATTTCCGAACCATATTTCATTGAAAATAATGTAGATAATGACTTCAAGTAAGGAATTAAACATCAAGATAACCACGAATAACATTGCATATAGTCATAAAGCACGATAACATAACATCATAGTTTCTCAAAGCACACACCATAAGATAGAAGAAGTCTTAAAATACACAAACTAGCAGAGCCATAGAAGGAAAACATAAAACACATAGCACACAAAGCAAAATAGCTCATAAAGGTGAACTAAGCATCTTGCATTAAGGTAATTCAACCTAAAAATCAACACCACAAATGAGTTCACTACAATTTTCAACCACCCAAAAAAAAAAAAAAAAACACACAAAACCAATTAAACAAAGCCATAAATAATTAAAAGTTTAAAAGTTAAAACATAAACCCTTCAAATTAAATTGAAGGCCCTGCTGCGTGGAAATTAGACAGAACGGGAAGGTTTAGATTTTAGAGTTTAGACCAGGGGTCTTCTAGAGACAGAAAGAAGAGTAGCTGGCATTGTAGCTGCATCCTTCAAGCACAGAGAGAGAGAGAGAGAGAGAGAGAGAGAGAGAGAGAGAGAGAGAGAGAGAGAGAGAGAGAACTTGAAACCTCTTCCATGGGGTTCGACTCACTAAGGAGGAGGAGGAGGAGGAGGATGATGGAAAAATAAAAGTAGAAAGGAGCAGAAGACCATTTATCCGTTTGCACTGAGCTAGGGTTTGCCGCTGAACTGAAGAAGGAGGAAGAAGAAGAGCAGTCTGAGAAGCAGAGAGGTTCGAATGAGGAGGTGAGAAGCAGTCTGAGGCTTCTAAGTCTGATTTGTAATTTTTTTGCCTTCTTTTCTCAAATAGTACGTTAAGATCCAAAAAGCCCAAAAAGCGTGCGCCCCGCGCCTGGGAAAAAAGGCCAGAAAAGCGCAAAAAGCGCGCGCTTAATGAATGGGCTGCGCCTGACCCCTTCCTAGGCGCAGAGGTGTGGGCTTCGGGCTTTTACGCGCCTAGGCGCGCCCTGGGCGCGCTTTTTTAAACTAAGGCCACAGAGATGGAGGAAGATGGAGGAATATGAAGAAAATATCTACATTCAATGGAGGAAAATGAACCAGCAAGCTTCAGCTCCTTATGTTTTTAACCCAGAGTCCCGAGGCAGAGAAGGAAAAGAGGATGAGGCTGCTGGATAATAATGGAGTTTGACTTGGGCTGGAGCTGGACTGGAGACATGGTCTCCTCTTTCCCGAAGACAGAGAGATTTGGATGGGAGAAGAAGACAAAGAGACAAGCTTTCTTCCTCTCTCTTCAATGACTTCATAAATTTTTAATTTCAGTTGTTGACAGCTCAAGCATTGGGTTTTGGTTTCCAGAGCCTTTAACTTGTGGTCATTACGCATTAACTGTACATATTCCTCCTCCTTTTTTTTTTTGTGGGTAATAATATTCCTTTAAGTATTTAGAACTTACATAACTTAATAAATAATGTGAGATTACCCAAATATCAAGATTTTTTAACTTATTAACACTTTGGCAATTCAAAAGTTGTAATTAATTCTTTTTTATTTTAGGACTAGAAGACTTGAGTAATCATTTTTTTTTTTTGAAATGGTTATTATTCTCGGGACAAAAATTTAAATGCCCAATGATAAATAAAGTAGCACTAGGTTTAGAACCCGTGCATTGCATGGTCTCGTTAAAAATTTCAACGCTTGAGCATATTATTCCCAAATTCCATAATCGGCGAATGGGATTACGCAGGACAGCGAACCGCATACCAAAATGGTGCACCGATTCTTTACGTACCGATTCTCTCCTGAATGGCAAATTACGTACCCGAATTCGTATCGCGACTTGAAGTGTACTGCGTTCCAGGTAACTATGAGTCAAACTGGGGTAGTTAATGGTTAGGTCTCGGTATAAAAGATACATCACTTGAGAAATGAGGGTTTACTTTTTATATTTTTTCATCAAAATTCTTTAAATTTTAAACGGGTACCACTTACTGAGGCCGGGTCCAAAATTTCAGGACCCGGTGGTGGTCTTAAATTTCAGAACCGGTCTAACTGGGTTCGGGTCTGTACCCGCCGGGTTCAAACCAGCTATGACTCCGGAATCGGGTATCCATTTTTTTGCTCACCCCTACAGTGAGCTCGGCAAAGCCCAAATTTAGGTGCTTAGCTTAAGTAGGGTTATCCATGAAAATTTAGGGCTAGCTGTCACTTTGATGTTTTGTTTCCATCCATATCCTGTCAGTGCAATTCTTCTGTCGTTTATCTTTTAGTCTCAGTGGGCCATCTGTTCAGTTTCCCTAGATTAAGGTTCTTCCAAAAATAGCAAGTCATCTGCTAGCTGTAAGTGGCTGTAGGAAAATGGCAAATACAGTATGAGCGGCATGATTTATTACCTAGCTCTTAAGTGCAAGAGAAGGTTCATAGAATTATGCAGTCGAGACTGTTGATAAGCATCGAACCAATGTTGTTTTATTCAGCTGGCGACCTTACTTCCCGACTCCTTTTCTGTGCATGAGTGTCTTTTTTTTGGGGGGGGGGGGGGGGTTGTTCCAGTGTTCATGCAAGCAAGACATACTCTAATCAAAGTTAGATCCAGGAGCTTAGTTTGGTGCAAAATTTGCTCATTAGGTACAATAAGAAGTGAAGCTATTCGTTTGTAGTTGTGAGAATTTACGCAAATTCATGATTATTTTGTTCCAAAGGAATTTTATTGATAACTGTTTTTTTGGTCCTTTTGATTTTGGGTGTTCCAGGGACAGTGGTAGTTCATGCTTTGGATGAGAAGGCCAGGGCTTATTATGACTTGGAAAGTCAGTGGGTTGTGGACAAGCCACGGGCAGAATCGAGCCAGGTTTTTGCTCTTGCTTTGTGCATTATCTTTTGGTTGACTATTAGATCAAAGGTTCCAATTAGTTAGACAAAGGCGAATGTACCGAATGCCTTCGTACTGTTTTTGGTTTATGCTGTTTTGATTCATAGTCATTCCCTGAGATTTTAAGTTCACAGTGTCTTCATGAAGCTGTGTAGGATATAACTTCCTCTCCGCACCTATTTTCTTTTCAACAAAGCTATATGAACAGAGGTTTAAAAAGCACTGATGGAGTAGAATGAGAGTGGGGGAAAAAATTCTAAGACTACAGCCACTGAATGGAGGAAGAAATTTTTTAATATGTGGAGTAGTTAATATACACTCACTAATAACTGATAGTAACTTGAGTGCTGAGTGCATGACATGCAAGAATCTCTTGAGATAGTATAGGAAATGCATAGCTAGTGAAAAGCTTGAATCTTTGAAAATATGACTGTAAATCTGTAATGTTTGCCAAGTAATTGAAGTTGAAGGGAGCATCACGTAGTGCTTGAGCTCTCTTCCTCATCTTTTTTTTTTTTGCTTTTTTTTTTTGGGGGGGGGGGGTGGTTTGTGTTTCTATGTATGGGACTTGGCCTGTGGTTTTGGAATTTGGACTAGTATTCATGGAAAACCTGCAAATTTTAAGTGGGGATAAGGGAAGGGGGAGCCAACTGGGGATGATGGGAGTTGAACTTAGTGTGAGGAAGAATGGAGATCAGTCAGATCACTGTTGTATTCTTACTTGATTCTCTTGTATTGGAAGATTTTAGGTGTCTGAGTTGAATGTGCTTGATTACTAGTGGATTTGAACATCAATGTATGTTAATGTTCTGCTTAGTCGGGTTTGAACAGAGGGAACGAGAATGATCCTTCCTTCTATTAGGTATTAACACCTTGTTTTTGTGGTGTTTGTGTACAGGATCTGGATAAAGCCATGGTGAAGATACGTCGAAAGAACAATTCCAAAAAGAAAGTCCAAACCAGCGCCTAATGCTGGTTTTCTTGTAAATAGGGGCTTTGATAATGTCAATGCTTGAAAGTGTACACCACTTGTTGTCCTCGAACTGATTTTGTGCTGTTTCAATGGTTCATGTTTGGGATTAAGTCCGCCAGTTAATAGTGGTAGTTCTACTGTTAGCTTGAGGAACTTTTGTGTCCGTGAAATTTTTGCCTCAAAATTCAGTGTATGGTGTAGGGATTGGCCACTGACCTTGGGAACTTACTACTTTATGGTTTGTCAATAAGTGATGTATAGTTATTATCAGTCCCTTGGCAAATCCCCAGAAGGATGAAGTAATGGGAAAGTCCTCTCGTTCAGAAATCATAAACCCCTGCTTTCCATAGTAAGAAAAGTGTAATATGTAAGGAAGATGTGTTTTGTTGTCGAAGAGGTCAAACTGGAAAGAATTCAGCTTGATAAGAGGATTTTGTAGTATCATTTTAGAATAGATCCTGTATTTTTCTGTAATTTGGAGGATTTAGTTTATAACTTACGGCTCCTTAAAGAATTTTACAACTTCTTATATCTTCTTGTATCTCTTTACATCTTCTTAAATTTTCTTATATATTTTTTATAATATTGGATTTTTCATCTTTTTTTTAATCATATTTATAGAAACATGTATATGTTTTTTTATATACTATCAATATGAAAAATCTTACATATTTTTTATGAATAGTATTTGTATAAGTATAAAAATAGATTTAACATTGTGAATTAATGTTTGAGTTTCGACAAGAAAAATATATGCTATTATAAAGAAAATAAATAAACATGTTTTAAAATTATAATACAAATATCGCATTCATATTTGAGTTTCGACATGAATCATGTATGAAAATAGTCAAATTATAGGTGATGAAAGCATTTTAGCCATTTTATCTATAAGTTTGTCCATAACAACTTGATTGCTATCATCGCACAATTGAATTAAATTGAATTTAATTCCAAAATGTTTAATTTAAATACGATTCTATTTTTAGGGTTCTATTTTTAGGGTTCTATTCAATTTTGTTTAGAAAAATTTTTATTTTTTAAATTTACTTATAGGGAGGGAAAATTAATGTTAATACCAAAAAATTATCTCAAGTGTGGAACATATCTGGTTCTATATATTTGTCGCCTTGAATATATCTTATTAATATCTAATTGCCTTGTTTAAAGGTTTATTTTTAGTAATTATGTTATTTCACAATTTTTTTAATTATGCAAAATGATAATTGTAGAAAAATAATTTTTTTCTGTAGTGTTAAAATATAATTTGCTTAGCGTTGCTATAAAATTTATTTCACAAGTATCATTGATAGACGCAATTTATTTTCATAAAATAATTTTTTCATGATTTATATATTAAAGACCAACAATTATATATAAATGACTAAAATTTCTTTTATACAACTATTTAATAGTTCAACAACTCTTTATATTTATCCTTGGCAGCTTTTTACAGCTCTTAACATTTTTTTACAGCTTTTTTCACATTTTTACAGCTTCTTATAGTTTCTTACATCTCCTTACACTCATTTATCTTTCCTTACAGCTTACAGCTGCATTTCATTGCAAAAAAAACATGCCGTAAAAATGAGTTGAAGCAGAGTTCACATTGAATGCCATCTTTGTTATTGTTGTATTTCACTTACGATGAACATCCTAGAAAAGGCATGAGATGTAGGTTCACCCAGATGTGGACAAAAGATGTGTATAGAGATAAGATTACTTGCATTTGAATATACTCAAACTCTGCAAAAATTAGACTTACATTTGAAGTTGTTGTATTCTTGTAAGCCAATCTATAAAAGAGCCAATATCATTTTATATGGACATGCAGTCAAATAGGATTGCAAGAACTCATAAGGAGTTGTATTTTTTGGGGTTGGAAAAAAGAGGGAATTAAGGGAAAATATATTAGGGAATAGAATTAGGAAACAAAAAACAAGAGGAAAAAGACAAAGCTTATATCATACTCTTAAGAGTATATACTCTCATAAGCCGCCGCATCAGTGTCACATATTAACAATTATATATGTAACAAATACACGCTAGAAAAATATATATAGATGTCACGTGAGAGTATACACTTTTAGGTGTATGATATATAATTATATATTACTGAAAAGGTGGGGAAGGAGAACAAAGGGTCACCCACCGAAGGAGACTATATATATATATATATATATATATATATATATATATATATATATATATATATATATATTATATATACATACATACATACATACATACATACATACATATATACATATATATATATATATATTATATATATATATATATATATATATATATATATATATATATGTATATACACACACACACACACACACACACACACACACATATACATACATATATATATATTTGTAAGAAAGGTAGGAATACAATCTAGGTAGTCTTCTCTTAAGGGTTCTCCCTAGATTATCCTCATAAAGGATACAAAGAAGGTCCCTTTGTGAAACCTCATTCTACACTACTGTGGAATCTTTGCTAGCTAGTCAGCTGCACAATTTCCTTGCCTAAAAATATGAGTAATGAAAACATTGTTACAAACTTAAATGTACAAGTGAATATCTTGTATCAAAACTTGAATCTCCTATGGCGCTTGAATACGACCTTGAATTGCTTGGACAAGAATTTTATTGTTTCCCTCAATATGGATATTAGTAAAGCCTGCTTGTATTACTGCTTTTATGCCGTTTCTCAAATCTGCTGCTTCTGCTACTAAAACTAACGCTGCTCCCAAGTAGAATGAAGTTGCTTGAATAAATTTTCCATCCCAATTACGAAGAATAAAGCCTCTTGCTGCTCCTTATGAAGTTTGGACCCATCAAAGTTAATTTTGATGAACCCGCCTTGTGGTCTTCTCCAGGATGCCGAATGAGTCTTCTTACAGTTGACGGCTGGCTGGTTTGAGGTTGGTGGATGAAATGATTGTGTGAGTTTATGTCTAATACGCCATTCGGCGCTAGCTTTTTTGGCTCTTATTAATATACTTCCTGGATTAGGTGTTTCATTGCGAAACACCAGGTTATTTCTTGTTTTCCATATACTCCAAAGTAGCATAGTTACTCTATCTATTTTAACCGCAGAGGTAGCAGTTTCAGCACTTGATAGTCTTCATAAAATACTGTGTTGTTGGCTAGATAGGAAGCTAGAAATAGAATCTATCCAGTTATTGGAGATTGCTAGTCGCCAACACTCCTGTATAATATGACAATACAAAAAAGGATGATCTGTATCCTCAATCTCATATTAACAAGAAGGACAAAGAGGATCAATGTTCATACCTCTTTTAAACAGGGTTCGTTTAGTAGGAAGTGATATATGACAAAGTTGTCATAAAATTTTTTTAACTTTGGCATAATATCAAGTTTCCAAATTCAATTATATTTCCACACTAATAGATTTGTAAAATTTAATCCATGTACTACCTGAGTCACTGATTTTGTAGAGAAATCACCATTACCTGATAATCCCCAACATACTGAGTCAGAAATTGGATTGAAATAGATAGGTGTTGCGGGAATTAACTGTAGTTGGACTGGGCTCACTAGTGGTTGGAGCCTGGCAATATCCCATTCTTTGTTGTCTGTGATGAAATGTGATACCTTTAGAGAGGTATCAATAAGGGAGTTATTGGTAGTATTGAGCAGAATTGCTAAACTATCATTAGTACACCAACTATCTAGCCAAAAATTAATACTTAGCCCATTACCCACTTTCCATCGGATTCCGTTCCGAAATTGTTGTCGATTCTTAAGTATGCACCTCCAAGCCCAGGAATCCGATTTTTTTGGTTTTGTAGAGAAAAAATTCTCATCAATTGGATATTTTCCTTGTATTTGTTCCACCCAGAGGCTCTGGTCGTGGAGCAGTTTTCAGGTTAGTTTGCTAAGAAAAGCACTATTTACTGCTTCCATTTTTCTTAATCCAAGCTCCCCAGCCTTCTTGGGTTGGCATATCTTTTCACAAGATACCATATGCAGACCTTTGTTTTCATTGGATTTTTCCAGAAAAAATCTATGCTAATTTTATCAATTTGGCGAGTAGTTTCTTTAGGTAATAGAAAACATTGCATCGTATGTGATAGCATAGATTTAATGTTTGCTTGGATTAGCGCCACTCTTCCTGCTTTGGGAATACACTTTGTTTTCCAAGTTTGCAATTTTTCAGCTGTTCTGCTCACCAATTCTGAGAAAGTTTCTGTTTTTGGTCTGCCCTTAAACACTGAGCAGCCAAGGTACTTACCAAGATTATCTTGATGTGTGATATTGAATATAGATGAAACAGATTGTTTGTCATGTGCTTTAGCATTACTAGAGAATGTTAATGACGATTTCTGGAAGTTAATGAGTTGATCAGAACTTTGATAGAATCTATTCAAGATCAAATTAAGCTCTTGACAAGATTCAAGCTCAGTACGACAGAAGTCCACGAAAAGCAAACATGGAATTTTGGTAGGTCTGGGAGAAAGTTTAATTCCAATCTCGCATTTCTTTCGCCAGAGCGCCTTTCGAAGAGCCCTATTTAAGACCTCTATACAGATAATAAAAAGGTAGGGAGACAAAGGATCTCCTTGTCTAATGCCTCTTGTAGGTGAAAAGAAACAACACAGATTATTATTCACGATAATAAAATAGGAAACTGTAGATATACATGCTTTAATCAATTCTACCCATTTGGAATGGAAGCCAAATATATGTAATGTGTTAAATAGAAAGTTTCATTCAACTCTATCATATGCTTTTTTCATATCTAGTTTGAGTGCTACCCATGCTTTCTTTCCCCTCATTTTTTTGAATTTGTTCATAATTTCATGTATAAGTAGAATATTGTTATGGATAGATCGTTTAGGTACAAATGCACTTTGGACAGGGTCTATTATTTTTTCCAAAATCAGGCGCATGCAGTTAGCCATGGTTTTTGAAATAATTTTGTAAATAGTATTGTAAAGGCTAATTGGTCGAAAATGAGTAGTTGTTGTTGGGTTACTCACTTTCGAGATCAATACTATTAACGTATGATTAATCTGTTTGAGAAGTTTTCCTTCCTCAAAAAAAGATTTCACAGCAGTGCACACTTCTTCTTTGACAATGTGCCAATGGTCTTGGAAGAAAGCTGCTCTAAAGCCATCTGGCCCTGGAGCTTTAAACTTATCCATTTGGAAAATAACTTCTTTGATTTCTGAATCTTGAATGGATTGCAGTAATCTATCATTATCCTCTGCCGACACTAGGTTAAGCATTTCTATATCAATATTGGCAGCATCTATTTGGGCTGATTTGAATCTAGCAGCAAAGTCGTTAATGATCATACTTTCAACTTGGGCAGACTCCTCAACCCACACTCCGGAGCTATATTTAAGTTTCATAATTTTGCTTCTCGCCTTCCTTGTCTTCATGGATTGATGAAAAAAACGAGAATTTCTATCTCCATTAACAAGCCTTTCTTTTCTTGCCCTTTTTTCCCAATATTTTTGGTTGAACAAATGCATCTTTTCTCTTTGCTTAATTAGTCTATTGTACCAATTATTCAACCTAGCATTGTTCGGATTATGAACTAGTTTATTCTCAACTTGGAGGAGCTTATCCGCATTCCTTTCAAGTTTATTCTTAAAGTTTTTGAAGGTAGTCTTACTCCAAAATTTGAGATCTAATTTAATCTTTTTTAGCTTCTGCATTACTCTAATTCCTCGAATTTCCATTTTCCAGCTCCTCTTGACTATAGTATCTGTTTCTTGATACTGTGCCCAAGAATGTTGGTGCTTAAAGTTAGTACTTCTTCTGGGTTGATGTGCTGGGTCAGTATTAAGAAAGACAACAGTATGATCAGAGTATGTGAATAGCCCATTCGTAACTAAGTAATTTGGAAATAGTTGTGCACAATCCTCTCGAAGTATCACTCTATCCAATTTTTCGTAGATAAATTGTCTTCTTAGAAATTTCTTCCAAGTGAAGGTTCTTCCTTGAACATTTGCATCAATGCTTCCAGTAGTAGTTAGAAAGTCATTAAATCTTCATGTTCATTCTACAGTCAGAGGGGCTCTTTGAACTTTATCTGATGGGTGAATCATTTCGTTAAAATTCCCCATAATACACCAAGGAAGATTAATCGAATTATTTAACTGTTTGAGATAATGCCAAAAAGCATCTTTATCTCGATCCTGAGCTGGAGCATAGACTCCACTCAAGATACATTGCTTATTATTAACATTATCCTTAATATGACAATAAATAGCTCGACTTTCTTTTCCAAGAATTGGCACATCAATATTAATTGTATTCCATAGACACCAAATCCCCCATAATGATTTTCTGTTGGAATCATGTCATAGTGAGAGAAACCCAAATTTCTTATTATCGAATCCGCATTCTGTTCATTAACCATAGTTTTAAGCAAAAATAAAATATTAGGTCTAATAGTGCGGTTGATAAATCCCACCTCAAGTTGTAGTAGCTGAGATTTCTTAGCTCCTTGGACATTCCAACCAACTATCTTCATGTAACTAATTAATAAAAGAGCTTTGTTTCTGCTGTTTTATCTATTGATCCAAAGGATCGGTCCATAGCATGATCTTGGGAATGAAATTGACATAATCCATTCCACTCACCAGATACAATGGCCTTGGAAATTGAGGCGATATCCTCCATTTCACTCACCATAAACAACAGTAAAAATAACAAAGTAATATCATCATTTGTACACAAAAATTTATTCATAAATTCAATATAAATAATCCACAACAGAATTTTCAATTTCTTGGCCAAAGTACTTTGATCGCACATTCAACCATTCCCTTTTCTTCACATTGGGGATCAATCGTAAACGTGGCCTTGGAAATCAGGCAATAATTCCCTCTTTCTCTTACCAGTGCATGATAATCACAAGCATAATGCAAAACAAGATTGTTAAAGTAGTCTCTATAATGCAACGAACTTAAGTCCCAACCATGTTTATTTTGTCCATCCTGTTGTTCAGGATTAACCAAAAAGGAAAATAGGTGCAATACATACAAAATCATGTTAAGTATATTGTTCTGAATGATCCCAATGGATCGGGCAGATACATGACTTTGGGAGTTGAACCGAACCAGTTGTTCTCCTCTTGCTGTAAATTTGTGCAGAAATAATGATTCAAAGTAAATTTTGCCAACAGTTCTAGCACTAGAACCAGACAATAAAATTATATACATACAAAATTGTGATACAAATTCAAAATTTCTAGGGCTATCATGCCAAACTTCTCGATGCCTTCTAGCAGCAACGAAAGCTTTGTCCCACATTACAGATCCAAACACAGGCTTTGTCATCTCACAGCCTAATAATAAGGAAGCAAGAGAACAATTCTCCAAAGTGTATTATTCCAGATGAACCTATAACATGGCGAAATTAATCGAACAAGGCTAATAAATTCATGCCAATATTCTAGCTGACTATTAGCACCATTAGAAACTAGCACATTGAATGAAAGGTCTGAGCCAAAATCAAATTTTGTTGACCATGGATTATCTTCAACAAAGCGCCTGGCCTCTACTGACAGTGGCCAAGCAAACGGATTGAGCATAAAAATTAAGTTAGAATAATAGTGTGCTGATGATATGGCCACATCCACTAACTTAAAATAATAAGAAAAACACGTTCCATCAAAATACCCAGGAAACAACTTCGTGGTGATACTCATGCAATAAAATTCCCTTTCTTACAAAGAAGGAGACCAAGAATGGCTAGGTCCCGACACCTAAATCCAAAAAAGAACGTCTGGTAGAAGCCAATGGAAGACAAGGCAAGAGAGCATACAAAGGAAGCCAAATCCGAAGCCCAGCAAGAGATAGAATTCAGCAACAAGATGACATAAATAAGAGCATAAACCATTACAACATTACCCAGAAACGAACACTCTATCCCACCGACCCCAAGCATCCCCCAAAAAATATCGAAAACAGAGGTCACGAACAGTAAAGATGTAACATGAATCGCAACCCATCCACCGAACCACACAAGGTAAGTAGTTTCAATTGAAGTAATCATCAAGCGCAAAATGACAGTGCTAGCTCTATTCCACAGAATATGAGCATGGGCTCTGCACCAAGCTCCACAATAGTCCCATAGCCACCCAAAAAAAAGAACCCCAGTCCCCCAAGCTATAGAGAACAGAGCATACAAAGGCACAAAGATAATCAGACCTATAAACCTTTGTTTTCATACCGACAAAATGCCAACGAATAGGCAGTCAACTAGGAGGCACAAGAGTGTAGTACTCCGCAAACATGGATAAAACATCATGACAATGAGATGAGAATAAATGTTTCAGAGAATAATTCAAGGAAATTAGTCAACAATCTTACAAAAATACTGAAGATTGGGCCCAAGGAACAACAATCAATCAAGGAACTACTCAAAGAAGGATATCCTGATAGCTTAAACACAAAGACGAAAAAGGATAGAAAACTTACCTTGTCCGAAACGCTTGAGATCCCTTCGGAATCTTTCCGGTCTTGAGCACGGCTTGTACAGGGACAGATTCATGCTTAACAGCCATCACAGTGTCTAATTGCAGGTCAATGAAGCAATTGAAAGCCTCCGTTGTTCTAGACTCGTGCAAAAGGTCCGTAATAACTCCAAAAGTGCAGACAGAAGGTACAGATCTGAAAACATACAAACGGACTAGGGACACCGAGAAATTCAAATACATAACTAGGGGCGTCGATGATGGTGAAAGGGACGATGCAGCAGAGGGCAGATAGGGATGGAGACTAAGATTTCTGAAATAGAATAGTGGCAGGTAGCGAGGAAGAAGACTGGAGGGAACCACCAGGGTCTGGTGGTTTCTCCATAGTAGGGTAGGTATAGGGAACAACAGATGCTAAACCTTTGGGGTAGGCGATGGACGGAGGAGACGCAGAGAAGGAGAGCTAGGGTTTCATGGCCAAGAAGGGGCAACAGTCTCCCTCTCTCTCTAGAGGGTCCCAAGGGAGACTATATGAGGAAACAGAACAGAACAGAGCAGAACAGAACTAGAAAAGAAAAAACAAGAAAATAAAAAGAGCTGCCGACCCACCTAACCTGAGGGATGTGGATCACCAAAACCCGGACAGCATCACAACCGCAGTCGACGTTACGTTGCATAGTATTCATCGTCCCTCCCTCCTATTTACTCTCTCTTCGGAGCTTCCAAAGCCAAACCTTCAACTCTACGTATCACGCGCTCATTTCTTTGAGGCATTTCGTCCAACACTTTGTCAATTAGCAGAGACCGTTTTCATGGCAGCCATCAGCGGAGCTGTTGCTAACTCTCTCTCTACCGGGGAGCGAAGAGTCTCTCTCTTGGGACAGTGCGGTTCCATTTCTCGCAAGTTCGGGTCTTTGCGCTTCCAGCATTGTGTTGGCTTGCAATGTAGATCAATCAGCTCCTCCAGTTCGTCTGGTACTTGGTCTTATTTTTACCCTTTTCTGTTTGCGTATTCCTGAATGTTGAGATTTTGATGTTGGGTATCTGATTCATTGGTTTCGTTACAACGTGGATTGCTTTTGACCTTTGAGTATTGCTTAATTTTTTCTGTACAAATTCATAGCGAGAAACACTGTTTCTTGGTCCTCAAATTAGTTGTTGCTTGTAAGTTAACGAGGAAAAAAGCGGGGGGATTTTTTTGGTTGGGGGGGGGGGGAGGGAACTATGGAAGTTGTATTGATTCATCGCATAATGTTATTTATATCTATTTCATGTTGGGTGATCTTCAGGGAAAACTGAAATAAAAGTAGCCCTAGCAGAGCTGAAAAAATGACTATGATCGTAATAATCTTTTAGTATTTTGCAATTACGTAGACCAAAACAAGCAATTAGGTTTATCTGCAGCGAAGTGAAAGGTTTAATATTGTCAAATACCAATTCGCACGGATATGGACATTGGGAAGTAGCATTTGGGAAGGCAAAAGCTTTTGGCTGCAGTGTTATTGCATAAGCTATGTTAGATTGAACTATTTCATTAAACCTGTAATATTCCAATTCAATGCTGGACGCTTGGGGTTGGGTACAGCACTATTCAACTAAAACTGGTAGCTAAAAAGTAGGAAATGGTTGAGATTGAAACCTGGATGAGTACATGCGCTGAATATGTATAGTTGACTACATGTATTGTATATTGTGAAAGCCAACATATTGCTAAATGTTCTTGATCATATTATGTAGGTGTGAGAGCTCAGGTGGCCACATTAAACCAGCCAATCACTGATGCGACACAAAATGTGGAAACTCGAATTGCTATTGTCACTGGAGCATCTAGAGGTATTGGCAGGGCAACAGCATTGGCCTTGGGGAAGGCTGGGTGTAAGGTATTTGAATCTTATTTTCCCTTGTTACTAATTGGGAATCTAAGATTTTGAAGATGTTACCTGTACTATCCTTCAGGGTAAAGGAAAAGTGTAGCCCTGAATAAACTTGTTGATGATGTTTTAATATTGGAATCATTGCTAATGTTTGCTTTTCAGTTGCTTCTTAAGAGCAAGTTTGTTATGTTTTTACGGTGCCTGTCCTCTTTTGCTCCTGAGTGCTGCCACTGATGATTGTATTTCCCCTGCTACAGGTCCTTGTCAATTATGCGAGATCATCAAAGGATGCTGAAGAAGTTGCCAAGCAGGTAATGTAGATAAATATGCTACACAATATTTCATTCATGCTTTCATGCTGAATATAACTCAGTGTTTATGGATCTCTATTGACCTACGTTACTTGGACTCTTCAGACTTCAGTCCACCTTAAGTATCTGTCTTGGGCAATTAACGCTTTGGCATTCAAGAAATGGCAGATTTCAACATCTAGACATTAACCTGTGTTGTAAACTTATATCCAAGCTGAGTCCGAGTAGCATAGCTGTCTACTACTCATTGCTGCTAAGTCTGTCATGCCTTACCATGCTGTACATTGCAAATTGATTAATACAATTCTAAACTTCTCCCAGATTGAGGCTTCTGGTGGACAGGCTCTTACTTTTGGAGGTGATGTATCGAAAGAGGAAGATGTGGAATCCATGATAAAAGCTGTAAGTGGATTCTCTATCTGTCACTGTCTCTAGTTCTTTAACCTTGTCGCATTTAATCTAATGTTATTATGCTTACAGGCAACTGATGCTTGGGGAACTGTTGACATCTTGGTAAACAATGCAGGTATAAACTCTGTTGTGCAGCCAATGTTTTAGTTTACTGTACATCAATACCCTTTGCCTACTAGCTAATTTTTTATGATTGAAGGAATAACAAGGGATGGTCTGCTGATGAGAATGAACAAATCTCAATGGCAGGAGGTCATTGATCTGAACCTCACTGGTGTATTCCTCTGTACACAGGTCTGCCCAAATTTCTCATGAGCTTCACTGTGTTTATGCTAAATCCTCTTGTAGCTTCATTTAATGGGGGCATTTTTTGCAGGCTGCAGCTAAAATTATGATGAAAAAGAAGAAGGTACCACCACGCATACACTTTTTCTCCTTTCACATCTTCTTGCTGTAATGCTGTCTTATTGATTATTTGTTTACTGCTTCATTCGCAGGGAAGAATAATCAATATAACTTCTGTTGTTGGCCTTATTGGCAATCCAGGGCAGGCCAATTACAGTGCTGCAAAAGCCGGGGTAATTGGCCTCACTAAGACAGTCGCAAAGGAATATGCAAGCAGAGGGATCAATGTACAATAACTTTTTTGGTCATCCTTTAGAGTGTTAAGCGGTGCTCTCTTTAGTATAGCTTCTAGAGTTCTAGCAATCTAATGGAGCAATAAATTTCTAATTTTTATTGCAGGTTAATGCTATTGCACCAGGGTTTATTGCATCCGACATGACTGCAAAGCTTAGTGAAAATATTGAGAAAAAACTGTTGGAAGCTATCCCTTTAGGTATGGAAAAACATCTCTCTCTCTCTCTGTGGCCTCAGCCTCCACTGCCTCCCTTTCAAATAAGCATATGCATGCTAATATACCCATTGAAGTTCTTATTTCCTTTTTCCACTTATGGCCTAATAGGATTAGTGTTTGTAATTCCAACTTCTGAACCAGATTTCATGTGATAGCTTGGTTTTCTATATCGTGAAACAATGTTTGCGCCTCTCTTTTCTTTTCTTCTCTTTTTCACCATATTGCAACACCTGAATTGTTAAGCTCTATGTGGGCTGTGGTGGCCAGGGTTTTTTTATAAACTTCAGGACTACTTAAAGTTTGACGTGTAATGAGCATGACTATATGCATTTCAACTTGCCTCCCTAGATCCAGTCCAATGACAAAATTTGCACCGTGCACTACTTGTGAAGTCTCCAATACCTAATGATATCCAGAAGAAGTTACTGCCTCATTTTTTGGCCATCATTTCCCCGAACACTACCACCACACCAACTCCAACAGGGATCCTGTCACTGGCATCTATGGGGATTTAGATGTATGCAATCTTACCCTGATAGGATCGGTTAGAGACGGTTCTCACTGCTATTGTTTGACTAAAATGATTTCTAGATTAGTTAGACTGACTGCTGCTTGATTCTTGTGTATAGATGATCAATAATATTCTAGCTTGCCATCTCCTCTGTGGGATGTGTTATGTTTTGCATTATATATTGTTAAATGATTAGCTGTTGAGAACTAATCCTTGAAATATATTGGACTAATTTTCGCAATTGAAAAGATGAACCTCAAATATGAATGTTGTAACTTTGGTTATGGGTGCAGGACGTTATGGCCAACCAGAAGAAGTTGCTGGACTGGTGGAGTTTTTGGCCCTCAGTCCTGCAGCTAGTTATATTACTGGGCAGGTTTGTCAAATTCATCTTTGTTGTTCTTCATCTAATTTTCCATGTTACCCCTGGTCCAACTGGTTCGGAGGTCATGAGCTCAGAACGGAACTCACTGACCTCAACTATTGAAGTCATAATAATGCTTATTCAATTTTAGCTGTGGGTTCAAGGGCAAAATCTCAGGCTCTGATCATTTTCCTTGTCACCTAGGTGCTTACAATTGATGGAGGAATGGTTATGTAGCACGTCTATGGTCACAACATCAAGGCTATGGGTGCTTCAAACGCCATTTTCAGTGCTACAATTCTCTCAGAAAAGCAGTCACCCCCCCCCCCCAAAAAAAAAAATTAGCATCTCTTCATTATCTACCTGGAAGGTGATGAACAAATGTACTGGGATTTTTTTCTTTTTTTTTTTTTTGGTCAGTAAGATAATGCAAGTAATGTACTGGGATTGATTTCTCTTTCATCAATGCTTACATGGATGACATCTCACATGTTTAATTATGTTTTCTTGTCTTTTTTGTGGTGATTCTTATATGGTTGTGTTTAAACTTTGAACTGGCATTGTCCAAACTGATTGGACCACCCAAGTTGAATGACAATTATTTGCTGCTCATCCCTACCCCCACCGAAAAAAAGCAAAAAACCTAAAATTGGCTAATAGAAAATAACATGAATTTGTTAGTAAGATCGTTTTAGGGTTACAATGATTTTTATGTTTTAATTGTACTAATTATTAGACATGAGCGATTCGAACTTATTAGTACTATCATTGTATTTATACAAGTTTAAATTGACTTGAGCAAGTGGGTATTTATCGTCGATAAAATGATTTACAAAATTTAACCACTCTTTTTTGGGGGTTCTTAGATTCAACTACTTTTAAAAACAATATCCCATATTGAGAGTTGACGAGGGCGCCAGATTGCAAAACTTCTCATGTATTTTTTTTTTTTTCCCCTTAAATCAAAATTTCTCATGATTGTATATGCAATAATAATGAAATTCAGATAACCCAATCTGATTGAAAATGGACTTGAACCAATCCGAGGATATCTACAGTAGAATATGGTTATATGCCTCAACAGAATATGGTTTTGCAACAATAGAATATAATTTTGCAATTGAGTGCCTTTGTTGGCATCCAAAGTGAGTTCCTTGACGCAAGAACAAGAAGCCAAAGCAGGATTACGATATTTCTTGCCTGCGTTATGCGAATCTCCTCTTCGTATGCATCCTTTTCACTATGTTCTGCTAACATATGCCCCCAAATCTACAGCTAGATTACATGTGTCCTCCATCGGTTCCCTATTCTATTTTCACAGCTACACTGTTTCATAACATTCCCCTTACTCAAAGCCATCAATCACGAAGTCAAAAACTTGCAACGTCAGAATTAAAAATATCAGCAATAAGGTCATTGGTAATTGCCCACATCCATTTATTCTGTGTTCCTTGTGAATTGCAAATTCTAAATTTTCTTTCTGAACTTCATTCAAGATCCAATCTTTGCCCTTATTTTCCCCCTTTTGATTTACATCAATGGAGGCGATCCAGCCCTTTTACCGTGGCCTAAGACTTCCCCATTTTTTCTTGTTCTTTTCAGTCATCTATGCACTCGCTCACAAAATGTTCAGAAATTGGGATCCAAAGTATCGTTATGATGCATGTAGTTGCTTCTTATCCCTGTTTCATGGAACCCCATCATCTGTTTCTGCCTTGTTTGCCATGTTCATAATCAAAGATCCCCAAAACTCAGAAATCCCTTTTGGGTTTGGATCACAAAACAGCCCCTTTCAGAACTTGGTACTTGAGTTTAGTACTTCTTACTTCATAATGGACCTCCTTCACTACTTTGTGTTCAAACCCCATGATGTCCTCTTCATTGCCCACCATTTGGCTACCCTCTTTGTGCTACTCACTTGCAGATTTTTGGTGAATCATGGAGCCTTTGCCATCTTGGTCATTCTGGTTTTGGCAGAGATCACAAGCCCCGTTCAGAATGTGTGGTCTTTAGCAAGGTTGAGGAAAAATGATGTGCCAATGGCTGCAAAATTGTATAATTTCTTATCTCCTGGATTTTATGTATTATATACAGTTGCTAGAGGTGTGCTTGCCCCTGCTTATGTGGTTAATTTGGGGTGTGCTTATGCAAGTGGGGCTGCAGATGGTGTGATTCCGGGTTGGTTGTGGGGTTCTTGGCTGCTTGTTACCTTATCTGGTATATTGGCTAGCTTGTTGTGGGTTTTTAACCATTGGGTTGTGCATTGCAAGGAAAAGAGTTGTAATAAACCGAAATTGATGTAATTTTGATATGGTTTTCTGGCACATGTTTGCATATATTGTGTTAGAGTCGGTATTCGTTTTTATTTTTTATTTTTTATTTTTGCTGTGTTGTTGGGCCAGTTTCCTACATCATTCAACTTATGGAGATATCTCTGTTGGTATCCTGAAATCACTATGCTTATATGGCTAAGCGAATGCGATAACGTGGTGTTATGATGTGCCCGAGAAATCTCTAATTCATATGAGTAGTTCTAGAATAGAGCAAGGTGGAGGTGCCAATGTGTATGCTACTAATAATTTGTAGTTATCCCTCCCCTTTAGGGGAGGCTTAATTACCCAAGGGGTTAGAGGCTGGAATTGGTGTTGGATAAGTGTGGCTGTCGCTTGGTCACATCATTCTTTGAAAAGGAGATATTTCAGTCTGATCCTAGTTTGAAGAACTGGGTTGCTTATTGTCTGATGTATCTGGTGTCTCAAAACTGAACTACTCCTGCAATGTGCATATCTGGTTTCCCCACGGAGCGTGGAACTTGTGTGTGTGTCCCATTCTGTAATCAAGAGCCGCTTCTGCAATGTGATTAGAGAAAGACAGAATATGCTGAGCTCTTTTGTGATGTGGGGCGTATTTGAATGAGTTTCTTGCCAAAATGATCTGTGTCTCATAAATTGTGGAAGGGCTAGGATCTGAAAGCGTCCCTATTCAAATAAAGCCCTGAACTAGTATGATGGGGTTCATGGGCAGAGTGCAGGCCTCTTCTTCTGATTCTCTGATATGGGGGAAAGCTGTCAAAGTTACAGATTAAGTTAAGATGTTTCCTCTTATTCAGGCTTCTCCGCAACCTGTTGAGTTGCACTCTAAATGGCATCGATCTGCCTAGATGTTCTTCCTCTATCTGTTGGGTTTGTTGAATTTATTCTTTACAAGATAGAGATCGATGCAGCTCCGTATCATCAAGAGTTGAGTGATACACTGGCATCTGAAAGCCAACCCCAACCTCCGAGTGGCAATTCCTCTTCAAGTCCTAGTGACTGTTCTAACCAGCAGCAGATTGCATTTGTACATGAAGTGTAGATTTAGTTTATAGGCTCTTAGTTAACGAGAGTACCTGGTTTAAGCTTTTCGTATATGTATTCCTGTTTGGCTTTCTCTGTAATCTCCACGATAATGCATGCATGTATTTGTATAATTGTATATAATTCCTGATTCTTAAATCTTAATGCAATCTTATGACCTGTGTCCAAAAAATGAAGTTAATTCTTTGCGTAAGTGAGATCCATGTAGACGTCAGAATGATATTCTGAACAATGCCAATGGAGCCTTTTCAAGCTGAAAGATAAAACCAGCTCACAAAGTCACAAATTATTTCATGCTAGCGGATGGCAGAAGCAGCAGCTGTTAAGTTTACTTCACTGGTTTGGGAAGCATATGCAGTTGGTTTGCGTATTGATATTACCACACCACAAATTTATATATGCGCGCTTTTATACTCAAAAGGATTCATTACTTATGTGAGTAAATGGCGTGCAGATATCAGAAAACAGCACGCTAATGTCCCCATCAGATTATTTCAGCTCTAAAGAATCAAGTGCTTGCAGAGTTTTGCATCTCTCAGGTGTGATTCTGTGAATCTATCTGAAGCAGCTCATGTCCTCGAATTTCAGTATACATACAGCATATTGCCAAGTTATCAGAATCTGAAACTATGCAAAGAGAATTTTTAGTTGAAATAGATGTCTAAAGCAGTGTTGTCATCTGTCTGCAGAGAAGCTTTGATGAATCTCTGTAAGATTTGTTCGATTTGAAATATAGTGCATATCTTGTAAAAAGAATAATTTGTCCTATTTTTTATATTGTCATTTGTTAAATCAAATTGTAATCAGACCAGTATTTGTGTACTCTTATGATCTTATCCCATTGATCTATAATATATAGTTTTTCATCTGTTCGCCTCAAGATAATATGGATGCTCTATGTGCATACAGACAAACTGAATTTTTCCCACAAATAAATTCTTTTGATTGTTAACAAATTTTCAACTAATTTATCCCAATTACCCGGCTAAAGAAGTTGTTTCAGTTGAAGACTAACAAGTATCTAACTGAAAGAAAAAATGAACCGCACAAACAGTAAACAGAATTAACAAATCAATCAACAGAAAAATAGAGTAATTAACTAGTGTAGAAGCAAAAATTGGAGAAATTAACGGCACTATGTATGCAATTAGTACAAATTCAACAATTGTCTCAATTTTCCTAATTTTTATCCCCAAATTTTTCTTTCTATTTTTGGGTCCTCAAATTCCCTCCTTACCTTTTGTGGGATTTTTGGCTTCAACAGTATTATATATTCAAACTCAATTATTCTTCTTTCTAATTCTGCCGAATTCATCCTTGATAGAAAATTTAGACATCTATTTCTCGCATGAGATTATCAATATCTTTTGTTTTGCAAATAAGCTGCGATTAATTAGCTCTTAATTATCTTTGAAGTGGTAAAAGAAAAAAAAAAAAAACTTTGTTCTTGGTGTAAAATGACTATAGATCCAGAACCAGGACCAAGCTCATCAAGGCAGACACAGAATGTAGATGAATGGTTACCAATTAGTTCAAAAAGGAATGCCAAATGGTGGTACTCTACCTTTCATAATGTCACTGCCATGGTTGGAGCTGGTGTTCTTAGCCTTCCTTATGCCATGTCCGAAATGGGATGGTATGTTGCAACTATGGACTATATATGCCTCTTCTTTGTTACTTGTGTATGGTATATGTGAGTGAGGACATAAACTGGCTATGTATACTTTGTCGAATTTGTTTATGATTTTTACAACAATAATTACTACTACTACTTTTTAGTTTGGGTCCTATTTTTATAGGGTTTGAGGGGGTCTAAATGTAGGTGGTCTCACACCTGTAGATACTTGTATAAGTAGAGAGACCGATTTGAAATTTTAGAGGATAAAATTTTAGTATAGACCACAATGTTTTCAGTGTACTTGCAATGGGTTTGTGAAGTTAGATATGAAAATTTTATAGACATGAAACAAAAGTTTCTTAATTTCCAACCCCCCCCCCCCCCAAAAAAAGAAAAGAAAACCCTTAAATGACAATATATAAATGGTCAACAGAGATATAGTTAGACTGACAACCCTACGCTTCACTATAGATCTAGCCAAATTAGAGTTTAGAAAGATTCAGATATATACAACCTTACCTTAACAAGCATATATCAATGTTATCTTCTTTGAATGATGTAGGGGTCCAGGAGTAACGGTGATGGTTTTGTCATGGATGATCACGCTTTACACGCTATGGCAAATGGTGGAGATGCACGAGATGGTGCCAGGGAAGCGCTTTGATCGATACCATGAGCTAGGGCAGCATGCCTTCGGAGAGAAGCTGGGGCTGTACATAGTGGTGCCCCAGCAGTTAGTAGTAGATATAGGGTCTGACATAGTGTACATGGTCACGGGGGGTCAATCCCTGAAGAAGATCCATGAGATGGCTTGCCCCGACTGCAAGCCTATTAAGCTCACCTACTTCATCCTCATCTTCTCTACTTGCCACTTTGTTCTCTCCCACCTTCCCAACTTCCACTCTATGTCTGGCATCTCCCTGGCTGCTGCTATCATGTCATTGAGGTAAGTCGACAAAATTTTCAATCGACCATCCTAAACTGTTACAATCTTGTTAATTTTGACGTGGGTGTCAGCTATGTTAACTGGTGAAGTCTTTGGAAGTCGTTAGTAAAAAACCCGGGTTTGGATCCCACCTGCATCAGCTTTTGCCTGTCATATACACACAGAGGAAAACAGTCTTATTAATATTGACAATACGTTAAGTGTGTAATGAGAATGAATGAATGATGTTATGTACAGTTACTCAGTGATAGCATGGGCAGCATCAATAGCAAGAGGGATCCATGAGGATGTGGACTACTCACCAAGGGGTAAAAGTACACCAGCAAGGGCAATGAACTTCCTGACGGCACTTGGGGACATTGCATTTGCATTTGCTGGTCACAATGTGGTGTTGGAGATTCAAGCCACAATCCCTTCAACCCCTGAGAAGCCTTCCAAAGGGCCAATGTGGAAGGGTGTCATCTTTGCCTACATTGTTGTGGCTCTTTGTTACTTCCCTGTAGCTTGGGTTGGTTACTACATCTTTGGCAACTCTGTTAATGACAACATCCTCGTCAGCCTCGAAAAGCCCGTTTGGCTCATCATCATGGCCAATGCCTTTGTCGTCATCCATGTCATCGGAAGCTACCAGGTGATTACCTCACACATGTACTAATATCTTTAAAGAGGTCAGTTCTTTGTTGAGTATTGGTGGCGGACAGGTTGATCTTGTTGAGCAAGTCTTAGATAGGCTCATAATTGAACTGCATTAGGTTGGCTGATCCCCTGCTTAAGTTTGCATGTTAGACTGTCTAGGTTGAACACTTGAATCCGTCGGACGATGAATTAGTTAAAACCTGTTTTATCAGTCAATAGATCAATTCTGACCCGACCTAATCTCAAGATTTCACACAATTCTCCTTGTGTTAAAGGGCTAAGTTGCTTTAGAAAGCGGTTAAATTTCCCCAAAACTTTTGAGCAGAGGGTTACATCAGTTGTAACTTTTTCCCTCTTTAGATTATGTATTGATGTCAATAATGTAGGTATATGCGATGCCAGTATTTGACATGCTGGAGGCTTTCTTGCTAAAGAAGATGAACTTTGAGCCAAGCCATACCCTTCGTTTCATTACTCGCACCGTGTATGTTGGTATGTCCTCTTTTTTTTTTTTGGGGGGGGGGGGGGGGGGGGAGGGGGAATTAATTTTTTCACGAATTAGTTATAAAACAAATTAACCTTAATTTCCTGCTGGCCTATAATCGAAAATTAATGCATCACTTGTTAATTTCAGCTTTTACCGTGTTCGTTGCGGTTACTTTCCCTTTCTTTGGCGGTCTACTTGGCTTCTTTGGAGGTTTTGCTTTGGCACCAACTACATACTATGTAAGCTAATATTTTTGTGCTCTCAATTTTATTTTTATGGGTTCAACAATATTAGCCAATACCCAATAATATTTCTAGATATATCTTTAGCTATTAATTAAAGATCTATGTACAAATTTTATTCATATTAATCTTTGTGCCCTTCTTATATTACAATCTTGGAAAAAGAATTATTTACTCTAATTCCTTTAGGCTCCGTTTGGACCATGGAAAATTTGGTGGAAAGAAAAAAATTAGAAAAGTTACTTTTTTTTTCTTGTGTTTGGTTTAGAGAAATCACAAAGAAAAAAACATATGGAAGAAGGTTAGGTGGAAAAATTGTTAGAAATCAGTGATAAAATTTTCCTCATAAAATTGTGAGAAAAGTTTGAAGAAAATTTTCAACCTTTTCTAACCTCACATTACTTAGATGACATCAATATGATTCAAATAGTTCATCAACATTCAAATTTTTCATCTAAAATCTTATATTTTTTCCTCAATCCAAACAAGAAGAAAAAACTTATTTTCTCCATACTTTTTTTTTTTTACATTTTTTCCTTCAACTTTTCTTTACACCAAATTTTCTAAGGACCAAACGGAGCATTAATTTTTGTTGTAATTCTATGCCCCAACAATTCCTTCGAACTCCTCCATGCAATAAGTGACTAGAAATTTCGACCAATTGCCAACACATACCTTATATGATTTAAAAAAGCATAAAGCTGACAAGTATTTGGTGATGATATTCAGTTCATAAATAGAAGGGAAGTCTTGGAGCAACGGTAAGGTTGTCTCCATGTGACCAAAAGGACATAAGTTCGAGTCTGGGAATCAGCTACTGACAAAGTCATATTAGGTTGCCTACAATACACTCCTTGGGATGGGACCTTCCCCGTACCCTGCGTGAACGTGGGTTACTTGTGCACCAGGCTGCCCCTTATTCAGTTCATAAATGGCTGATAAGGTCTTAGAGCATTCCCAACAGCTTCCTCACTAGGCAAAAAGAGGAGAGAGAAGAGAGGGTGAGGCAAGCATTTGGCTCCAATGGGCGCCTCGTGGCCCGTGCCTCACGACTCACGAGGAGGCTCGCGGGCTTCCCCCTGGCTTTTTTTATTTTTTAATATTTTAATTAGTTTTTTTTAAAATTCTAAAAATAAAGTTGTGTGTTGTAGAGTGGGTCCATGGGTATTATTTTATTTAGTGAGCCAACGTGGTGACCCTTTCACTAGAGAGAGTGAGGATTGTGAGCCAAAAAGTTAGATCACAAGCTGATGTGACATAAGTAGGCTCCCACTAGTGAGCCCAAAAAATGGTTCACCGCTGGGAATGCTCTTAAGCTACTGGTTAACACTGAGGCTCTGGGTATGTTAAATTTCAGATTCGATTTCTCCTCATCTTTTATATTGTAATTGTATTGTATTGCTCTTTATGATTTGTTCAAACCCAAAAAAAAAACAAAAATGTAATAGTTTGTATGGTGTTAATAACTTCATATTAGGGATTGCATGATTGGTCTTTAACCTAACCTGCTTTCCTTTTCATTTGCAGCTTCCATGCATCATCTGGCTAATTGTATACAAACCCAAGAGATTTAGCTTGTCATGGTGGACTAATTGGGTACAATATCAACAAGTTCAACTACTTAGATTTTTCAATATATTGATTAATTTCTCATTTTGCTCTATTTTTTTTTAATTTTCCAACTTTCTTTTTCTTTTTGCCTTTTTCAGATTTGCATTGTGCTTGGAGTTCTATTAATGATTTTAGCACCGATTGGAGGATTAAGGACGCTAATAATTTCTGCCAAGCACTACAGTTTCTACTCATAATCCGTCACATCTTGCTCCACTACTTTAAGATCCAGAATTTTACAACGAGGACGAAAAAGAAGAAAGAAAGAATGAAAAATGTGCAAAACATGATCAAGGAAAATTAATTATGGGTTCTTTGATTTAGGGTTTTACTCAAAATATTTTTCTTTTTTTGTTGGGGTTACTGAGGTTGCTTATCTTCGAAAATTACAAATCCCAGTACAATTTACAATGTTGAAAAGGATTTTTTTTTTTTTTTAAAAAAACTGCTTCACTTCATGCTCACTACTTAAATAAAGGTGTCGAGGGGGAACAGTGGAATCAACGCGCTGGCACGCGCGTATGATCGACCAGGCAAGATTAGATTTCTCATGGAAGAATTATTTTGTGTCAAAGTGCTAATAAAAGGGAATTTTAGAATTTATCTGGAGTGCTTCAGCATAATTCTAGCCATTTATTTCACTGCTATTTTGTGATTTAGCTCTTGTTACTTGTAAAAAGTGCTATTTGTAAAGAGTCATCAGTTTGAGTAATATTACTTGGAAAGAGGAAAATTTGCCAACTTCACTTTTCTTCAACAGAGATTTAAAAAAAAAAAAAAATGACATTGAGTGCATCATTTTTCAAATTTTATACGAGAAATAAATAAAACTAAATAGTACGTTACTCTCATCCCACCTAATTTCATTCCCTCGAAATACCATATTATAAGACCATTACAACAACAACAATACTGGATGGGTTCTGTTTTAGCGGGGCTTGAGGAACAAATTATAAGAACATATCCTCGGGCAAATGAGGTGCCTGCAACTGTATTTGCACTTATAAAGATAGGTGATCTTTCAAATGCAGGCCTGGTCCCCGGAAAAGTGCCCTCCATATTCAGGTAGGAGAAAATGTACATTTCATCATATTGCCATCGTCCCCTTCTCTTGAAGCCTTTGTCTATGCCTGACTATTCATGACCGGGCCAGACTTCATACATATTGTTCTACACAAAACCCAATTCAGCAAGATGCAAACTGGAGTGCAATTGTTCTCTAGGAAGTTTACCCCACTAAAGAAGTCAAGCTGCTTGGAAACCAACTCCCTACTTGTTATAAGGAAGGCCTAAATGGAATGTTGTATACCATCTGGACCTCTAAATTCCACTCTTCAACTTAATCTACAACGTGTTGTGATAGCAGAAGTTGCAGCAAAGTCGATATTGCTAGTGATGGCTTGCTTGATTAGGTTCGATGCAGCCATTATAAGGCCCCACTTGAGCGGATTTACAGGCATTGAGGAGATGAATGTCCACCGACTTTAGGTCGACATCCTCCAGCAATGCTCACCTTGGAACCTGAACAACATCACCAGGAGTCACAGAACTCCAAACATTCAGGAGACGAGAGTTAAAAAGCAGCACTAGGAACTCCAGCAGACAGATACTACAAGATAAAATGGTTCGATAAGTCCCCTCCAGGTTAAGCTAGAAAAACTGACTTATGGTTAGGCGAAACTAGATCTGAATCTGAAATAATATCACCCCAATTCGATGTGAACCCAAATTAATCCAACCGATACTGACTTCAACCAAAAACTTTCTAGCCAATAATGGCTGTATGTTCAAGGTGAGTATACTAAACCGGGTGGTTGTATGTCTGAAGCTGACATGACATGAGCCCTAAACAAGACTAACTGAACTACCACTGATCTGCATATCACCCAGTCCAACCTGAACAGATCATTTGTCAGGTTTGATATGGAGGAGAAGGAGAGGGGACAATACAACAAAATAAACTAGGCTTTGAAAAAATACTGACAATTCTCCACCACCCAACAAAATCAAACAATTTTCACTAGCTAGAGTATTCTCAATGGCAACTTCACGTAACAGAGCATAGCATGCAGCTGCCAAGCGCCAAGATACATCTCCAATTCAGAAGAATTGACTAAAACCTAGTAGTCATTTAAGAGATCCCAAACAAGTGCACATTTTTAAACTCTTCCCCACATAGGCTTGGCAGCATAAACACCTCAAGCTACCGCATCATGTTCAATGATGAAGAGTGCATATGAAAGAATTCGAAGCAAAGAAGCCTGGAATTCTTTACGAGTTAACAGGTGTCCTTTCCTCCTCGTAGAACATGTTTGTCAGTAACATAAGCAAACATATTTATGCCCAGAGAAATTGAAACCTCATACTTGGCGTTTCATTTATAGTAACTAGCAGAAAATGATGAAACTATTACACACTATTCTTTATCAACAAGCAGAAAGGAATCCGATGTAAAGTAACGTCAGTCAGGACTTCCCATTCTGCAAGTCAATGTGTAATGTCAAACAACTAATAAAATTAGTAGTGTGATTTTGAGATTAAGATAACAATCAAGGAGTTCTACAGATTAACATAACAACCAAAGGGTTCTAAGCTTCAACACACAGCAAACTTCTTGCATGATCTTCACAATTAAGGGAAGGAACTCTCGAATACGAAAACATGTCACATTGTTTAAAAAAAGCACTTCAAAGGGGCCAACAAAGGGGTTCATAAAGCTCACTGATAGGCCCAAACAGTTAGAAGTATCAGAGCAGTATGAAGGAAGATGAAATGGATTACAACTGCTAACCTGGAAATCCCTGCTTAGGAAATTTTCAAATGCTTCAAACAAGGCTCAATTCGTTCAGCAATATCATATGTGGGGTTTCTGCTCAGCTTTATCCAACAGCATCATATGTCTAATGCAAATCCCAAATCATTCATCAAAAGATGGAGCTATGTATGAATCAGTAAGAGTGTAACGGCTAACAAATACATCAAGAAACTCAGGATCTCATCATCACTGATCTCAACCCCAAAAAAAAAAAAAAAACAAAAATAGAGAATCAAATGCTAGTTTCATAATTGGGTTTTCAAAATGCCCAAAAATGTTCAATGCCCAGTACTTGAATCAGACTTTGAACCAGAATTGAAGAACAACAAGAGAGAGAAAAAGAAAGACAAGATGGGAAATTTCACATATGTAGGGAACAAAGAAGCAACGATGAGATTATGGCGCCTACAATTGAGAGAGAAATGACCAAAGTAGCAGTTGCGATTTTCCGCTTCTTGACGAGTGATGAGCAAGTGAGAGAAAGTAGAATGAGATTGAATAGCTCCCTCTGCTACTTTCACGGGTCACCTTTGGACTGTCTCTTTCTGGGCCCCTAACACCCACCCAAAATTCGTACTTGGATTGGGCTAGTTTTTATCTTTTTAATTTAAATATCATTGGTTAAGGCTCCATAGTCCATTGTATTGGGCTTTCTATGGTGATCGATTGGATTGTGATCAAATGTATGCAAATACAAATTTGTCTCACTTCTGAGTCTGCTACTTCTATCAAATTGAATCCGTATTCGATTGATTCAGATCCCATTATAGATTATCTCCATCTTGTAGAAACCCAAAGATTATGCAAAGCATCATAGGGGTTTATTATCTGCAAGGTTCGCTCCAAAATGCGCCGAACTTCTCTAAATTTCTCTAGAGTCTACATTTGTATAATATCTTGGATATTTGTATGTGTAATATCTTATATGTTTGTATAGATTATTCTGGAGGTGTAATGTGGACTATTGGATCAAAATCGATCTCCACCGTCCATTAAGAAGGTGGATGTATATAAATATCTCCAAGGGGGCTTATTTGTAACATGTAAGCCAAGCATTCCAATTGCAATATAAGCAAGACATTCTTCCAAACTCCCTTGTGTTCACTTTCTCTCCAAGTTCTCTTTGAGTGTTTGTGCTTACTTAGCTAAAAACTAAAAGTTTCAAGTAAGTTTACAGGCACCGCATGGGTTTAACTTTGTGTAAATTATCAACCCGTGATATATAGCAACATAACCAAGGCACAGCAGAGCACAAAATGAAGCAGCCTTTTCGTTGATGTTGAGACAAGACAGCAATTTACCAAAATGAAAATGAGCATCAATAGGACAAGCCAAACTCAACTCATTGCACAAGAGTATTTCCATCTCCTCAACGATACATGTACCAAAATTTATTCCGAACTTCAACCTAGTAAGAACTTAAGAAGACAACAAACTCTATACTTTGACCCCAGTTCAGTTTCAAGTTGATTAGCCTTCCATTATCAAGCCTTCAAGCTTCAACGGAAGCCATGTGCACAACCAAGTCGATCACCCTTGAGCTGTATAAACACAAATGAGCAAATCTTTGCGTGAGTTTCGATTAAGAATCAAGGAGAGAACGATGCCAATGCCACGAGGAATGTCAAATTACCTGTAACCCCATTCATTGTCATACCAAGAGACCAGCTTGACAAAGTTTTTGTTCAAAGCAATACCAGCCTTAGCATCAAAGATACTTGACCTGTGTACACCAGAATCAGTAACGGCTTGATGCAAAATGAAGAGTCCAAGTAACTCAGAATACTTGTGTCACAAAATTGTCAAGAAAGTGCTTCAAACAGAACATTACCTGCTGTCACCTATGAAATCTGTGGAGACCACATCATCTTCGGTGTAACCCAGGATGCCTTTGAGATTGCCTTCAGACTCCTCCCTGATGATTGAGGCAATGAATCACATTACATCCCAATTCAGAAGATAGTAAACCCACATGATAAACCCATTTAAACCAACGACCTACTTGATAGCAGCCTTAATTTCCTCATAAGTGGTTTCCTTCTCGAGCCGAACAGTGAGATCAACAACTGAGACATCGACAGTTGGGACACGGAATGACATTCCGGTCAACTTGCCATTCAATGTTGGAAGCACCTTGCCCACAGCCTATGCAATCCTAGCTAGTTAGAAAGTCTTCTTTACCATAATATTTATCCTGAAAGATGGAATTAACAAAATAACACCATTAAAAAAAACCATTAGATTGTACCTTAGCAGCTCCAGTGCTGCTAGGAATGATGTTGAAGGAAGCAGCTCTTCCACCCCTCCAGTCTTTGCTTGATGGCCCATCAACAGTTTTCTGGGTAGCTACATATATATCAATTGCAACTAATTTAGTCTTAATACTCAGCTTAGTTAGCTGGGATTAATTTGCAAGTTGGGAAAATCTAAAAATTACCAGTAATAGCATGGACTGTGGTCATAAGTCCTTCCACAATACCAAACCTATCATTGATGACCTGTAAAGTACAGAACAGAATCCCAAAGGGTATGGATCAAATAAATGTTCCTACCAAAAGGAGTTGGGCAAATTTTCTGGGTAATAAAGCAAACCTTGGCCAAGGGAGCAAGGCAGTTGGTAGTGCAGCTAGCATTTGAGACAATGTCGATCTCAGGTTTGTATTCCTTCTCATTGACACCAACAACAAACATTGGCGCATCTTTGCTTGGAGCAGAGATCACCACTTTCTTTGCTCCACCCTTCACAAGACCACAAAACCAACCAACAATCAGGCACTTACCCAAGGAAAAAAAAAAAACCAAAACAAAACAATGATGTGCCATGTAAAACCCCTGCCTGCCTGAAAGTTGTACTAGAATGTGCCTGATAATGGTATTGAAAACAACAATCACAAAACCCAATCGAATCTCAAAGTAGAGATCACCATTTTCTTGATCCATCTCATTCATCATCAATGACCCAAAATAAGATCAACAATCAGGAATCAAGTCAAAAACCCTATTGGATTGAGATCTAGCAGAAAAATCCCCGATAAGAGTACGTCAAAAAGGCAAAAAAAATAAAAAAGGTCAAATTTTTGGTGAAGATCTAAGGTGAGGTACCTTCAAATGGGCAGCAGCCTTGTCCTTGTCAGTGAAAACACCAGTAGACTCAACGACAAATTCAGCTCCAGTCTCACCCCATGGGATCTCTTCTGGGTTCCTAATAATCAAATCACACAAGATTAACACATAAATCTTCCACTAATCTTGACAAAATTCATTGTCACAATCCAACTTAAATGCCATAAACCAACATTAACATGCTTAAGTTGACAATAACAATTAGATTTTAAACACTCATGTAGGGCCCAAAATGGAGTTTACCTAAAGCCAAAGACAGTCACAGGCTTTTCACCAAAGAGAAGAGTGTTTGAATCCTTCACCTTCAACTCATGGTGCTTCCATTGTCCATGCACAGAATCATACTTGAACATGTATGTCTGCATCCCAAAATTTACACAGTCAGTGTTTTTTTTTTTCCTTTATTTTTTTGGGGCCTAACAAATTCAGTGGGCAAATGATATACATACCATGTAGTCAGTTGAAATGAAGGGATCATTGACAGCAACAAGCTCAATATCATCCCTTTGAAGAGCAACCCTGGCCACCAATCTACCAATCCTTCCAAATCCTACCATATCAACCACCATCCATCAGAAACTTTTTTTTTTAAAGAAGGAAAAAGACCCAATGAAATTAAACAACATCAAAAGCAATCAAAGCATAAAAAGTGATACCATTGATTCCGATCTTGATCTTCTTCTCACTCCCTGTTACAAAATCAAACACCCAGAAAAACAAATCATCAACCAGTCCCAAAAAAAATGCAGATAATCAACAAGAAAAAAAAAAGCAACTACATTTTGAAAAGGGGGGGATTAATTCAGGAAATAGTACCCATGATTTCTGGTGACAAAATTGAGTGAAACAGAGCAGGGAAACGAGGGTTTCAGAGCAGAGCAAAAAGGAGGACTAAAGTTGTATTTTGTGAGGAAAATGAAGCATCGTTGGGTGGTATTTATAGAGGTGGAGGGATTTGACAGCGCTTTGGAAGGGCAGCTGATTTGTCAAATACCACGACGCTGCCAATGTTATGTCTTTCTTGGACAAAAAGAAAGCTACCATATTTCGCCTGTAGTTTTTCTTCTAGAAAATTTACCTCCTTTTCTTGACGGAAAAGTTGTTTTTTTTAATAGAAAAATGTCATAAATTATATTATTATGTTAAATGAAAATGTTAAATTTTTTGCACCCAACAAAAAAAATCACAAATTCTTATATGAGACGGACTCACGGTGATTTATCATAGGACCGTCTATATAGCAATACCTTTTCCTTTTAAATTTAGGACGCAGTTAATGAGTATGTAAGACGACTTATTGTATAAGTTATCGTGAGATAGTCTCATACAAGATTTACTGAAAAAATACGTTAAGTTTGCTATGAAAATAGTAAGTACGTCATAATTTTCATTGGAAAGATTTTCGATGACTCTGTAGTGTAATTGCATACATTCCTAATTAAGGATTCAAAGTTTTCCTTGAAGAGGACGTGCCTCAGTGGATACATATGCCAGTTTATTAATTTTATTTTCTTTTCCTTGATGGACAGGTTTTTTAAAATTTGTAATAGGAAAAAGTTTCTTAATAGAAAAAATGAAAATTTGTACTGTTATGATAACATGAGAATGTTCAAATTTTTTGCACCCAATAAAAAATATGTTAAATTTTTTATGCATATACTAAGTATGTTAATTTTCTTTCTAAAGATTTTCGACGATTATATATGCTGTTATGATTATGTAATTTTTGTTCTTTTGGTAACAGATCCAAAATTTTCTTTTAAGAGAACTAGCCTAAATGGATATATAAGTCATTTTATTATTATTTTTTTATTCAATATTAATGTCTCTAAAATCTCAATCCCCCTCCACCAAAAAAAAAAAAGAAATATGTCTTCTTAGTTCTTAGCTTAATACAAGATGCTTTTGAAAATTTATATTTAAAATTTAAGGTTTAAATTTCTTTGTCTTGATTAAATAAAGATTTAAATTTCATGTAGATCAGTTTCTGTGTTTATGGTGCAGGAAAAAAATATAAGATAATGAAGGCAATGATAATTTACTATTTTAATACAACTTAAAAATACACAAAAGTAGTAGTGTGCAAATCCCTTCACCATTGTCACCAAAATCTTAAAATAAACTTCTAATTCAACAGCCTATAACCCTATCTTTAAATTAAAATATTCCTATAAATTGGTAAAAAGAAAATCAAATCTCTTGATAAAAGTCATATGAATAACAAGTGTCCTTCCATCAAATTCTCTTTGGGACACAACACAACACAACACAACACAAAAGAGCCCAATGTTTTAGAAATACGTTCGTGGGGACGCCATAAGAAAGGTTGAAATGAATACAAAAGTGGCTTTTGGAGACTTCAGAATACCAGCAAATTAAAAACTTTGGAATTTTGAGAATTCCAATTCATGTTGTTCTTGAATTGACTTGTATCCCAAGTAGAGCTGGAGTAACAGATCGTGTTGATTTGGAGTCGAAATCGGTTCAGTTCGTGTCGGGTTTCTCTCAATAACTTCAGGTCGGATTCGAATCGGCTTATCGTGTCGGGTCAAAGTTTTCCAACTCTAATGCTAGGTGCACAAGGAATGAAATTTGTCTACAAGGAGTTCTCCAATTCTCCCATTACCATTTTTTTTTTTTTTTTTTTTGGCTACAATCAATCAAGTGTGTTGCCAATTGTTGCTGGAGCTGATAAAATATGATCATCATAATCATATGGCTCATCCCATGTTGAATAAAAACACAATAGTTAGGCGCTCAATATAACTTTCTTAACATGATGAATGGCTCAATCTGTTGAGGTATGGTTCGATTAATTACGGGTCAAATAATGTTGGAAACTAAAAGATTTAAGGTAGGTTCAATTTCTTCACAGATCCATAAATTTTTGTACATTAATACTACATTTTTAAGTTTTCAAAAATTTGATGATTGTGATTGATTTTTTGATTATTTACTTTTAAAATTTCAAGAATTGTTATAGAGAATTATTAATTCTTCTTTTAGCTAAGGAGTGCATGAGATTTTAGTTCCCTTAATATGCATTTGCCTATAGTTAAGGTCGAGTTAGGTCACTTCAATATGGATTGCTTTCAAGTAAGTTAGATCGAATATGGATTATAATTTTAAAACAGAAAAACAGTTTTTGAAGATAAAATTCAGATCGACCTTCATTCGATTTGATTAATTGAAATTTTGAGTCAGTTGGAATCTATTTAAAATCTCAAATTAGGTTCAATCAATTATACTGTATAAGAATTTATGTCTCTAGTCAACTTTGCCAAAACATGGAGTGTATCTTGCATTTGCATACTCTAGCAATACAAATAGGCCTTTTAGGTACACTAATTAATAATTTCCATTTCCTCACAACAATAAAGCTTCTCAATGATTCCTTTTTTTAAAAACAAAAATATTTTAGTAAAATGTCAACTTATTACTCTTTCATCAACGCATCATAGGGTCATCCAATATTATTTTCAATAGATTAATTTTATTTTTTTCCATAGAAAAAGTCCTTTTTGGGGGGGGGGGTGGTCAGGAAAAGAAGTCCAATGATAGTGCATGTATATTATTATAATCTTCATCAATTATTTACCTGCTTTTTGCATAAAAAAATTTGAAGGCATATAAATACAGCATAATGTAAGCATCTTTTATTTTAAATATATTATTCTCAGGGGACCTCCAGAGTTAAACGAATCTGTATTATTCAGTATAAATAATTTATATTTATAAAATAAACAATTATAATGTCAATAGTATATTGTAACTGCTAGCTGGAGAAAATGCAAGCATGAAGCAGAGCATCATATTAATCGTCAGCCATCTGCCTATTATGATTATGTATGCATGTGGAGGGCCAAAATTAAATACCAAATAATTGAGTAGATTCCCACTCTAGTTGGTATAATATATGCTTCATAATGTGCGTAATTTTAACAGTCACATCATGATTTAAAAAAAAAAAAAAAACAAACAAAAGCTTCATGACTGTTAAAATTAAACAAAGTACTTAAAAGCTGATTAGTAGTGGAATATTCACCCTAAAACATAAACAAAATAGCGTCGCCCGGACTCGAACCGGAGACCTTCAGTGTGTTAGACTGACGTGATAACCAACTACACCACGACACCTTTCTTGTTGAGAGCTCCCCAATAATAAAATTCCACTCTTTCATCCGTTTCACCTTGCCCACTTCATGAAATAGGTGTTGTATTGGGTCTTAATAAAACAGTTCTTTTATGATTCAATTTTTACGTTTAAGTGACAAATAGGTAGACTTGATAAATGGGTTACTCGTTTTGGGTTTTAAGCAATTATATTCTCCTATAGATGAAGTTTCTGTGTAATCACCTTTTGATTCAATTTAATTATGAGTATGTTGACGTTTGAACCAATAAACTTATCTTTGGATAAAAAACTTGGAATGATTTTGAATTAATTAGGTTAATTCGATTCTAGCCCAAATCGAATTGAATGATTCTGGGTATGACCAATTTGAAACGGGCCTATTATTTCAATTTGAATTTACAATTTCGTATGCAGAAATTCATGTCAGTCAATGAACTTGAATCATCATCATAAATCATGTTTCGTCCCCTCCTCCGACTGTGAGGTAGCAATATTTACACCTTGGGCATATTTTTCATACAAGGAACAACTAAGATAATGTAATAGGAGGCAAAAATAATTTCCTTACAAATTCTGAAGGTTTTAGTTCCCTGAGATTATTCTAGCTTGCATCAACCTAATTAGGTAGCAAATTACTTGATGACGAGCTTCGTGGTGCATCATCCTTACTCGGCATGGAGATCGAAGAATCCATCCACGGACCATCCATCGATATGCTTCTTTGAACTTCACTCGTAAATTGGGAGCTCATTGAGATGTGGGTCTGGCTGTCTTGAGATAGGATCTCGAGAGCTTTGAACCTCAGATTCTCGTTCATCCCTTTGCGTTTGATGATTGGGGCTTGGACCGGATGCTTGCCGTCGATCATGCTCACTACTGAAGACATTGTGGGTCGAAGTGTAGGAGAAGGGTTGGCACACAGAAGAGCCAAGTTAAGCAGCCTCAATGCCTCTTCGTCAGAGTAATTTGAGCCAAGACTTGGATCCACCAGCTCTAAAATGTTCCCTTGCTCTTGTAGGACATAGGCCTTGACAAGTTGAAACAGAAATCAAGGTTATCTTCTCTAAATGTGCCAAGATGTAAGAGCTTTAAATGAAGACAATTACACAAACCTTTTCAACAACAGTAAGAGATCCTGCTATGATACAATCTACTAGAAAAGGTGAGTCTTATCCATGGAAGAATTGGTCAGAGAGGCTGTTTTTGAAGAACACATAAAAATATGATCGATTTCACACATCGTCTATCCAAAGCTGTTTTGGGTTGTGGTACAACATAGGGTGATCCTTACATTCATAAAGGTACCTCACTTAGACATACAGACTATGGTCGAATCTCACATGCACATTGTAACAGTATCTCACTAAGACAAGCGAAGAGACAACAAAAGCAACTTTGACCTCGCCAATCAAAGAACAGAAACACAAGGAAGAGAGAAGAATAGTGGGGCAAAACTGAGACCAGTAAACATATAAGCAAAGGGAGTAGATTACCATATCAAGAAGATAAACAAACTCTTCCTTCGGCCTGTAGTTTGTGTTGCTTTTTCCACTCACAAGCTCAAGCACTACTACTCCAAAGCTGTACACATCAGCCTTATCCGTGAGATAGCCCCTCATTGCATATTCAGGCGCCATATATCCTCTGTAAAATCCATACAGAAAATGAAAGAGTCAAGTCTCATACATAATCACAGTGCCATCCTACAGGGAACATTGAGATTCGCAGAGGGAAATAAGGAAACGGTTAGCAGAAAGGATTGAACTCACATCGTTCCAGCTATTCTTGTGCTGATATGAGTATTTTCTTCTTCATCGAGCTTCGCCAGACCAAAATCCGATATTTTAGCATTCAAATCCTTGTCAAGCAGCACATTAGTTGCCTTAATGTCCCTGTGAACAATCTTCAGCCTTGATTCCTCATGAAGATATGCCAATCCCCTTGCAATTCCTAAGCATATTCTCTTCCTGGTTGGCCAGTCCAAGTGCAACTTTTGATCCTCCTGACCTAAATATTTTTTGCATTGGGAGAAGTTAACAAAGGAGGGGAAGGAAACAGTCTTTTCATTTATGAAAGTAGCAAAAGGTCCAGAGGGTTAGCAAAAAGGCACTTGCCAAAGAGTGCACGAGCAAGGCAATTGTTTTCCATGTATTCATATACTAGCAGCAGCTCTTTCCCTTCAATGCAACATCCATAAAGCTTGACAAGATTTGGGTGTTGTAAAGCAGATATCATGCCAATCTCATTCACAAATTCACGATTTCCTTGCTTCGATTTGGACGAGAGCTGCTTCACAGCAATCACCTTACCATCCGGTAGGACACCCTAAAATCATCAATGTAATACATTATTATTCGACGACAAGGCTGCCAAGACCAACTTTATTTTTGCTTAAATTCAACTTACTTACCTTAAAAACAGGCCCGAAGCCTCCTTCACCTATTTTGTTCCGGTGATTAAAGTCATCTGTGGCAGCTTTGATCTGCCTCAAGGTGAAATATCCTGTGTCTAGCCCTCGGAATTCTGCAACATTAAGGTGAACAACAACATAAACCACCCAAAATGATATGTAAAATAGTCAATATGGAGCCAACACTTTAGTACATAAATCATAATTACCTTCATTTTCGTGGCCTTTCCCACCTAAGTAACCCCTCATCCTGAGAAGTACTAGGATTAACACTAGAATGGCACATGAAGCAAGCACAATGCTAGCAATGGCACCAGCAGACAATCCGCTTCCAGTTTTGAAGTCTGCCAAGTTATTGAAAAAGTCTGCTAAGCAGCACAACTGAAAAAATTGGTCTTTTTTCGATTTCTTTTTTTTTTGGGGGGGGGGGGGGGGGGGGGGGGGGGGGGGGTGTGGGTTGTTTAGAATGATAAGTTGACTAACTGGGTGTCACGGTGATCCCCGATATAAGAGGCCCATATGCACCGCGGTCAGGTAGAGAAGTTGTTCCTCTTCCAGCCCAGTATAAGTAGATCTCAAGTGTGCTATCATTGACATAGACCTTTGGGAACGTCTTGGTAATTGGCTTGCCTGCCCCTCCAGCTTCTGCTGCAATATTGAAATCCTTCAATACTACATTTCCCTATTTCAACACCCCAACCAAAAAAGGGAATAAAAGAAGCCCTTGTTTAGTTGCAATCTTGTTAGAAAAAGAATTACAACTTTTACAAATAAGACCACCAATGGAATTTAACAGACATGGAAACCAAAATGAAAATCAGCAGCCTAACCCGTAAAACCCACTTGATTTTACCCCCCCCCCCAAAAAAAACAAAAATAAGTTAATCCAATTCAAATTACTTGATCAACCTGCAGTTCTTCTAAGGCAATAGTGAGCAATACCAAAACCAAACGAGCCAAATAACTACTTACTCGAGCACACATGTGAGCGGAACCAAAATATTGTGCACTGGAAGTTACCCAACCCCACTTCAAAAGTTTGTCATAGGCTATATTTTTACTTAGTAGAAATCTTGATTCACCTGAATTTCCACATCAAAGAAGCGCCTGCCTAAACCGGCAAAAGTCTGGTCATCAGAGTACATTATCTCAGCAAAGTGCAGAGTCACAACATAACTGCCTGGTCGAAGGCAAAGGCCATAATACTTGAGTGAGAGAGGTGCCAACCGAGCTGTTTGGTAAATGCTGGTCACATTAGGGTTAGACGTCTCTTGTGCCAAGAAATTTGCACTGTCCCTGTAAAGAAAAGCTCCTGTGCTACTATAAGCCCACTTTTCTCCAGATGAAAAGAAAGTTGAAGGCCCTCCTGGGCTAGAATCCTCTTCATAACTGCGTCCTTCAAAGCTCATCTTGCTTCCCCCACAATTGATAAACAAAGAATGATCTGAAAAAATATGAAGTAAGCATGACAAAGAATGACACAGTTTCAAGAATATTAGAAGAATCATGCCAAGTGCTTACACTGGGCATTAGTGGAACAAGGAAAATCCTTCGTCAGACACCACTTAACTCTGCAGAGCAAAAGTGATACTTTGAATAAGTAGATAATTGAACTCTCAGTAAATTTTGTTTAAAACAGACCAAATTAATACCAGGTCATATCCACAAGACAGTGTGGGAGTTCAAAAGTTATACAGTGTGGGAGTTCAAAAGTTATACAGCCTTACCCTACAATTGAATTGCAGAGAGGCTGTTTCTGTTGGACCATAGATTTCAAAAGGCATTTACTGCCTGCTATTACACGATAGAAAGAAGATAATTTACTGAGACATTTTGCTTAAGTCCGCATTCATCCAGAACCGAAAACCTGTATGGTAGCGATACTTTCAACCGGTTGCAAAGCAGACAAGGAAGATTTTCTCCACTCAATATAATGTAAAGCAGGGGGGCTAGCTAGGAGAGGAGCTTACGAGTTATTTTTTGCCGATGAATAACTAGAGACGAGATTCCTGGTGTATAGCCAAAAAGGAGGAGTCAACTCAGTGATGCTGTTAGGAAGGACAAAAAAACGAAACCAAGAGAGAGCCTCTGTTATATATAATCTTACACATTTGACTGCTGGCAACCAGACAAGGATGAGCCAGTGAAATTGTTGTAAGATACATCGCTGCATCAAAAAAAAAAAAAAAATAAAAAATAGTGCCATTAGGGGATTTGTCTTCCATAAGAAGTTGTAGCAACTTAAAGAAAAGGGAAACAAAGAAGAAAGAATAGAAACAAGAACTCACAATTTCTGGTTGCTATATTGTATCCAACGGGGTAACGATCCAGACAATGAGTTGTTTGTTAGGAACCTGCACCAGCGATCTCAGCCATCACTAGAACACAAAAACCTAGCAGAAGGAATAGTCGAAGATATGGCTAAATGTATGCATATATGGTTATGTGTGCGTGTGTGGGTGTCTGCTGACTCACAGAAATGCAAGTTTTGGCAAGCTTTGCATTGAGTCTGGAATTTTCCCAGTCAACTGATTGTAGCTCAGGTCTCTGCAATAGTAACATAATATGGAGTTAGATTGTTAACCATTTTCTTCGTTTCAGTACATATTGCCAGCAAAACAGAACTAAGACTCACAAAAGCTTCAAGCTTGACAAGCTTCCAATAAAAACTGGCATTGGACCAGCAATGGAGCAATTTCTCAGTACCCTGAAAGAACACAACATAGGAAATTATGAACAAAGAACCTGAAGAACTACAAGATACAAGTCATAATTCGTAGTTGTCAATCCTAGGAACATGTAACTCACAGATATTGCAAATTTGCCATTCCTGTCAGGTTTGGGAAAGTCATGCTCATTGTATTGATATCTGAGATTCTCCTGGAAAAAAAAAAAAAAAGAAGAAGAACAAAAGTTATCACAATTTGTCTTCAATTTCTGGTGAATGAGGAGAGAAAAAAGTGCAATTAGCAGAAGGCAAAGTTGCAACTACAGAGTTTCGAGGTTTGTCAAAAGAGATAGGCCAGATGGAATAGGTCCCTCCATAGATATCCCCTGAATATCACTGTAACATTTTAAATAAAGGTATGATCAAAATCCCAAAATCAGAACACTTGCTCAGACTGTTGATTGATAAGCTATCGAAGTAAAGACCAGAATACTCACAAAATGGTAACCTTTGTCCAGTTGCCAATAAAATCAGGTATCTTTCCTGATATCATGTTTCCATTAAGCCTTCTGCATGTAGTATCTGATTTTCATTAAAAAGGAAATACTGATTGATTAAAACTTGAAAATTGCAGAGCAACTTACACTTCTGTTAAGTTCTTCAAATTGCCATATGTTTCAGGTATTGTTCCGTTAAAGTTGTTCCCAGACAGGACCCTGCAAGAATAAGAAAATGTACTCTAGAGGAAGGAAAGAACAAAAAAAAGCAACAAAGAATATGGTGATGGATCCAAACCAGACTGATACACCGCAGTCGTGCATTTTGGGGGGGGGGGTTGTAGGGAAGAATTGGGGCAGGGAGGTTGTATGCTGTCTCATCTCTATAATTGAGTTATAGAGTGGCAAACTGGCAATTACCCTAAGCCTAGATTTGGAAAGCATTGACCGCACAGTGTTCATAGCAAAAGAAGTATAGGAGTGCCTAGTGCAACCCCTTTTTTTTAAGGAGAACATGGACTCACAATCTACGCAAGTTCTTCAAATTTCCAAGGTTTGGTGGTAAAGGCCCTCCAAGTTCATTATCTTCCAAGATCCTGAAAACAGAAATTTTGTGATACCATGAGCTTCAAAGACCAGTGGCTGCCTATCATATTGTATATAAAACACAACTGACAATACTAACAATTCCTCAAGATTAGCAATTTGACCAATTTCATCTGGAATTTGACCACTGTTCCTGTTTCCTAAAAGTGACCTGCAACACAATATATGTATGAAATTCAGATATGAAGCAATTTACAGAAACCATTTTAAAATTTTTCTTTTTGAAAAAAAAGGTCCGTATAAAACCAGTTTTATCTACCAAGTGAAAGTCCTGCTTACAAAATAACGAGTGGTATCTTCGATAGACTGATTGGGATTGGTCCAGCTATATAGTTTCGGGAAAGGTCACTGCATTACAAGAAAAGCCTTATTAAAGTGATATGTTATATAGATAGATCATATTTCTTCACACATAGCAGTCTATGGTGATGAAGTATAATCTGGTACAGCAAAGAAGAATGGATAAGTAGCTGCCTATTTTCTTGAAGTACAGAAAATCTCATGACTTACATTTCTTGCAGGTGAGTAAGATTTCCAAATTCTGCAGGCAAAACCCCAGAAAGATTGAGACCCTTCAACTGACTGTATCCCCAGAGGCAGAAAATGTTCCACAAATGGAAAAGAATAAATAAGTCAACCACCTCAGAACAGAGCAAATTGGTCACAGTATGGATTTATAGATTGTAGAAATGCAATCTGTAGAATACAGTCACAATCCTCATCAGTACAATAGCATGTAGCCTTCCAGAGCATTTCATTCTCTCTCCCAGTTGGCCTTGGCACGCAAATTTCTACAGGCCTCAAAAACAATGCATAAAATGGTTCCTTTCCTTTTGTGGTGTAAACAAAGCACAACGACCACCTCACAATAATGTACATTAGTATGGACCGTATTAGATTCAACAGATTTCCTACTAAGTTTTCAAAAGGAAGCCACTTGGTTTAAGTGTGATTTTAAGGGCCTGGCAGAAAGCACAGCAACCCTTCTTCTCAAAAGGAAAGCATTTCCACTACTTAGGGGAAATTGCTTCCAAGACCAACAAACATGCTCTTATTGTACCCTCGCAGTTTCATCCACATAAGCCACCTTCAACATATTTAATCATACATGTTGCAAAGCTGCCAGATACAGTTACCTCAATTGAGAAAAGCTCCCATACAGAATGACCTCAATTGAGAAAAAACAAATGAAGACAAAGGTAACCAAACTATTGGGAAGACAGGGAGGTGGAACGGGTTAAGTAAAAAGAACATACATATTAGTGACGTGACAAACAGTGCCCCGGTTGAAGGAGCAGTCACAGGTGACATTAGCAAGAATGTTTTCCGCAAAAGTCTTGTTGAATGTTGTACCCCCATCATCACACGAGGTTGGGCTGACTGTTTTCCAGTATTGGTTCTTCAATTTTCCAGAAATTATTTGAAGTGCTTTCACTGCGAGGCCATATTTAAACAAAATTATTGAACTAATTTCATTTTTTATATGAAATGACTACAAACCAAATAAAACAAGGGGAAGCAAAAAGAGTAGAACACAAAATAGGCATTAACCATCATCAAATAAACTTCAGTCAGCATGATAATTGTGACTACTTCACATTGTATAATTGAATTCAGAAGCTAACCATGATACACTAAATTTTCTTTTTTTCCTTTTTCTTTTTTGTTTTTCAGTGAAAGAAGGCAAAAGGTCTACTATAGGCAGTATATGAACCTAGGTTACTGGTCCCAATTGCAGAAACTTTTTTGACTGATACCCACAACCAATTTACTATAAAAGTTCACTAGAATTTAGGATGATAAGGAATCAAACAGATGGATCCTAGATATGTAGATTCATCATAATTACAGTGACAGTAGTAATTATTTATAATCATGCAAGAACCTGAGATAGTTTTGACTTTTCATTAATTAGAATTTTCAAGTAGATAGTCATCCTTAATTCCTGATCTATCTACAGGATGCCCAGCATTTAATTTCGAGGCGCTGTATATTCAATTCTGAAGGTCCCTTTGCTGTAACATGGTCAACACCGGCTACAGCAGGTTGACACGGCTACTAGTTCACACTTCACAGTCACTGTTCATTGCATCATTTAATTTGCAAATTCGCGTTATTATGCATACGAAGTGTTTCATAATAGATATTTTCCAGGCTCTTAATGCGAAGAAAAGAGGTGACTTAGTCGACAACCCAAAGGCTAACCCATGATTATTCTCAAGTACACCCATGCTTTAATTTTTACTTTTGCTAAAACTATATTAACTAACCAGATAATCTTTTGGAATGAAGAACAGTCCAACCATGATGGTGAGAGAAATTAATTAATAGTATAACTTTAAAATAAACATTGCATGGAATCAATGATGGCCTCCGGTTTCTTTGTCACAACTCACAAATTCACGACATGACAAACCCCTTAACAGCTAAATTAAAATGACACGTGCAATTCTAAAGGGAAAATAACTTCGACCAACCATGGTCACAAAAATAAAGTTATTCAGATGAGTCATGAAAATGACTATGACGAATTCACGGATTTTTTTTTTTTTTCCTTCTCCTTTTTCGTGCGTGAAGAAAAATGTCAACGTACATTGCACGCAGTTGAGATTTAAAAAACCAGTTCTGGTAGCATGTGTAGCAACCTCTAAGGATTTTACTTACTAATTACAGATTACAAGTCTATAATGAAATTTAGGCAAAATGGAGTAAAGTATGCTATTGTTTTTCCAAAAATAACCAAATGAAGTAATTTCCACCTAACTCAATTTAATGAATGGTGGAAAAAATTGACAAATGTAAGATATATAATATACAAAAACAACAAAATAGAAAGAAGATTCTTTGGAGGTTCCCTTACGGACCATGTATTTAGTATTTCCCAACCTTTGAGGTTTTAGCAAGCATAAATGTCTATACATAAAGAATTAAATTCTTATATATACTATGGGGGTGTTTGGTAACAACAGCTTTTTGGGAAAAAATAGCTGTTTGGGAGGATTTTTGCTATTTTGACCAAGTCAAACAGCTAAAGGGTATTTGGTAAATAGCTGTTTGCAATAGCTGTTTGGCTCCAAAAAGCTCTTTTTGAAAAAGCTATTCCCATTAGCCTTTTGAGAAGAGCTTTTTATAGAAATAACATAATTGTCCATAAGTTTGAAAAAATTACACTCATATCATTAAAAACTAATTCATAAATAAGGGCATAAATGAAATTTTATCAATATATTTTTTGGAAACAGCTAATTTTTATCAAACATTTTTTCTAAAAACAGCTAATTCAAACAACTAATATAAACAGCTAATTCAAACAGCTAATAGCTAACAGCTAATACAAACAGCTAACAGCTGTTTACCAAATAGAGCCTATGACTTGACCATTTCAAATCGCGCTATTCTTAAACAGGACATACTCACAGATTCTTTCGACCGCGAGACAAATTTTTCTTTATTAGACCATCACAATTCACAAGTTCTTAATTTCACCAATTTTGAACTCCAATATGTGTATGACATTTCATTTACTTCTTCCACTGCTAGGAGAGTGGTACTTGTGCGTCTTTATAAGATCAAATAATTGAGTCTCATAAATAGTAATAAGATATTCAGAGAATCACATTATGTGGGTGCGGTGCAATTATTTGCTTCACTGGCATAAAGCTACCTAGAAGTTATCGTCATATCATATCATTATCATTCATATCATATACTGCATGCTCAGTAAATAAATAAAAAAAAGGGAGGGAAGAACATGCATTCATACATAATCAAACAAATTGAAGTTGGTGGAGCGTGAAAGCAATTGGTTGGGTGGTAGTGAACAAGATGATCGCACTGTCACGTTAATTAATTCCGATCAGAAAGAAAAAGATGAAATTTCGAAATTATTGCGAAGGCAACTACTACTATTACATCAATCAGGAACGAAATCAGTCCGAAAGAAGCAGAAATTGCGGATTTTGAAGTAAGAAATCAAGTAACTTACCTTCATCTTGAGGAATAAGTTGAGCGTAAGATCGAATTTCAGTGAAGCAATTGCTGATCAGAATAACTGCAAATGTAAAGAGGATGAGGAACGAGTGAGATTTCCTCAACATCGACGCCATTACCCTCTCTCTCTCCCCCTCTCTCTCTCTCTCTCTCTCTCTCTCTCTCTCTTCTCCGAATGCTGGAAGTTAAAGTTGATTTTCTCGCTGTTCAAACCCTAAAGAGGAATACGTTCAAAGTGACAGAAACAAGGAACAGACAGTAGAGCAGTTTTTGAAGAAGGGAGAGAGAGTGAGAGGGAGGGAGGGAGTTGACGAATCAATTCAACGGGAAAAATAAAGGGCGGGGTGGTGGAGTCAGACAATAAATAAATTGATCAAAAATGACAACTTCAATCAAAAAATGAAGCACGTAGGCGGCTGCTCATGAAGCTCAAAGTGGGCTCTGGGTTTTTTTTTTTTTTTTTTTTTTTTGGGCGGGAGTCTTTGACGGCAACATGAATGGAGGCAAAAGTTATAGTTGATATGATATAATACGACATTTTAATTAAAGTTCATCCTTTTTTAACAGGGTAAAATTCCAGGGACATATTAATATTTTTTAAGTGATCTTTATTTATAATATGATATTTTGATTAAAGTTCGTCCTTTTTTAAAAGGGGCAAAGTTCTGTATATATCTTCATAAATCAAGGTTTGATATGGAATCAGTTGATTTTTCAAATATTTTTCTTATAAGATTACAACCATGTATATGCTTCGATATGGTTTTCAGTTTCGGTTTTCAATAGTTGGAAACTAGTTTGACTGATTTCGGTTTTGGTTCTTGAGTTTTCAGGCCAATAGCCGAAAACTCGTTCCCACTCATATTTGATCAATGATCAACCAGGTACTCATAAGATTTACATATGAAGATCAAGGCTTCAAATATACACGGCATTTGTTGGCAAAAATGACAAATGTGGCACACACAGTCTTTCCCTAGCTCTGAAGTTCTAGAAATAATAATATACAGCTGCCTCAGGTATCCTATACTAATGATTAAAAATCAATGAATTTCAACTCTGTTCTCCTACGTTTTTAGGATAAAACCTACATAAATGTTGCACATTTATGTTAGAAACCTCTGATAGCCTCTTCTCTAACTGTATCTTGATTATGGGTCTCACTGATCAGCCATCTTTCCGATGAAGTGGTCACGACTTCACAGCGATTCTATACAAACACAATGCATGCTAGGTCCTCGATCTATTCTTGCCATGAAGTTAATCCTTGGATGATCTGTTCATATATTCCTTCACTAACTTTGAAAATGCAGTCCCACTGTCACTCAACAATGCGGCGGGGGTGTCATATTCAATGATCTTGCCTGCATTGATCAACATATAAGTCGGGAATAACCAAAGAATACAATGAAAACATAATGAAAGGAAGGCCGATATGGATTTACTGAAGAGATCTAGGGAAGCCATGACTCATAGTGCCCTACCCCCTGACGAGCATAGACCTGAGTATATAGTTGACTTACTTGAAAAAGGAATATTCCGTAATGATTTTTGTCAGTAGGCTTAATCAATGTAGGCAATGTAAATGCATGATCATAATGTATGCTGCCTTTTTTTTAACAATTGATAAGGGCATCTAAGCATGGCGGCAACGCTATAAGGGGAGGCACACAGTAGAGAGGTCTACAGGAGGGGAAAATGTCTCTCTTGGTTGTCGAACCCAACTCCCCCGTGTGGGAGTAAGGCTTCTAAGCGTCATGCCATCCGTGTTCTCCTAAAGTTCTAATAATGAATGCAAGCTATTTAGAAAAGTCCACGACACTGTGGTTCAAAGGTAAACGCATGCCTAAGTGGACTTTTAGGATAATAATGTGCAAGGGGAGACTAGTATTGCTAACCATTTGTTAATCCTAAACCCCCACAAAACTGGTCAATTAGGCTCACACAAGTTTCAAGTCCAGCTCCCAAGGGAAGAAGACAAAGACGAATATCTAGCTACATAGAGGACAAAAAAGACAAATGTTTGTTTGGTTGGTGTGCTTGTTTTGAGTTCTAAGTTCTAACCCAAGGCCTTATCCTTATCTTGCATTTGCGAACCTCACCCTCCATAGTTTACATGAACCTGACCTAGGAGCCCCATCTAGATAGGTGGCCCTCAACCAGGCCATGGCATGAAAGAGAGATTTGAACACAAACTCCATTCTATAGGATTCAAACTTTCTCCCATCGGCTGAGTCATCCTTGACACTGGCCAGAAGCTATTCTTATGACGGCTATAATGGTATTCTAAGACTCTAAGTACCTAACAGTCAATTACAAGCATTCTTATAGCAGCATTATTATGGTTCAGATTGTAATATGTCTTCTTACCTTGATCGAGAACCAAGACAAGATCGTTGTCCATAACAGTAGGTATCCTATGGGCAATGGTGATTACAGTGCATTCACTTGTTTCCTCTCGGATGGTTTTCTGGATCAGGTTATCTGTTGCTGTATCCACTGATGCTGTAGCTTCATCCAAGACTAGGACTCTCCTCCTCTGGAGAAGCACCCTAGCCAGACAGACTAATTGCCTTTGGCCAACACTCCAATTTCCTCCATCTTCCGCAACTGACAACAGTTCAGCAAATATTTAACGATTAGAAACTAGAAAGCTTCACATTCATAAGCACAAATTTGTTCTTATTAGTGATTTAAGCAACTGGAACAGGAAATATTGAGATTTTTCCGTTCAGCTCAGCGTACAACAGCAAAACAGTGATGGATCCTGCCCTTAGCATGATCCACCGAGGTCAAGCATACTCACAACTTTACTCCTGACGTGAGCTATTGGAGAGGCAAACTTCTATTTATTTTTTTTTTAAAAAAAAAAACAATTGTCAGTACAAAGCGTCCTGAACTCATAGTGTTATTTTTAGCCCCACCCCCTTCATCCCTTAAATTTTCCTGTATCAATTATTTCAATCAAGTAAACAATCATCAATTTCTCATACCAGGAGCATCAAGAAGTCTCTCATCCTGCTTTACAACAGTAGCAAGCCCGTGACATTTGTTCAGTACCTGAACAGATTGGCAGAAGACCGTTAGACCAATGCGGCTTTTGCTTATAACCATACAAATGCATTTAGAGACTATAGTAGTATACCTCCCAAATCTCTTGATCAGAGCGTTCACCAAGGGGATCCAAATTAGCCCTCACAGTTCCTTGGAAAAGTGTAGGGTCTTGGGGGATGATACTGAGCTTGGATCTTAAATCTTCTAACCCTATCTTACAAATGTTGAGACCGTCAATGAGAATACGCCCCTCTGAAGGCTCTACTACCCGGAAAAGGGCTTGTATCAAGGTGGACTTCCCACTGCCAGTCCTGCCTACAACTCCAATTTTCTTCTTAGCGGGGATGGTGCAAGTGATCCCCTTTAGCACCATTGGGAGAACAGGGGAATACTGGACATGCAAGTTTTCAAATTGGATAAACCCTTCACTTGGCCAATCTGGTTCGGGCCTACAATCTTCTATGACAGGTGAAGCTTCACTAGGGAGCTGTGAAAAGTCAAGAATCCTCTCCACCGAGATCATCTTGTTTTCTACGTTACATAAGTTCCATATCACCCAAGCTTGCAACACATTCATATTCAGTCCATATGTAGCTACTAATCCCGCCATGCCTGAAATTATAAATGACAAATTGCTCAACAGGAAGCAGTTGAATGCACTAAAGCAACATGATCTTAAGATTTGAGTGGGGACTGGGAATGAAGAGAACTCTACATCTTCTCACAACCCTCTACTAAATCAAAGTTTTAATCCTCCCTTCCTCCTCTTAGCAAATCCAAAGAGGATGTAGGGTATGAATTCAATTTCAAAGCTTTTTTTAATTTATGTGCACACTAGTGGGTCCATGAGGGAAAAAACTCAAAGTGAGTATGGACAAACTTACTTGGGTCAATCGCCGATCTTGGTAATCTCACCAAGATGACTAGGACGACGAAGAAAGCCAGGTTGAACAAAAAGTTCATTCTCACTGAAAGCCATTCCATTGTAGCTGTGTTATGAAAGCTAACTCGCGAATAATCATTCACCAAACTAAGGACTTTCCCATAGAAACGTTCCTTTTGATTGAAGCAACGGATAGTTGAAGTGCCCAACATGCTTTCTGAGAAATGATGGAGAATAGGAGATTTTTGAATCCCAACCATCCTGGCCAGCTCTCTGGCAGTTGTTATATAATATGCCTGCAGCAAATGCCAGAAATTATATACTTTGGAAATGCATTGCAAACAAAGGCACAGTATATACAGGTTCATGTTTACTTTCATCATAGTTTGGTAAGAGTTCAAGACACTACTAATGTTTTCGTACCTGGTACCAAATGGCGACTGCAAAGACAGCAGCAAAAATAAGGGCGACTTGCCAGGCAACATGACACATGAGGAAAACTATGCTGAGCAGCTGAATTAGAGCGAATACTAATCCAGCTAATCTATAGGGAATGTCCATGTCCACGGTGCTTTGATCTGTTGAGGACTACAATGTAGACAACAAGAGATAAAACAGTTAGAAATATAGTGACACAAGGCAAATGATAGAACCAAGACTCCATATTCAGTAGCTTATTTACCCTGCTGAGTATTCTACTTGAAGGAGTGATGTCAAAGAAAGAAATAGGAGCACGGAAAATCGAATTGATCATTTTGACAAACATCTGGTGAGCAGTCTCAATGGCGATTGTGGAAAGAAAAGTAGTCCTCCCTAATATGAAGATGCAACTACTGCCAGACAGCAAAACAAAATAACCAAGCAGTTGCTTGTTGCTGACTTGCCTCCCTTCCTCTGTTGCCCAAGCGATCCAGTAAGTGCTCCCCATTTGAAATGCTTGAAAAAGAATCTGACAAAGGAGAATGACAGGGACTAGGGCTCCTCCGTATGCAGCAGTGATAAAAATCGAGTAAACCTGCCAGCTTACCCGGCCTCTAACTACTTCCTCTTCATTGGTCTTCGCTAGTTTGTCATACTGAATCACCAATGGTGATTTTTGCTCTACACGTTCTACATAGGCACCCGAAGGTGATTTAACAGTTGGCTCATTTCCGCCACCGCCAGTCTGCACTTGATCTAGTGAGTTTTTGTGGGCATTCATCTGCCTGACGAGTTCACCATTTGGCTCCCTAATCAAATCTTCATATTTTCCAGATTGAACAATGCTGCCATCTTTCATGACCTACGGAGATCATGCATTAGGAGGCATAAGATATGCATGAAGGAAATCCACATATGCCAAATGATTAAATAAATAATATGTATAGCATACCAGAACAAGATCTGCAGCATCCAAACATGCCAGCTGATGGGTTATGTATACCACAGTCTTCCCGGACAACCTTTGCATCAGACATCTCTGTGCACATCAAGGTTATAGCAAGGCAAGAAGAAAATTCACTCAAATTCTGTGCAAATGGTGAAATGTACTACCTTAGGTAGAAGATTTACAAGGATGCATGGGAGAGAAAGTCAAGTTACTTGCCTTGAATAGATGTGCACAAGTGTGAGCATCAACAGCACTGAATGGATCGTCGAGGAAATAGACATCTGCATCACTGTAAATTGCCCTAGCTAGCTGAATTCTCTGTTTCTGGCCTCCACTAAGATTCATCCCTCTCTCCCCAATTAAACACATATCAGCATCTGCCCACATCTCAAGATCCTTCTTTAGGGCACATGCTTCGAGAACCTCCTCATAAAAATCGGCGTTCATATCCTTGCCAAACAGGACATTATCCCTGATTGTACCTGTTTGAATCCAAGCACTCTGTGGAACATAGGCCTTTCTTCCAAACACCTTAATATCCCTTCCTGAAATCCTGGGTATCTCTCCAAGTATACTGCAAAGTAAACTCGACTTCCCTGAACCAATTGACCCACAAATAGCAACTTTGGAGCCCTTCTTTATTCTCAGCCGGTCACTTATTCTGACAGTGGCTTTCTTGGGATTGTAATCAGACGACTCCCAAGCATATTCTCCAGGTTCAATATCAATTGCATCATCCGACGAGTCAACTTTATGGTACTCTAATGATGTCATTTGATCCTCATCCCTAAGGAAATTCTCAATGCGAGCAACAGAGACCCTAGCTTGTGCTATCATTGATAGAAGCTCAGGGAGATTATATATGGGCTCTTGCAAAATCCTAAATGTTGCTAGGGCAGACAGAACAGTTCCTGAGGTCAATGGAGTCTTTACCCAAATGCAAACAGCAAAGGTGACAACGGAGACTAAAGTTGGGGAAGCCCAGAACAGAAAAGCAATGGTGGAACAAGTGTAGAGATACTTGCTCAACCATGACTTCTCAGCTTCCCTCAATTTGAGAAGCTTACCCATAAAGGTAGATTCCCAAGAATGCAATTTAAGGACCCTCATGCTTTTCAAAGTTTCCATAGTGGTTTTTATTCTTGAATCCTTAGCCTCCATGATCTTGGAATGCAACATCTCCTGCCTCTTGGCTAAAGGGGTGTTGCAAATCATTACCAGGACAGTGGAAGAAAGTGCAGCAAAGGCAGGTGCAGCACCAAGACTCATATAAAGAATAACAAGGGCAAGAGTGACCTGCAGTGGGAGTAGCCAAATGCCATTAATGTACCAGAAGAATTCTCCTAGTCTCTCAGCATCAACATTTATGATGTTGATGGTCTTCCCACTGCCTTCCCCTGCAGCAAACAATTTGATGTCGAGAGACTTCCTGTAAACCATGGCAATGATAGCTGCCCTGACCCGGAGACCAATTCTACTAGCACCAAAGTACCATTGCCTTTGGGACAGCGATTCGATGCTTTTGGCGAAGAAAAAGATAACTGCAAGGCCTACTCCATAGTGATAGCTAGGATCATCACCCTTTGTTGAAAGGTAATCAACAAAGCGGGTGATAAGCAGAGGACCCATATAAGAAGCAATTGTATTTACCCCTGCAGATATTTAGACAATTTGTTTATTATCAAAGGAGCAATGTGTAAAAAAATACTGCAAGGTCAATAAAACAGTCTGCAAATACTTCAATGATGTGAATGACAAAAAACTCTCAGTGTGAATCTTGCCAAAGCAGGATTGGCCGAAATTCAGATATGCGCAATTTTACCCCTAATAAGTAGCACTGCTCTTCTTAAGAAGAGGCCAACACGAAATTTTGTAGTTAAACTTTAAAGCATATACTAAAAATTTAACAGAGATTAATTAGTAAAGAAGCATACATGCAAAGAAGGCGTTCGCAATCAAGGATTTCCAAACTGTGCAGAGTATGGCCTTGGGCAATGGGAAGGCATCCATTTTCTGCTTCTGATGTGATTCTTCCAGCAACAATGAAGCCTTTTCTGCAGTTTCTGATTCTGGGACTGAAGGGATATCTGCTAATTCAAGCAGTTGGGTTCTGCCAATTCTAAACAGTGGGTTAAGCCATGAGAACGTGAGTTTGCTCCAAATGCTGGAGTTTGTGAAAGCACAACCCTTATTGGAAACCTCTTGTTGAGCAGGTAGCAATGGTTGCTCAAGTTCATTCCCATAAACCCCCTTTGTACCACACACTGGCAGAGCATTGAAGCATAAGAGCATTGACAACGGGCAAGCCAAGAAATCAACAAATTGAGCTTTGGGCAAATATGGGATATGCAGGTCTGTGGACGTGAAACGAGTAATGATGTAGTATGAGACCAAAACCAAATAAAATACCATAGAGCAGACCCACCAAAGAATAAGAACCAAGGGCCACCTATTGTGATGCACAAAAGCTCTGTCCCTAGAATAGACAAGGACTAGAGTGGACAAAACCCATGCCAAAGCAAAGGAGATTGAGACATAGGAGATAGTTTCATGGCACCAAAAGAACTCATAGAGACAAAAACACAAATACAAGGTGGGCATTGAGGCATTGCAAAGAGGGGTCATTACTCTGGTGTAAAAATTTGGGCTTCTACCATGATAATTCTCTAACACAATGCCAGTTTCTCTGCCATTTTCTCTCCTCCTCCTCCTCCTCCTATGCTTGAGCATATCAACCAAAATCCATGTTAGAAACCATATACAGAACACCACATTGACTACCTCCAGAGCAATCTCCGTGGAAAGCCTCTCTAAAACCCCGTGAAAGCCAAACCTCAGTTGGAGCATAGTGCTTAAATTGCGCGAACCTGCACAAAAATCATGACTTTCAGGCTTCCCAGTTCAAATAACTGGCGATCAAAATCTAGAAACATCAACAACAAAGATTACTTTATTATTACCTGACCAGTTCATAGAAGAATTGGGTCCGTTTTTCAGGGAATTTTAGGTCGAGGGAAAATTTTGAAAACCACGTGGCTTTCTTCGGTGATGAATGGGCTGATTACGCTTTACACATGGTAACTTGTGGGTTGGTGGTTTACACTACTGTTTCTACATTGCCCTTTTCATTCAATCCTTCCCACATTTAAATAAGCAACACCCGAAAGTGCAAAAAAAAAAGGAAAAATAAAAAATGGAAGACGAAGGAGATGGGGGGAAGACGAGCAGACGCTCTTGTATTTGGTGAACAGTCTTTTTTTTTAAAGGAACTTTTTGTTCAGAAAGAGTTTTTTGGATCAATTAATTATTAACTTAGTTAAAATATTAATTTAGGTATTTGATAGAATAATTTTTTAAAAAAGTATCTTGAGTTTGAAAAGCTAATTTGAAAATGCCAATTTGATGAGCTTTTTGAAAAATTAATTTTTTATCTCACAACTTTACTAAAAATAATTAATTTTATCAAATAATTTTTCTATAAATAAATAATATAAATAGTTTATAGCTGATAGTTGTTTATCAAACAGGACTGTTGTCTTATCATCATTATTCATTTTGCAAAGTGAAAAATGTCTATGAAATTGTATTCCACTTATACTGTACAGAGGAAGGGGAAAAGAGGGGGGGGGGGGGACCAGAATCTCATTCTGCATGTCTTCATATAAGAGACACCCTTCTGTAATCCTTTGCTAATTTCTTTGATTTTGATACCTTTACATTGTTCCTGATTATTTTCTTTTTTTGGTCAGAATGTTTCCTGTTTTTATCCAACGAAATAAATTGCGAGATTGATGGACCAATATCAATAAATACTGAACTATATATCTCACTTTGGAGAAGAACAATTTGCGTTGATTTCGCAAATCTTATGCATTTAGTGATTAACAAATTAGGTAGAAGCATAATCTACGTTGATTTGTTTTCCAAATTATTCAATGAGGGTTGTCTCATTTAAGAAATATGGTAAGACCAAATTCTCTAATTTGTCCAAAAAAAAGGGGGGATCGAATTCTGTAATGATTATTTGTTTTAAAGCATTTTGTGTATATAACACCACCTTCCAGTATGTATTCCGCTTTTTTTAATTAGCTTTATATTTACTGGCATCTCACAATGTTTTTTAGAATATATGGTTTCGGCCTTGTTCGCTAAAATTAGTTATTTAGTTAGTAAATAGCGGTTCAGGCAGTTGTTATATCGTCCATCCGGTTGTACAAATGTAATTGTGCAACTAGGCCCACAAAGAAAACTGTCAGATTTCGGCTCACTAAAGATATCGTATAATCACTAAAATATGCTACTGTGTATCCAGTTTCGCTTATTAAAAATAATGTACAGCTCACTAAAATATTTTAGTAAGTTCAGACACAGTTTTGGTGAATTAATATGTACCTATAGTGAGCAGACATACATACTGAAACTAATGTATCTTATGTACCGAAATTTTACTTAGTAAAAATACTATATAGCTTATTAAATGTGCTATTGTACTAAAAAATATTATTGTGAATATGAAACTCACAAAACTATATTCTATTTTTTTTTAGTAAGTTATGATATTTATTTACTGAATTATTATGTCATACAATCAGTTGTACAGAAAAAGTTATATAATCAAATTTCAGCTCGCTAAAAATATATAGCTCACTACAATACTTAGTGCGTTGAGACACAATTTTAGTGAGCTAATACATACTTTTAGTGAGCGGATAGATCAAACCAATACATCTTATGTACCATAGGTTTCACTTAGTAAAAGTATTATATAACTTATTAACATGTGCTATTGTACTAAAAAAAATATTATTATTCATCTGAAACTCACTAAACTATATTCTAATTGTCTATATTTTTTTAATGAGTTATACCATATATTTAGTGAGTTATGGTATATATTTAGTGAGTTGAACTATATTTAATTAATTCACTGCATTTCTATTATACTCACAAAATATAATACAAACATGCTTATGTTATAGTAAAAAATGATTGAGCTGTAACATAACTCAAGAACTTCACAATATTATTTGCTGACTATCTATATTATTCTTTTTAGTGAGCTATGCTATTTATTTAGTGAGTCATGATAGATATTTGGTGAGTTATAAAATACAGTGCAAGGTAATAAATTTTTTATAATGAGCTATACTGATAGTGAGTTATTGTTTTCCCTGTTAGGCACAAGATTAATTATAATGACTATATTTAGTGAGCAGAGAACTGATTCATGATTGTTGAATACAAGCTCAATACAAGTGAGCTAAATGTATTTCTTTAGTGAGTCAACGACTATATTTAGTGAGCACATAACTCATATTGGTGAGCTGTTATTTCTCATATGTACATAATAATAATGAAAATATCATCTGAAAAAACAATAATAATATTTGTGGTGAGTTACAATGCAATATCGGTGAGCACACAGGTCAATTTTAGTGAGTCAGACGTTTCTTTTAGTAAGCAAAAAATATTTTGTAGCACAGGATAATGTATCTTTTATGGTGAGCTAAATGTATACCTCTAGTGAACCAACGACTATATTTAGTGAGCATATAACTCATAAAGGTAAGCTATCATTTCTCGTATGTTACAAACCAAAATTTACATGCAACGAATGCAATCTAATTCGAAAATCTAGAAATTAACTCATCAAAACGCAAAACTAACGAACACAACTTTCAATCCTGAAATAAAAATAGAGATCGAAAAAACGCTATCAAGCTTGACGAACAATTCTGTTTGATGAAGATTCAACATCAATGGTGACGTTAAGATCAAACTCAACCATTCAATAATTGCTGAACACTAAAGCAATCGAAGCAGCGATGAATAATCCAACAATTGAGAGAATGAAAACCGCAATTTCAAACAACTAAGGAGCATGAGTTTTTTAAGAAAAATGAGTCAGGACTCAGCAGTTGGAAGACTTATAAATACTGTTGGTGGGCCCGGATGGACAATTGAGTTGTCCACCTGCAGCGGTTCAGGTAGCGGATAGTTGTTCAGGTAATGAATAACATTTCTAATTTAGCTGTTAATAGATAACTGTTTAGACAAGCAGTTGAAAAAAATATGTTCAGTAAATTTAACTGTTGGGTTATCTGATTAATATAAATTGATATAAAAGGATATAGATAATTTTCAAATATAAAATTTCCAAATGATCTCTTTTGCATAAAAAATATGAAACGCTATTTTTGAATGTCAAAAGCTAATACTTCTTAATGCCAAAAGCTAATACTTTTCAGAAACACTACTTAAAACGCTAAATGCTACATATTAGTCAAAACACTAGATTATTGAACACTAAAAATTGATTAGTTAATATATTAACTTGATCAAAATACAAAACGTTGCTCAAAATATTATTACCGAATACAGCCATTATCTAAAGCTTATTATTCTTAATTTGACATACGAAGGGTTTTTACTAACTGCCACTGGGGCCTTCGTGGCTTGCAAGTTGCAACGATGGAGATTGAGGAAGGGATGGGGAAGTAGGCAAATAGCCTTTGGGAAAAGATCTTATATTAGTTTTGGACTTTTTCCCCTTTGGATCTCTTTGATCTCCCCTCCCCCCCCCCCTTTTTTTCTCTCTCTTTTTTTTTTTTTTACATTGTTCAATAAAAAATTATGCCGTTGATAAAGTATTAGTTTAGATCTCAAGTACGATTCGTTCTTCTCCATCGTATTTTACTATCTTCATGGCTTATAAGAACCAACATTAGGAGGGAAAAAAATGCAACATTCGATATCAATCTCCACCAACTAGGCCATTATCATTGTGAAATACTTCAATTCAACTTTTCAATTTCTATATTAAATAAATGAACACTTCTATTTTATATATCTAGATTTGTTACTGACAATGTCCATTTTTGGTATCTTTTTTTCATGTTTTACTTTCAATTTTTAGTTATTCTTGGACCCACTTCAATATTAATATATTTGTCGTATTTAATACAGCTATACATGTAAGAACCTTGTATTTAAAGAATAAAGAGTGAAAACTGAACAATATGGATAAGCTTTCAACATGTACAATAACAATTTGATAGTATTTTTGATTTAGCCGCCAAAATAAACTCGTTGAAATGCGGAATGTTCTTGGATCATTGCTATTCGGCACGTGTAGTGGAATAATAAAATGTCTTTTTCTCTTAAATCAATGTGCTCTGTCACGTAGGAGTCTTTGCTTCTGCATTATATGATGTGGAAATCTCATCAGGATAACCACGAACAATCAAATCCTCAAATTTGTTTTTTTTTTTTTCCCTGCTTCTGAAATGAAATGTAAAGTTCGATATAAGTGAAATTTAAACTTAAATTAGATATAATAATTTTAAAAAAAATTTATTGGTTGAATTAATTGACATCATATACTAAACTTTTTTAATATTCGTTTGGTTGATACCTTCTTTTAAAAAAAATTATGCAGTGGCACTTTTTTATTTTTGTAAAAATTAAAAAAGAAGCTACTTATCGTAACATTTAGTGTCAAACGTTTAAAAAGTCGTTCATTTTAATTAGGTAGTAACGGTTTCACTCATCCTTAGTACGAATCTAATTAAGCCCGATTGCGATGCTAGAAACTAAACATTATTCTTGTATCTTTTTATTCTTGGATAATCTACATGGTCATTGCACTTCAATTTATTGAATGAACACCCCTTAAAATTTCGTGTCCAATAGCAATTTTAATCAACAATATCTCCAAATATTAAAGCATTCTTACCATTATAAATAAATACTGTCTAAAGTTTTTTTTTTTTTCCCTGATTAATTCATGCAACAAGACTGCCAGAGTGCCAACAATACATCATAACCTAAACAATAAAATTAAAACACAGCTACCCCTTGTACTAATACTACTAGAAAGACTACCACACGAAACCCCCCCCCTACTAATATACTTACTATGTAAAGTTTGAGCTAGTTCAATTCATCTAAGTAAACGGCTTCAGTAAACTATTTAAAACTTATTAAAATTTCATACTATTGAAACAAGTTAGTTTAAATGATAACTCTTATTACAAAATGTAATGTAAACTATGTTGGAATATTCTCTATAGTCAAATTATTTCCCTAAAGCAATTATTTTTAATATTAACATAAGATATATATAAAGCTAATATATAAAGTCTTGACTAAGATTGGGACTTTAAGTACATTGGATTTCATATTCAGTTTTCTACCCTCTTATTATATTATAACTAACCTTTAAACTTGTGTTACGCACGTGTTGTTTTAAAATTTCAGCTAAAATATTTATAGAAATATTATGATTATTCTTATAATTTAAATTGCTAGAAACAATAATATTAACATATCTGTAATTCATTTTCTTTTTTCTTCACTAAAGTAGTTGAAAAGACAATATTCATTATGATGACTTTAAATCACATATTGTTTAAATTTTTATTTTTAAATAAAATTTTAATTAATAACTACATAATATGACACGTGTTACGACCGCAATGTTCGAACTCGCTTATATATATATGATTGCAGTTTTTTATACTACAGTTGAATTAAGGAAATAAAGATAAGATTATGATCACATCATCTACTAAAAGAAGAAAATGCTATTTTTAGTGTAATCTGATGGAGTATACTTTAAAATAAACCATGTGGACAAAGAACTTAAAAAGACCTTTAGAGTCGCATCAGAAATTTTATTGTAAGGGCTTGCCGATAATTGATAAGATATTCGTATGCTTTTGGATAAAGTTAACTCCTCTTCATGGGCACCAAAAACTTTTTATCTGCATGCCCAAACAAAATTAAAAAGATAGTGAAGGCCAGGCCACAACCTCATAGTGATCAAGATCTCTCTACCCCACAATACATAATTTTCCATCAAATATCTCCCAGGTTGTCGGATAAAACTTTTGAGATTTAAAGTTAGCTCCGTCTTATGGCCTTCTTATGGCATGTTCTTTTCTATTTTTTATAAGTACTTATCATCAGTATTTAATAACTTTCAAATAATTTAACAACTTTTAATATAATTCAGTATTATTAAATACTTATTAAAAATACTTTGTTATATTTTTTTCAATTATGCATCATATTTTAGCATATTTTAATATGTTTCAACAATTTCTAATATATTTTAATATATTTTAATATTAAATACTGATAAATACTTTTTATAAATCAAAAAGAATGTATCCTTATTAAGGAGATTGGATCACTGACTGACCGCCTGACCCCTAAACCCCCCCGCCAAAAAAAAGAAAAAAGAAAAAGGAGAGAGATTCGAATGGGTAATAATGGGAGAGCACTATGTCATGGTGCCAGTGAAACAGACCCAAACACCTGACGTGTAAATATCAGGCGTGTGGGGGGTAAAAGCAGGGGCACTATTGAAGTGTGCCCTTCGCATGGGTCAATTCTAGGTCTATTTACAACGACGTGTTTGGCATGATTACAAAGGGGGGAGGCTGAAAACTTGGACCGGGGAAAATTATTTCCTGTCCTGCCGCTCTAGTTGCATTAGCTCTGCGTTTGGTTTGAAATTTCAAAGGTGGGGAGACCAGTCTAACTCTAATCTCACCGGTTAAGTGCATCTGCCAAATGTTGGAATTTGAAAGATTCTCTTCGGTTTTTTTTTCCTTTCCTTTTCTTTTCTTTTCTTTTTTTGGGTATGATTGAATAATGATTGGAAGAACTTGTTAATTAGTCAACAAAAAGAAAGTGGAAGAATTTAATTTGTTTGGTTGTTTCATGAATTTTGTGCATTTGATTGTCAAATTTTGAGAAACAAAGAAAAGAAAAACAAGGGTATTGATTTAATTAATTCTTAGCACAAAAATTGAAATGCTAGAAATATTGAACCTGGGAAAATCACCAATACATGTGCATTGTATTTTTATTTTAGTTTTAAAATTTATTTTCTTTTTCTCCATTTATTGGAGTTTTCTTAACTGTCGTTATGCATCCAAGTAAACGCACTAATATTAGCAGTATATCTTCGCTCAATAACTCTTATTAACAGAGTAACGTATATACATTTCAGTCTTATTTAGTTCGAACCTCGAGTGTTTTCAATTGAAGATCTGCATTTTTTAATGAAGTGTCATATGTATATACGTATATACATTTATGAGAAAAGGTTATTGTTATTAAAGTGATAATAGCATGGCAGCAGTGGTGTTATAATACTAATTCTTTTTCCACGGTATTACAATATTGAATGCCATTTCCCCCCCATTTTTTTTTTGGTGGTTTCATTTTGTTTAAGAACTTATTTGCTGCCAGAAATGCAAGTCGGTCGGCTTCAGTGCAAGTATGGGCCAAATGTTTTAAAATGTGGTGTCCAATGAAGGCTGTAATACATAAGTCAAATGAGACACTTCATTTGACTTTTTTGGGGGCTCGAAGAAACATTTGATTTGATTTGCCGGTTGGCGTATATTACATTACGCCGAACAGAAGGTCCCCACGCCAAGGGTAATTCCTGTACGAACATTCTCATTTCCTATTAGTTTAATCAACTTTTACTCATCATATAAAAAAAATTTAATCCATGTCAATCAATTTTAACCCGCTTTAATTTATTTCAATCCACTTCAATATAAAAAAATATAAATTTCAACCTACTTCAACTCACTTCTACTAATCTCAACTAATTCCACCTATTTACCAGCCTATATTTTCCAACAAAAAGAACATACCCTTAGTGTATAAAATATACTATAGAATTTGACATCACTAAAATTAATTAGAACAAACTCAAAAATTTAGAAGAAATGTTACGTATTTACCAATTTTTAAGTTGTTTTCTTTTTTTTAAAAAGAAATATAGTAGATGCAAAATATCTAATGAATGTTAGATTCTAATTTAAATTAACTTTTTTCAAGTTAAACCGAACCTTTTCTCTACAGAAATTTAACTTCATTATTTAAGCCACGTACTTAAATCAAATTGAATTTGTTCTAATATTGCTAATTATACAGTGATCTCTAATCTATAGATCCGAATTATTATATATGTTAAAATTTTAATTTTTTAAAATCCATCCATATTTTCATGGTCCTATGGTCCTGAAAAGATTATCCTTTTTTCTTTAAAGTGTCTCACATTATCGGTTCCATAGTACAGATGTCGTTCCAAAGTCAGATAATGGCATGAAATTGACGATAGTTGAGTCAACCAAAGAGTGCCAAAAAAATATCTTTCATTTCTTTAACCTTTATTAAAGAAAAGAAAGCGGAGATATCAACCGAGTCGCCAAGCACCTATTCAGTTCCCAACCTCCCATCATTGATGGGGAGGAAAAATCACATCTATCATCACTTCATTGAGTGACTCATGACATGAGTTACTGGATACCAACTCAATAGAATTCTCATTTTCTGAAAATTCAAATAAAGCAGGGTATGGGAAATTAATGTATGAGAAAATCCAAAACAAGTAACTTTTTTTGTTTTTTGTTTTTTTCCACCACCATTAAGGTACGTAGAACAAGTTTCACAAGTCAAAAATAAACGTCTTCAATTATTTTTCTCATATGCAAGCTGGTTTATTGAAATATTTAAACTTTATATCAAAATAATCCACATGCTGATTTTTGTTTTTTGCACCAAACAAGAAAATAAAGAGGTTCTTTAGACTAATCAATTTTTAAATTGTGATAATGCGTAATATATTCGTTGTTGGAGGTTACTGTGATGAATTAATTAAAAAAGTCGTTTGATTCTCCCAATTTTTTGAAAAAATCTAGATATTCATCCCTCTAGTGTAGTGTTGGATGAACCTATAAAAAGTGCAAGTTTAAATCTAAAAATAATCAAACATCAAACCAAGATCTACACTAATTCAAGTGATTAATTATTTGTTTGCCTTAAATAAGTTTTTGAATCTGAATCTTCCGATTAAGAGATGTTTGGTAAACAACTTTTTGAAGAATTTTCTTTTGTCAAAAGAGTTTTTTTTTTTAACCAAAATTAGTTATTTGACTGAGTCAAAAAGATAATTTAGATATTTGGTAGTATAACTTTTTGGTAGAGCTTTTTAAAGAATTAGCTTTTTATCTTACAACTATGTTAGAAACAATTAATTTTTTTAAAAATTTTCATACAAATAATTAATTCAAATAGCTAATAGTTAATATAAATAGTTAACAGTTATTTGGTAAACAAAATCTAAACAAAATTCTATGCGAAGACAATTGTACTCTTTAATAACGACAATAGTAAATCATCCCTTACTGGCTTGCAATAAAAAGACCAAAAGTATTGATCACCAAAAACCAAAAAAAAAAAAAAAAATCAGAAGACCAAAAGTAATGAGACACTCGAAGATCAGAGATATGGAGAAGAAGCAGCGTTAGATGTCAACAAATTTGAAATGGATGAAGTCATCATGTCAACACTACTCACAGAACCAGATGGAATTGAATGTTAGGCACAGAGAATCCTATGGACAATTTCCAAGCTTTGGTGCCACAATATCCATCGCTCAATTATCCGGAACCTTCTTGATATTTCCACTACTAATTAATACCATTTTCTTTGCCAAAAAATTAGCTTCTAAAACACACGCATAGTAAATAGTAATGGCCGGTTGTTACCACTTTAGTTGATATGATGGGCACCAATTTCCCTTTTCTTGGCACCAACTTTGATTTAGGGGTAGAATAATTCCCACTATTTTATTGTGGAGGGTATTGAAAGTGAAAGAGCATATATCCACATTTTCCTTTCCACGTCAGCGTATGTAACATCTCGCATAATCTACTGTCTTTTTTTTACGGTGAAAAATTGGAATGAAAATACAAAAGAATGATTTTTTAAAAGAAACGAGAACAATTGAAATGAAGATTTTCTAGAAAGAGTGAACTTTTTCTTATGAAAAGTGGACATAAGTGGAATGCAGAATATGATAGAAAATTTTCTTTAAAATACTTAATTTCTTTCTTTTGAAGGATTGAACCCCAAATATTCATGCATGTAGACTTTGGTCAATAATTGAATTTTTTCTTTTTTTTTTTTTACTTACCACCTTTTGGAGGAGGATACTTGTTTTTTATGCTTGTTTTCTATGTATGTAGGGCATGTAAATGCGGACCAAGTAAGAAGAGCGGGAAAATGAAGGAATGAAAATGAAGAATAAGACACCGCTTTTGTTCAAAAATGTACGCTTGCAGGCTGCAGCTCTCTCTCTCTCTCTCTCACGTGTTAAAGAAGTTGCCTGAATTTAGAGTGCGGAACAGCACTGCCTAGAAGATTCCTCTTCTAAGCATATAAACATTAATAATATTTGCATTCAAAATTAACCATTTCCAGCAAACTGACAAAAACTATATCGAATAAACACTTATACCATGTGACTAGAGACAGGCAATAGGCCAAGTACTGGATGAGTTAAGTGGGTCGGTCAATTTAAAATAAGATTAATAAAATGTTAGGTCAATAATGAACTGGGTCAAAAATAGACAGTTTATTAAGGCATAATAATGGGCTACATCGGATCGGTTCATTAATGACTCGTTTAGTGGCCTATTGTTTTTTAACCTATTTGACACACTAGTTTATATATTCTAATTACTTAAAACCTATTAGCAATGCTTTATACATAACAATAATTATTATACATAGTTTTTTTGTACAAATTTGTTCCATTTTAAATCTAGCCAAAAAGCGAGCCGATTCACTTATTTACGCAAAAGGTCCAATCCGATCCAAATGATTAATGGATCGATATTGATCCAACCCGATTCACTTTACAAACTAGCCGCCTCTAATCCGACCCGATCTGATCCATTATCTACTCTAGATGTAACGCACTAGAGTAGAAAGTCTCATCATAAAAATGATCGAAAACAAAGTAGAAAGTCTCATGATAAAAATTAAGCTTTTAAAAGTAAAGATCCAGATAAACCATTCAAAATTAGTCAGCATACTTTCAATATAAGTTTGGTTGATCCAGATCTAATTTATTTTTTTGAAAAACAAGCGCAGCATTTTCTTTGAAAAATTTTTTCTTTGACAGCTCCTTAGCTTTCGATCTTCGTTGACGCAAATGAGTTTAAAATGTAGTGTGCAATATTTGGTGAGTAAAATTGACAGATTTAAATTGGATGAAACAGGATATGTAGATACATGAAGGCAGGCTTCTGATTTTTGGAGGGCTGATCGTTAGGCCCAACGTAAATTTTGAATCGGCAAAAGGGGCTTAGCAATAAGAGCACCTGAAGGCCCAAGCAAAAATGGCCCAAACAAATGGAGTAAACCATGTCAAAGTCATACAACGGATGAGAAAACAACCAAACCAAGAAGGAAAGAAGAGTGACCCTTCCTACTAAAGGAAATTTGGTCGACAGTCAACACAATAATCTAATGAATGCCCAGTGAGAATGTGAGATCCAGAAGTATGCAAGAGTATGTGTTACATCAGTTTCAAAGTGCTTCAAAGCGTGATTTTTTTACAAGTGTTCAACGTGACACCAAATCTAGAACTGCGTTCCTAAGATCGAATGGAACCCTAACCCTAACCCTAAATCTGGTGGGATGGAGCCTAGTCAACGATTTTACTCCGGCTTAGAGCCTAGTCAACGATTTTACTGCAGCTTATGTACCGGGGCCCAAAAAAAAAGTCAACCATTTAAAATATTAAAATTCAATTATCGGAGTATTCCTTGGACCCAAACAAAAAATTGACAAAGAATGGGGTATGTTACTAGCAAAAAGCCCAAACCCTGACACATAACTTGAAATTTGGATAATCAAATTTATAAGTTCTATTTTTCACTTTTTGGCAGAGTTTTCTAATTCTTATAGATATATTCTACCACCTAAAAATTCACATGTTATACCTATATTTATAACAAATTCATCATTTATAACACTTACGTTATCTTTTCTTTAGGTTCATCACTCCTAACTCTTTGATCCCCCCAAAAGAAAAAAATCCTCGTAACCCATACAGGCATAGATTAATTAAAAAAGCAAACTAGTTACCTTTTTTTAATAAATTCATCATTTACAACAACTATTACTCTCAACATGAATCCCGTTTTTGCAGGGTCTAAAAAATTCAAATGTAAACAATCTTACAAATACCTATAGAGAGACCAATTGTAATATACTAACATAAAAAGTTTTAAGAAAATAGATTTATCATTTGTAGGAGATAAGCTTATTCTTTTAGATTTATGATCATTTCTTAATAGCAGCCTCCCCCCCCCCCCCCCAAAAAAAGGAAAAAAACGAATAAGGACACCACAGAGAAAAGGGTTTCTCCAATGTTTGGTTGGGACGCAAATGGTAGGCAATATACTCTCCTAAAATGCAGAAATTTGGGGCGTGCTTGAGGGAAATGTTCACGATTGTATTACATGGACTATGTGAAGTCGTATATACAGTTAGAATAGTCCCAAAAATGGGGCAATTTTTTTCTGTACAAACGAAAACAAGGAAAATAACAAATATGCTCTTTCAGCAAGCCTTTATGTACATCTTCTCCTGTGAAAGTACTAAAAGACATGGATATGGAGAAGACAAAGAAGGGTCCCCATCAAATTCAGGTGCCATGGGACTCCCAAGTGACACCGTGGTATAAAGCATCTGCACGAAGATCATCCAAATTGTCAATTTCCCTAAACCCATCCAATTCCCTAAGACATGACCATCCACGGCGATGCATGAACTCGCGAAAATCATCCTCCGTGTAGAAGGTCTTCTCTACAGTGTGAGATATGGTCTGACTCGGATATGAAATGTGATCTGATTCATTATACAGGCACAACTTGACTGTCATCCCTGAAAGTAGAGGTGAAAAGGCAAACAACAATGCTTGATGGCGGCCCCAGAAAAATATTAAGCATAAACCAGAGTATAATTACGTCCACTTCACTACAGAGCAGACTAAACCAAACTCTCTTGTTAAAATGCCCTTTCGACTCCAGGCGTCTGCAGCAACCACCCTCGGCGATTTATGTAGGCCAAATACTATGAACAATGAACATCTCACCCAAATACAACCCCCCCCCCCAAAAAAAACCAAAAAAAAAAAAAAAAAGAAGACGACAAGGGATAGGAAGGACTGCAGAAGTGCAAAGTAATGGTTTAGTTACTCAAGGCAATGTCCAGACATGGCTTAGTATGAAGAATCATCCTGGCTATCGAAGTTGACTCTAATAGTTGACATTGTAGTATTATACCTTCATCAAGGTGGAGGGTATAAGTACCCAAGGGCATGTCCCTATCAAGGGAACGAACAACCTGCTCTTCATCCTCCAACCAAAATGCACGCTTTGTTCTTAACCCAAATGCAGATCTGATCACATCTTTGATGGCATCAGCAGTGCCATCTACACCAACCCTTCTTGTGTAATCTCCCCATTTGACAGTAATCACTCTTCCACCATAACAGTGAGTCTCATCACCTATGGAAAAGTCAAAATTAACAAAAACAGCGGGATAAGTTCAGCAACAGAATATCGAAAATCCAGTATATATTGAAAGATGTGAACAGTGCTTTCTTTCTACACTCCCTTTCCGTTGGCACTAAGAAGATGACTTAAGGTTCAGAAACAGATCATCAAAAATACATGACATAGCCAAGCCAGACTTACCATTTGCAGGAGTCTCCTGCCAAAACGATGGGGGAACCTCACCCCCTGCTACAGCTTCAGCTGCAGTGATGGCAAGAGTATGTCCCTCGTGCTCCATATTTTCTTCTAAATTCAGCGTGGGTCCTCCATCAGCTGTGAAAAAAGAAAAACAATTTATATTGCTCTACATTATACGTTTCACACTTTTAAAGTGAAATGCCCAAAGAATATTGGCAAAACCCATCTGATACCAGGTTCGCATTGCACATATCACAGGTGGCTACATTCACAGAAGCACCATGATTCCAAGGACACGAAAATAACAACCAAACTTCACCCATTAAATATGGAAAGTTGATCATTTACACACCAGAAATTTGAGGCTCAATTGCTCAAATATAACTGGTGTGAAAGCTTCTACCAGTCCATTTTCGGGAATTAGAAGCTAAAGCAATAAGGTCATAAGAGCCACAAGGACTAGAAGAGATACCAAAGGAAGCAGAGTGGGAGACGAAATATCATTCATGCAGATATTAATAAATAAAGAACCCAAGTAGTTAGGTTTTCAGCAATCAGAAGCTGATGCAATATATCCAAGGCACAAAAGGAAGCTACAGACATGGGATAACAGAGGGAAAATATACTGCAACTATGCAATGGCACAGCTGGGTGAGAAATAGTGGGGGAGGATACAACTGATCACGCATGTACAGCAGCATAAAGAGATCGGTATTCACAAATTTGATCTCCATGGATTGTACAAACATACTCCAGGGAGTTCTGGGTGGCTATTCCAGCAAAATGGATTGTTATACAAGTTTTGGACAAATCACAAGAAAGTAGCACGTCCATGAAGGGAAATACAAACAGAACATACTAATGGATAAGGATATGTATCTGTCAGTGACAATGACAAAGTCATACTACACAATGCAGAGATGACAACAGAAACAACAGCTCCCAGTATAGATTCCGCTTTTCGCAGGTTCTAAGAAGATCTAGACATAGGTTCTCTTCACTCTTCAGGCATCTCTGCCCTCAGAGAGGCTAACTCCAAGAGACCCACATAAATACAGTGCAGAGAATAGATGGAAATCAGTTGATGTTTGGAACCTTCAGCAATTGAAACATCAGCGGTCATATTGAACGAAACCCCCATCAGCGATCATATTGAACGAACCCCCCCCCCCAAACCCCAAAAAAGGCACTGATTCTTTTCTAGATCAATCCGCCAAGCCCAACAATTAGTCCATGAGTTGACTAATAAGCTACTTGTGACACGGATACTCCTAGAAACTTCTAATTGAATAGCAATCTGGTTCAGTGGTTTCTGTATTGTCACAAGATACTGCACTCATTAAAGGAACAAACAAGAGGGGGAAAGGAAGAAAGATGGCCATAGCCAGAGCAATCTTGCATCATGATAATCAGCAATGTTGTCTTCCTCCTTCCCCCTCCGAATGCCTTTAACTTAAAAAAAAAAAAAAAATTGAAAAAAAGTGAAACTTCAGCAGTGTTACTGTTAGTGACTTTCCTTACTGCAACGACTTTCAGCAGGTACTCTAAACCTGTGCCACTCCCCCAGCTTATCAATCTTACTTATGTTGGTTTCAAGCTTTCAGCAGCCAACACTAGGCCAAGGTAGGCCCCTATAACATTCCAGAAGAGTTCAACACACCAATCAAATTTCAGAACTGGTCTCAATTTTTTTGTACCTTCAATAGGTCCAAATTGGATACTAGCATCATCAACGCCTGCACAAAGGACACTTGATTAAAACATTAATGGTAGAGTCATCAAATAGGATTGCGATACTTGCATCTATTCGGTTCACAGTTCCGCAGCAAAGAACATTATGAAAAGGGCGATGGGGAGCAAACAGCATCTGCCACATGTAACATTGGAGCAAAGTTATGACGATGACACTAATATACATCACACGAAAGACATTACAAACGAGGTACAAAACCTTAGAAAAACACACATTTTAACTTGCAGCATCAGCATGCAGACATATCTTTCCAAAAAGACCACATCTCCCAACAGAAGGATGGAACTGTCTGTGACATAAAAACCTTAGGACAAACAAGTATAACATCTTAGTTTATGTTCCTGAACAACCCAAGGAAATCCGTGCAGACATCCGTACATCACCACATGATCAAGTTACCACACCTATAACATAAAACAATAGAGACATGGCAAAAAAGGAGAGACACAGAGGGTATACAACAACACCACCACCACCTTCCAGTGTGGGTTCCGCTTTCGTGAGGTCTGGGGAGATCCAGATGTAGACAGCCTTACCTCAACCGGCATCCCTTCCCGTAGAGAGACACAGAGGGGATGTATAATCAATTTTCCTTTCATATAATCAATGAACATACTTTTGCCTCTTTTGAGGAATTTCAAGCACTCCTTGTTCCAATCATCCTGCATGCAAGTGCTGTAACAAACATTTATCCTAGCTATTGTAGCCTTTATTTGTTTTCATTCTGTACCAATTCCAATTGCACTTGCAGATAAAATTCAAACTCAAGTATACCCAGTAGCAAACAACAACCACACCCCAAATTCTCAATAAAATCAAAATACATTTCCTCTATAATTTCCAGCATATATATCTCTAAAAAAACGAAGAAGATGATAGCAAGAACAAACCTTTATCAGAGTACTGCAAAAAGGGATCCACCTTAACCGCATGATTACCACTGTGATTATGATTATGATTGTGATTACCACCATTATAACTAGGGCTCTTATAAGCAGCACCAGCATTTGAAGCAGAAGAACATCGGTTTCTTTCTCTAAGAATCTCCTCAATGTCCTTGTAATACGACATCTTAGCATTGCCATTAGCATTAGCATTACCATTACCATCATTCGTCTGTTGCTTAGCCTTCTTGAACTCCTTCAGGAGGTTCCTCCACTTGTCGGTACACATGGTGGGGGATCGATCAAACCCCCTCTCTCTCATCCTGGCCGAAATCTTCTCCCAAAGATGCTTGTTCGATTTCGAAGTGTTGAACATCGAATCCATCTCTCTCCTCAGGCTAATCAAACTCCGCGTTTCGTCCTGCACCCACGTTTCGGCCCTCTTCTTCGGCGCCGCCGCATGGTGATGGTTGTGGTGATGGTGGTGGGGGTGGGGGTTGGATGTAGTAGTGGGGGCCGGCGCCGCCGCCTCGATCATCATATCATGGTGGTTTCCGCCGGTGGCATCATCGTCGGAGAAATCGATTGATGATGGTGGTTTGGGTTGGGGGATATTATGAGGAGTGTCGGAAATGTACATTGATTCTCTCTCCAATTTTGTAATTTCTAGGGTTTATGAGGAATTGGGGAGGGAATTTTGATGAGATTTCTCCATGTTATTGGAATTGGGATTTTGGGTGAATTTGAGCATTCCAGAAATTTTGAGAATTTGGATGAGTGAAGCTATGGCTTCAGTATCAAGGGAGCACACAACTGTAAATGTTTATCTGCAACTAAGAGAGAGAGAGAGAGTGGAGAATGTTGATAATTTTTTTTTTTTTGGTGGAATTCTTGGATCCTCTATTATACTGAAGTCCAACTACTGATACTGTTAATTCAATAAAAAGTAAGCTTTTCAATTATAAATTTTTCTTCATTCACAAGACTCGAATATAAGACATTACTTTAAAAAAAATACTAAATTATTTAAATCAATCTGTATTGATTTTGATAACTATTTTTATCATTGTGATTGTGAAATTACCAATTTAAGTTTGATACGAAAAATAATTTACAGTCTTTTTTGGTAAATCTTGCTTAAAATTTATTATTTAATAGTTTTAGGCAATATACCAAAAAAATGATATCCCTAAAATATTAATAACTTTTACATCGCCAAAATTCTTTTTAAAATCATTTTCCTTTTTAAAAATTTTTGATATTTGAATAACTTCGTACTTTCTTTAGAACTTCTCAACATATAATATCTGTGTTAAACTTGATAATTTATTCAAGGAACCAACATATATATTTTTAAAAACTAATAATAATGAAACTCCCTCTAAGGAGTCCATACACAGGGTGACTAGATTGCTCATCACTATATCTTCTCAATTGTCATTTATTTGATAGTTGGTCATCTTCATCCAGCCATTCAAGTACATTAATTATGAATGCCTTGGATCTATAGCTTAAAATATGTTATACTTTGAAATTTTATTGGACAAAAGTATGCCTTTACTCGAGATCAATGCCCGATCGACCTTTAAAACAGTTGAAAGGGAAGGGCCAAGGCATTTCAAAGAACATAAGAATAAACTCTTCCCACTTAAATAAGGTCATAGATTTAAATTTTGTAAATGTAGAAAATATTTGATAAAAAAATCGTATATCTTATATGAACATTGAAACAACAATAGTTCGACTTCAAAAATTCATCAGGTGGCTTAACATTGGTTACCTTATACAAAGTTTCGGATGAAAAAATTTGTTATAAAAAAATTATACTCTTCCATTAGTTAACATCAATATAAATTTGGCAAAACAGAGGTCTAACAACCAAAAAGATAACGTGGCTAGAAAGAAGGGAAGGGTTCAAGGAAACTGGGCCAATGCACAACAACCCAAACAAACGAAATGTTTTGAGAATTAAGGCAAGAATTATTTTGAACTGTTGACTTTTAGATACATCGAGATTTGATGTATTAATTTTTATAATTCTGATATTTTTGAGTTTATTTTTAAGTATTCTTATTTATAAATTCTTTATAATTCACTCATGAAAGTACAAAAATGCTATTACTATTGTCATTTTTGTTTTTTTAATTTTTAAAGGAAAAATTCCAAAAACTACCTTTCCACTATTGGATAGTCTATCGGTGGTGTTGTGGGTACTTAAAAGAGATGAGTAGGGACTTTAAAAAAACAAAAAGACAATAGTAAAAATATTTTTATAATTTTATGACTGAATTGTAAAGAACACATAGACGAGGATACTTAAAAATAAACTCAATGGCCCTATTGGGTAAACAACTATTAATTGATAGTAGTTAGCTGTTTGTATTAGCTGTTAGCTACTAACAGTTTGAATTAGTTGTTTGTAATAGCTGTTTACTAAAGCAGTGTTTGGTAAAATTAGTTGTTTTTTAAAAATATACTCAGTAAAATTTCATTTGTACCCTTATCTCTAAATTAATTTTCAATTAAAAATATTTTTTTATTTACTAATTATCTTATTTTCTTTCCAAAAAGAATAAAATTGATGTCATATGTACAAATTAACTTTATTGATAAAACCTTAATTTGTTACTAGTTGTACATAATTTGTATTCTTATTAATCTTTTTTTTCTTTTCAATTTGTGTATATCTATCTACATGATAGTTATGTCTTAAAATATTATTTTGTTATTTGCTACATGTTTTATTATTATGAATTGAAATTTATATATTGGAATGATTTAATCTTGAATATATTAAATTTAAATAATACACAACATCAAATATAACTACAAAAGGCTAATGATATATTGTGTAATTTTTTTAAACTCTTGAATAATTATGTAATTTTTACAAACAGTTATTCCCAAATGGCTAATAGAAATAGCCTTTTAGGAAAGAATTTTTTGGGTCCAAACAGCTATTCTAAACACTAATTTAGCTATTTTGACTAATTAAAATAGCTAAAATCCCCCAATTTTTTTTTTCTTCAAAAAATTCTTACAACTAAACACCCCAATAATATCAAAAATATAAATATTAATGTATCAAATTTCAAAATACCTAAAAATCAAAAGTTTATTTTGTTTGGGTCATCTTCAATTTTTCGCACCTTTTATTTTGGGCCTTGGTCACCCGTTTCTTGAAGGTTTTGCGGAAGACCTTTGCATTCCCTTCGACTGAGGTAAGGCAACTAGATTTTGGTCTCATAAGAACCCCATTTTCTCTGGCTGAGGAAATGGAAAAATGCTCTGAGAAAAGCTCAAGCTTTGTGCAGAAGTCTATGCTATTTGATCGCAGCAACAACATTTTCGAGCCCACTCTCTCTTAGGTAATTCGTCGAACACCTTATCTTCATTCTCGTTCTCTCCTTAGTTTATAAAAAGAGGCTTTTTCTTAGCCCACCTGCTTGAATTTGATGTTGATAGTATTTAGCAACTGGGTTATGCTGTTTTCGAACAATCTTCGCTCCTTGGTATAAATTCGGCTGGTAACGAACAGACCCATTTCCGGAATTAGGTGTGCTTTGTATTTTAATTGAGTTTCAATTTCATTTTTGCTTGTTGCTTCATTGCTTGCTGGGTTGTTTAAATTGAGTTGTTTTAGGTGTAAATTGCTCCTTTCCCCCAATATTATCCAGGCATGAAATTCAATAATGCGAAAAGATGATATCTTAGGGGTTGTTCTTGTTCATCCCTGTTGAGTTCTATTTCTGAATTTCATATGCAAACTTTAACCATGGAGCTTCTCTATTCCTATTGGATGTTCTTCCCCATGTTACCCCTCCTCCAAAAAAGGGGCTCATGAGTGTAGATTCTGTAGGATTAGATTTTATTTTAGCTACATTTCATCGTGGGTACTGGGCTCCTTCCTTTAGCTGCTCACTCACATTCAGCTATCCGGAGACAAGTTCATTTTCTGTTGAGTTTGGAGTGTAGGGTTTGTTATTAGACTAGGGCTGTGTTTAGATTTCCTTTCAAGTGATAATGCTTGTGTCATCACTGGGAAAAGATGCTTTATTTGTTTTGGGGGAAAAGCATGTCATACTCTGAATAACATGACCTCGTGCCATTACTAATTGGAAAAGCCAACAAGGATATGCTTTCTCCCAGAGCATGCTATGGGCAAAAGTAGTCTAAACATTGGGAAATTTGCCCATGGAATAGAGTCGATAATAGGCAAAGAGAAAGGTAAATGTGGTCAGATAACCTTGAACTGATTTTGAAGTTTCAGCCTTTGATAGATAGGTTTACTAAAGATTAGAATGCAGTTGAGTTGTTGGCTTGCATGATTTAAATCTATATGAGCCTGCTTAACCCCAATTGCCCATGTGTGTTGTCAGCATAGGATGATTTAACACTAGTGTCGTTGGGACATAAGGAAAAATCATCTAATAGTTTAAGAATATGTGGTTATTACTTAGGCTACATATGTTGTTACTTCCACAAGCACGGATCGGACAATGCCTTGGTGGTTGTATTCTTCCCACTCAAAAATCATTTGTTCATAGAAAGTGTCTTTTTGGAGCCAAAATGCGTGACACATAAAAAAGGTTAATGCTTTGTTAGTTTCTGACTTTGTTCTAATCGTTCATGTGTGTTTCAAATTTGGGGGGATGATACTATATCTATTGTTAATTTTTCGGTTTCTTGAACTGCAATTGAACCACCCAAATCATCTGTCAATTCTATTTCAGGGCAACAGTTGGTGAGAGACTGAGTCTCCTAGCAATGAGTAATGCTTACATGTCAAGATTCTGCAGCATCCATCAGAGCGGAGCTGCACCTCTGGCTCCAAAACGCACTCATGTCATTCAGTTTTTTAGAAACTTCTCTTCATGCAACTCATTGGTTGTAGCTCCAGCTGCCTCTTTCACCACCAGTAGTTCCTCATCACTAGTGTTGACAGCACAACTCTCCCCAGCGGGTGCAACGCAACGTTCTGAAGAATGGTTTGCCCTTAGAAGGGATAAGCTCACCACAAGCACGTTCAGCACTGCCTTGGGATTCTGGAAGGGAGCCCGCCGAGCTGAGCTTTGGTATGAGAAGGTTTTTGCTTCTGATGCCCAATGTATGGAAGCTTCTACAATGCGTGCTATGGAGTGGGGTGTTCTCAATGAAGCGGCAGCTATTGAGAGGTATAAAAACATTACTGGACATGATGTCAGCTTCTTGGGCTTTGCAATTCACCCAGAGCAAAGTCTTTACTGGCTCGGGGCCTCTCCTGATGGTCTTCTCAGTTGTTCCCCGGAGGCAGGTATTCTAGAAGTAAAATGCCCATATAACAAAGGAAAGCCTGAATTGGGTTTGCCTTGGTCAACCATGCCTTTCTATTATATGCCCCAGATCCAGGGTCAAATGGAGATAATGGATCGAGAATGGGTTGATCTATACTGCTGGACACCCAATGGGAGCACGATATTCAGAGTGCGCAGAGAACGAGAATATTGGGAGCTCATCCATGGAATTTTACGTGAGTTTTGGTGGGAAAATGTGGTTCCTGCCAGAGAAGCCTTGCTGTTAGGCGGAGAAGAAGCAACAAAATTCTATGAACCAGCACCAAAACACAGACAGACAGGTGAAGTGGTTGCCAAGAGTATTAAGTTGGCAACTGAAGCCAAATTGTTGTGTAAGGATATTGCAGGTCATGTGGAATTCTATACATGACGAAGCTTCTATGAAGAAATATATTGCTGATTTTGCGGTGAGTTATATTCTCCAAATCTATGAGCATCTGGTGCCAAGTTCCTTTGATGTTAGACTAATATGAATCCTTTTCTTTGTGTATGTGGTGCTTAATTTGGCTGCCTGCTGCTTGTCTTGACATTTTGATTGATACTTGATTTGATTTGGCCATACATATTATGAATGGGAGAACTATCCTGAGCTTAATATCTTGCTTTCATCCAGTTTGTTCATGTTACAAGTCAAAATGCTTGCTGGATGCCTTGGGCATATGCTATGTTCCTTTTGTAACAATTGCGACCATCCTTCATTGATTCTGCTGTAATGGGCCCCCCCCCCCCTCCCGTAACTTTTTTTTGGGGGGGGGGGTTGGGGTTCAAGATGCATCAAGCCTAACCTTTACGAATAAAGAAGGATATTGTCTGAAAGACCTACCAAAAGTTTGACAGGGTTTTCTTCTCTCTTGACTGGGTTGATAGAGATGTAGACCAGGTCAAATTCTTTATTATCAATTCAATGAACATCAGATAAACAACCCTTAAAATAGGCAATGCTTCTTTTAAAATCAAATATGCACCACCAGTAAAGAATTTGCTGAAAATACACCACGTAGTCAATGGCACATATAGTACAGGCAGAATCCAGCCCTACTGAAAATGACAATCTGAAATTGTATATAGCTAAATTTGGTGAGATGACAAGTTCTGTGATTGTTTATCTAATGTCAAAGGGACAAAAATTCTGTGCAGGGATTGTTCAGAAGCAGAAGGGGAATGGATTCCGGTCTCTCCTGGGCAGATCAATGGGATAACAGCGATGACCCTTTGCCGCCTGCACCAAAGAACGACAACAAGGACAAAGACGAGAAACAGTCCGTGAAGCAGAAGTTGGGCCAGAAACTCAGGAAATTCTTTGGCAAGAAGAAGCCTGAGAAATAACCCATCATTTCTCTTGGAGGAGCTAATCGGAGAATTTGCTTGATCTTATATATGATGAAGACGAACTGCATTTCAATGGCTTTGCTTAGTTTGTTGTATATGCCATTTGATCACATAATTGTAGATGTATGAATCCTGGGTCTTTCCCTCCTCAGTGAGATTATTGTTGGATGTTGTTTATTGGCATTGACAGCAAGCTAAGGTACATTGTCAGCATGATTTTTCTATGAGTGAATATTGTGTATTGTGTTTTGTGTTGTGTTCTTGATTTCGGCAAACTTGTTGGTTGTTGATTTTTATTTGAAAAGAAGTATAAACAGTTATATTTCCCGATTATCTCTGCTGTAGGTGTTAAACTTGTTTAATTACAAACAGCCCAATTAAGGTCCACTCATTTAATAATCTTAGTAATTTTATTTTAGTTTTGGAACTACTAGATTCATCCATAACAGAAAATGATGTGTAACAGAAAATGACATGTTTTAATACGAAAGGGTCAATCTTGTCCCTTTCATTTGAAATCATAATCTATTTATTAGACTAATGTTTATCTGAATAATAATTAAAAGATAGAATTTGAGTCACTTTATTATGTCCAAACTTTCATTATAAAGATGGTAGTGAAGATTATCAAAGCCTATATCATACTACTAAGAATAAACACTCTCACAAGCTACGTCAGCGCTCCATATTAAAAGTTGTCTACATGACAAATACACTCTGGAAAAAATATACACGTGGTAAGAGGAAGTACACGCTCCCAAGTGTGTGATATACATTATCGAAGATTATAGTGCTTTTTTTTTTGTTTTTTATGAAGGAAAGTAGTTATTTTGAGAATCAAATCAAATCAGAAATATCTGACCGTGAATTTGTGCTTTTTTTCCCCATAAGCCAAAGTGGAAGGCTCCACATGGTGATGAGAAGGAGACGTTTGTGGCTTTATTATGCCCATTTTTTCCAAGACATATTAATGACTCTAGTGGAGTGGTTAGTCTAAAAGGTTTTACCATTATTAGTCAAATTAATTGTGAGGGACCCCAAATTCTCAGCACAAGCCTAGCTATATAATTAGCTCAATTTAGGATCTGTTCATTATGAGTATATTAAACCTATTAACTGTTTCAATATGTTCCAACATGTTTCAACCTATTAATCACTCTTCTAAAATGCTGAAAATGAACAGGCCCTTAGTTGTGATCATACTTAAATCGTTATTCGGTTTGATTCTATTTCATATTATCTTCTTTAATTTGTGTTAGTTGGACCGGTTGATATTTGATTTGATAAAGTTGACTTGAAAGAAGACAAATATGAAAAAAAAAGTCACATTGAGTTTTGAGTTCAGTACACCCTACTTTAGATTCCAAATCCAAATAGCTAATTTTGGGTTGCAGATTGGATATGGATCCACATTGCTCGCTTTAAAATTCAAGTCATGGATCGATTTTGTTAGATCTAATTAAAAGACTACAAAGATTGTTGTGATTTTATGTCACATATGTGCAAAAAAAGAAAAAGACAAAAAGGAACACATATGTATGTAAATCCAAAGAAAAGAACAAGTAGTTTTTTTATAATAATGATAAGTTGGGACACCTGTTGGGTCTCATATCTCAAGAAAGACCTAGCAGACCCATTGATTCTAGGGAAGGAATCCTACTACAAAGGCCCAAGTCCCCACACGGCCACCCTTGCCTCCCAAATAATTGACAAGTAAAGACTCCCCTCCAAACTTAATTCTGGATGGGAAGGATGACAGGCGCGCAACAGGTGATATCAATAAGGCAGCTGCCTCATCGATAAAGAACAAGCATATAAAACACAACAGAAAAATACGAACTTTTTGCCCAAGGCTAGGTTGCATTCTTAGTCTACGATGAGACCTAACATGAAGACTGAAGCTAAAAACAAGGGGGAAATTTGAGAATAATAAAAAACAAATTAACTAGCCTACTTTGAGTTGGCATGAATCAAGAAAGAGTGAAGAGCAAACAAGGAATCCTTCTGCATCTTCCTTAACCAAACTTCATGCATACTTCACGCTTAGATATGAGTGCATGGTCCCTTCAACACAAACCAAAAACCAACCCAAACAAATTGGAATTGTGTCAACCATGGGGAAACCTCAAAACCAAGAACAACCTTGAAGTATCTTCTACACCGGTTGTTCCACACATTTATATAAACCCTAGCATCCAAATTGACATGCATAGAAAATTCACGGCAAATCTTCGAATACAAACCATAACATATAATAGGATTTAAGTCGATTATCTTCACAGTTTGATTCTACATAGTTGTTATTGAGAGTTCCTAGCCATGAGTATGGGGTCAAGAGGTGGTAGCCGCTCAAGGCATGGTGTTCGTCCTGTATATGAGGAGTTTAAACCTATGTCTGAATGGAAGCATGAAGATGGAGCAAAAGTATTGCTGTATCACCTCCCTGGTAATTGCTTTTCTTTCTTAATTTAGATTCATATCAACTATCACAATCTATTTACTTTATTAATTTATCGGTTCAGTCTACAATTGACTCGTTTCAATCAAACAATATAATATACAATCAGTTTCGCAAAGTCTAGGTATAAAATAGACATCGATTAGCAATGTAAGGATTAAAATCATAAAGGCTCAAATATGTCTTCATCAAAAGTTTTTAACATGGATTCTTACTTTGCAATTTCAATTTATGTCTGCCTCACTATTTCTACAGGATTTGTAAAAGAACAAATAAGAATCCTAGCCGAAAGCAAGAGGATTCTAAGAATATTTGGAGAGAGGTTCGTTGGAGGCAACAAATGGAGCCGTTTTCAAGAGGAGGTTGCAGTGCCAGAAGACTGTAATATGACTGACATTCGAGCTAGATTTGAAGGTGGAATTCTCCAAATTATAATGCCACAGAAAACAATCACCAAACCTACACCGACTCATGAAGATCAACCTGGCTCATCAGCTCATGAAAGTCCTAAAACTAGCATGTCGAAACCCGACTTACAAACGAAAGAACCACAAAAACTTGAAGAAAACGCCTCAACAAGTGATCCAAAACAAACCCAAATGCAAGAAGATCGAAAACGAGATGAGATTCTAGATGATAAGAGTAAGGCCAAGGCCGGAGAGACCCATCTTGAAGCAGAGATGGACACAAGGGATCATAAGGACGAAGTACCCAATGCAAAGGGGAAAAAAGAGGGTTTGCAAGAAAAGAAGGAAGCTCATGATCATAGGGTTGAGGAGAATACAAGGGCAAACAAAAGTTCACTTCCAAGGAGTTTGGATGAAGATAGGCAACTTTTGGTGAATATGGGCGTGGCTGTGTTGGTGATTGTGGGTCTTGGAGCTTATATATTATACTCATTTAGCTCCTCTGTATAATCTCATCATGGTTAACTGATTACATTTATCTGTGTTTCAAATAAATTTTATTGTAAATACTTGTATGTGCATATATTATATCATAATATAATCGTTCTATTTCACAATAAAGAATAATCAAGCTCTACGAATAAGACAAGAGTTTCATAAAATTACAATAAAGGAAACAACAATATAGTATGGCGCCGCATTAAAGTTCATATAACAATGTCATGTTGCAATGCTAACAAATTCAACCTTCAATTTTTGAAAAATCGATCAATTGGGTTAATAGCATTAAGTAAGTTTGATTGATCCGATCATTAATAGACTATCTTAATCGAGCTATTTGTGTCTTAATACGAGGTAGGCACACAGACATAAAGGTAATTTTTATAAGATTTAGTTTCAAATCACTACTAATAACTATAAATTTCACAAATTAAATTGATTAATAATCGACATATAGTTATTATTAGAGATCATTAGATCTCTAAACATTTGATATAGAAACAAATTGTCAAGTACAACCTAACAAACACCCACTATCTTCGAGTTGTCTGTCAAGCGGGTTGTGACAACCTTGATCATAGGATGCAACCACATGGACATGGTCCATGTCTAGTTAGCTATGCCGTCTGAATGACAGTCACTATTGGTTGGACTTCATCTTTTTCAATCCCCTCTCTTCGCCTACTACTCTGGGCCCTTACACGCACCCAGAGAGGAGAGGGAGAGGTTAGTGCAGCGTATAATCCACAGGACAGCATTCAGCACATTCTGTCTCTCTTCTCTTTTCTGGAAAATCTGAAATTGACAAAAAATTTTTTTTTCATGAACTTAACATCTTCCTTTGCTTCAGTAAGGTCCTAAAATTCCCATTTCTTTATTGCTTTTTCCCTCAGATTTCCCCTTTATCTGTCTGCACTTCAGCACACACACTGCTCTTTCTCTCTCTCTTCCGGGCTTCTTCTCTCTGTTACCAATTCTTTTCCCATTTGCTTTTGTTCCAAAATCTGACAAAAAAATTACAATCTTGATGTTTCAGATCATACCCAGATCTTGTCAGTTAGCGCACCCCCAACTGAACTCACCATTTACTTTCCGCGATTCTGATTGGCTGCAAGACGAGGTACAATAAAGAAAATCTGAAGTCATTTTTGCCCATTTCGTTTATTTTAGGTGAAAGGTCCCTTTTATTGGCCAAATCTTTGGGATAGCTTCAAGGTTAAATTTAATTTTATCCTTTTTGTTGGGTGGTTTGGGGGGGGGGGGGGAGTTTTAAATGTTTTAGCGGGTTGTTGATTATTAGTCAAAAGGGTGTGTTTTTGTATTGTTATACTGGGTAAGGAAAGGACAATTTGTGAGTTTGTGGGATGAAAGATTGTTTGTAGTGTTAAACCCAATTTGGGGTTTATTTCTGATCTTCGTTTATGCATAGGGTTTTCATTCTTGCAATTTAGTTTTTGCTGATCGTGTTGTGTTTGTTTGAGTTTGTTTTTCTGGGAATCTAATTTGGGGTTTTCTTCTTCTTCTGTTTGCCTGATCTAGGTTTTTGTTGAGGGTTGTCTTTCTGTTTAGAGAGGGCACTCTCCCAAATCCTGTACAGATGAGAAGTTCTGGAATTGGGGTTTTTCTTGTTTGATTGAATTGTTCAAGGTTTATGTTTTGCACTGCTGTTGCTAGTGACTTTGGTTGTGTGCCTAGGAGGTGGCTTCAGGGTACCCTCTTGGGCTGAGCAGGAGCACTATTTTCTTACTTTATATCTGCAAGGATATGATAAAGCAGATACTGGGTAGGCTTCCAAAGAAGCCTTCAAAGTCAGCTGATGCCCGTGATGCTCTCTCTTCTAGTGCTTTAGCTTCTTCTAGAAGTAGTGATTCAGCCGCCCATAAATCAGGAAATGGGAAAGATGTGCCTCATAAAGGTCACCACCCATCCTTGAATTGTGGTTTAGTTCATGGAAGTAAATTTGGCCAAATGGAGGATTCAAAGGCAAATGACAACTTTGGTACCAACTCCTTTGAGGCATTCCCAAGTTTTAGGGATGTTCCGAACTCTGAAAAGCTAAATTTGTTTATGAAAAAGGTCCATTTATGTTGCAGTGTTTTTAATTTTACTGACCCTTCAAAGAACTTGAAGGAGAAGGAGATCAAGAGACAGACATTACTTGAGCTAGTGGATTATGTTAGCTCCACTAATGGGAAGTTGCCTGAAAATGCTATGCAAGAAGTCATTAAGATGGTGTCTATAAACTTGTTTAGGTCGCCTACCGCTCAGCCCCATGAAAACAAAGCTTCACAAGCTTATGATTTGGACGAGGAGGAGCCTTTGATGGATCCAGCATGGCCTCATTTGCAGATTGTTTATGAGTTCTTCTTAAGGTTTGTGGCATCACCTGAGACGGATACCAAGCTGGCTAAGAGGTACATTGATCATGGTTTTATTCTGAGGTTGTTAGATCTGTTCGATTCAGAAGATCCTAGGGAGAGAGAGTACCTGAAAACGATTCTGCATCGCATATATGGGAAGTTTATGGTGCATAGACCATTTATTAGGAAATCCATAAACAACATATTTTATCGTTTTATTTTTGAGACGGACAAATTTAATGGGGTTGCTGAGCTTTTGGAAGTTCTGGGTAGTATTATTAATGGGTTTGCTTTACCTCTGAAAGAGGAGCATAAGTTGTTTCTTGTGCGTGTCCTTATTCCCCTCCACAAGCCAAAGTGCTTGCCTATGTATCATCAGCAATTATCATATTGCATCACCCAGTTCGTGGAGAAAGACAGTAAGCTTGCATACACTGTAATAAGGGGCTTGTTGAAGTGCTGGCCTATTACTAATAGTTCGAAGGAAGTCATGTTCCTCGGTGAGCTGGAGGAGGTTTTGGAAGCAACCCAGCTACCTGAATTCCAGCGTTGTATGGTGCCGTTGTTTCGCCGTATTGCTCGTTGCTTGAGCAGCTCCCACTTTCAGGTGATTGCCATTCCTCAGTATCTCCGTTCCTGTCAATCTATTAATTCCTATTCTGAAAATTAGAAATTGTGGGAACCGTACTACACTATTTTGCGTCACTGGGTTAATCCAGATTGCTATACTTTGATGCTCTGTTTTGCCCTTATATCTCGTGTAATATGGGTTCTGGGTGTTCATTGTTTGACATATGCATGTGCCTTCCCATCTTGATCTCATTCTCCGTGTTTCTGTCCTTGCTAGACGGCTTATTCTTTTCGTCGCGATGGGAAGGGTCCCAATCCCATTCCATTCACTCCTTCTTAAAGAAAAATACCACTTTTTTCCATTCCCTTCCACTCTATCTCATTCCTTCCTGCACCTTGATATCAATGTCTCATTTCACAATCGCTCCCATTCCTTTCCATTCGTTCACACTCCTTGCTATTCCTTCATACTTCTACAAGAAAAATACCATTCCTTCGCGTTCCATTTGATTCCTTCCCAATTTGTTTCATTCCTTCCCATTCCATACCTATTCTTTTCCCACGAAAAGAACAGGCAATTGGGTTTCCATTCCCTGCACCTTGTTTCCATGAGCTTAGCACAATCAAGAATTCTTAGAGGCAGTTTAGTGCTGGACGTGCTCTTGGGATAAGCTTTTAGTCAGCAGTATGAAGAGTGAAGGAGATTGCGTTTATTTGTTTTATTTGTTTTATTTTTTATTTTTTTGGGAGATAAGTACTCAATATTCAGAAGTGTGGGGAATTACTTTGCTCTGAAGCTGTTTGTTTGTATTCTGTTTAATGTTCTGTCTGATGGCGACTAATGTGTTAGTGCACCATACTCAATACCAAGTGCCATTCAGTTTCACAACAATTCAATGCTATCTTCAACCCGTGTACAGAAGATCTAGTATATGGTGTACCAAATTTTATAATGTGAGCAAAATTTGTAAAAGCCACTATAACTCATTGAGAGTTGGAAGCTGAAACAATTTAGTAATTGCAAGGATTCATTGTGTCTATAGTTAGCAGGATTGCTGCATCCCTAAGTGCATGCCCAAAACATTCCCTCTGATTTTGGTTTCGCCTTCTCTAGAGTAATGCTATTAAACTTGTGTCCTATATTACTTGGACTCGGGTGCAGGTGTCGGATGCGTATATGTGTCCAAATGTCAGACTAGGCTATTTTTTGAGAAAATTTGCAGATTTTCAATTTGATTTGAAGTGCCAAGTGTCATACCCTTATCCGGGTGTCGAGGGTATGACACGGGTATGGCAAGGTAATATAAAGGGTCGGAGTAACATAGCTTGCGTCTCTTATTTGACTAATTCTTTGGTTGGATCTCATTTTTAACGCTGTAGGTGGCAGAGCGGGCATTGTACCTTTGGAGCAACGATCACATAGAGAATTTGATTAGGCAAAATCGGAAGGTTATACTGCCCATTATTTTCCCAGCATTGGAGAAAAATTGTTGTACCCACTGGAATCAGGCTGTCCAAAGCTTGACACTGAATGTGCGGAAGCTTTTCTCTGACTCTGATCCTGAGCTTTTAGAGGAGTGCTTGCGTAAGTTCCAGGAAGATGAAGCTAAAGAGCAAGAGCTCAAAGCAAAACAGGTAGCTGCATGGAAGCACTTAGAGGAGATCATTTCAAGCAAAACATCGAGCACTGAACTGGCCTTGGCTCCTCAAAATGCTGCTGCTCAAACAGTCGTGGGCTAAAAACCTGGTTTACTTAGGCCTTTGGGACCTTTGATGAATTGGAGTGATGAAATTGGGGTGGCATGCATGGGTATTTTCTTGGGGAAAATATGCCTTTACCCGCTTGCTTTGTTTACGTGGGAAAAACACAAGGTTGATTACCCATCTGCAATGCTGAGACTTTCAGTGTCAGTTAGCAGCTGCTGTCTGAATCTGAAATTTTATGGAGGATTTATGAGGTTATTGTGGCTAGATTTTACAGTGGAGTACACACAAAGCTGCGATTTCCAGGTACTTTGCTACATCGGTGTTGTATTATCTGTTACTTATTTTTATGGTAATTAACAAAACTCTACTTCCCCATTATACATATGTGTATCTTCTTGACATTTCTTAGAATGGTCCCATCATTTGGTTTGATATCTTTTTGCACATTGGATTCTTGAAATTGGCGTTCTGTTTTGGTGGTTAAGAAAACTCTTTTGGTTTTCACAAGAAAATATTACTCAAACCTGTGTACTATAGCAACTTTTCATTGGGGTTTTGGGCGTTGATAATTGAGAATGCAATTGAAGATAGAGTGCAGAAAACGTATTCATGTGCATAAACTGTTTCATATGAGTTCCTTTAGGTATAGCCTTTTTTTAAAAATATGCTCTTGGTGCTTATGGCCGAAAGGTCGTTTGACTCAGATTCTCGTTAGTCTAGTCTCCACTTCAGTAAAAACTGAGTTGATGGACTCTGGTGTGGGGTTCAGGTTTGGGCCCAGGTCATTTTAGGTTTAGATCATATTCAGCTATACTGTCAACTTGTCTTCGGTAATTTCACGAAGAAAATGCAATGAATATTTGTCAAGAAAGTCTATCTTTAGTCCTATTTGCAATGGGACAATTTTGTTCGAGTCAAACTCAGACTCCCTTATTTTGAGTCTGGATCAGATTTCACTTAGGGCTCGGTTATTTGGGTAGAAGTCAGCGTTTGCTAGGTCTAGGCGGATGAACATGCGGATGCTGGGCAAAGGCAACGACGAGGCGGCGATGAAGCTGAAATACTCCTGACAGCAGCCAAATTCCTGAAATCAGTTAACGTCTTCACTTGTGACCCAATATTTTGTTGCAATTGATTATGGCAATGTTATTACTATTCGAAATATCAAGACTCTTTGTGATTATGACCTGGTTACAGATGTACTTTTCCATGAACATAACCTGTGTTATGCTCTGATTTCATCGACATGGTCTTCTGACAGCCAGTCTATGTGTGATTGACCCATCTGCTGTCGAAATAGAGGGTTCACTTTAGATGTTTGGACATGGATATTCATCATCATTCATGGCATGTTTTCACATGTTTAATGACAACTGGTTGAATAGAGAACTCTGTCTTGACGTGAATCTCGTGGACTGTGGAGTAAATGGTGGAAGATGGACGAACGAATTTGTGAAGTTCACAGAGAACAGAACAGCAAAGAGCTTCTGATGCACCCGGACCCTTCTGTTTTCCAGGATCGAGTTGGGATCAATATTGATTGCATTTTCTCGGTAATCTTATTAGAGGAACAGACAATTTACTCCAAACTCACCCCTAATATTTTCCATTCAATTGCGTCAAATAAGAACACGACTCTCTTGCAAAGCGGTAATTTTGGTTGGCTCCAGTCTATTCTGTATAGGCCATAAAGAACAAACTATGATGAAATATTTCATAAGGTGAGTGCGCAATCTATGTAATGGTCACCGAATCAATGCGATAGATTAGCATGGCCACCGCCAGCATATTCATAATCTCAGAGCTGAACGTTCAAATTTACCAAAATTTAAAAACATCTTGTGACTTTCACGTATCAATCTTTCTTACATACATGTCATTCAAGTCCTCACTGCTTCGCGTCTCATGCAAAATCACAGCGGACTTTTTCAAGATCTTTACAAATTTTCCCCCAACGTTGCATTTTTGACGTGAACAAATCTGATAGTGAGCCATAGAGAGAATCACCAGGATTTTGATAATTACATTACCATATCTATGTCTGAACCAAATCTAAGACAAACTCATTTCTATCAAGCAAATTCCTGTCTTTGCAACCAAGACGTATACTTGTGCCCTGTATATATACAGAGGATTTGGGAATTGACTGAACATAATTACCTTCAAATTATAGAAATATCAGTGAATTATATACATTAACAAGCAATGAATTCCCTAATGAAGGTTGCAAGAGTGAGTAGGAAATACATAAAGCCATCCTCCCCAACACCAGCTCATCTTAGGACATTCAAACTCTCCCTGTTGGATCAACTTGCTCCTTCTGTCTACAACCCTATGGTGTTCTTCTACCCTATGGAGGGCACCCATGACCCTCAATCCAAAGCAGCCGCTAGATGTCGACACCTGCAGAGATCCCTCTCCCCTTTCCTCACCCGCTTCTACCCTTTTGCAGGGAGGATTAAGGACCATGTCTCCATTGGATGCAACGATGATGGGGTTGATTTCGTGGAAGCTAAGGTAAATGCGCGTATGGAGGATGTCCTAAGGCAGCCTCATCCTCATGCCCTAAAGCAATTCCTCCCAATTGATATTGAGGCTAAGGACATGAAGCTAGGGTCCAATCATTTGGTTCATGTCCAAACTAACACATTCGAGTGTGGTGGCATGGTGCTAGGGGTGTGTTGGTCACACAAGATCACTGATGGTGGGACGGTCTCTACCTTCATGAAAGGATGGTCCTCCATGGCCTCTGGGTTAGTCAACGAGGTGATTCCGGAGTATGTAGCCTCATCCCTATTTCCTCCGACTGACTCCTCGATCATGCAACATGCATTGACGCTAGAAACAGATAGAACTACCACAAGGAGGTTCATGTTTGGTGGATTAAAGATCATGGAGCTCAAGGCTAGGGCTGCTAGTGTGGAGGTGCCTAGCCCTACTCGGGTTGAGGTTGTATCGTCACTTCTATGGAAATGTGCAACAAGGGTAAATCCTCTAACTAGATCACATGAGTTCATATTCTTTACCCTTTGTAAGAGATACCGACTCCTCAAGCTGGGCAAGAGAGCCCCCCCCCCCCGCCCCCCCCAAAAAAAAAGTGTCAACCTAACCTATACCTTAAATAATTTTATTCAAACTTGGCTTGACAACGAACACTCGAATTGATCTGGTTGACAATGCACCAACCCAATTATAAGTTTCTAACTTTTAGATCTGATCAAATTTAAGATTACTAGAATACGGTCGATGACCCATATGATCTAAACAGACACAATAACCGAAGCAAGCTATCCCAACTTTAACTTAACAGTTGAATGGCTCTTCATGTGCCAATCTGAAGTTTACGCCATATGTAGATGTGAAGTTTACACCATATGTAGATGGACCAAGCCCATTCTTAAAACTTGTTTGCCAGGCTAAGTAATAGCTCATACACAAATGATGGCATTAACTCGAGATCATACTACACATAACAGCCTAGGCAAATATGCCACTGAAACCCTTGAATTATCACAGAGATCTAACAAGTTTTCTCATTGTACATAGGCTTCGAGGGCAATCTCTGGGCTGCAACCACTTTCAGTGATGTCCCAGTCAATGAACATACGAAAAAGAACCTCTCCACCACTGCCAGACGCCACCATAGGGAACCTAGTGGGCTACTACATTTCAAAGACGGAAGCAAACAGTGAGAACATAACCTTGGCGTCCTTGGTGGCGAAGCAAAGACAGGGGAAAACAGAGGTAACCAACAACTACGCGAAGAACCTTCAAGGGGAGAATGGACACCTGGTGATTCACGAGCTCTTCAAGGAGGCCGGGAGCCTGCTGAGGAGGGAGGACGTCGATTTCTTCAAGTGCCTTAGCACTTGTGGAGATGGGTTATATGACGCGGATTTTGGGTGGGGGAAACCGGTTTGGCAGAGCTTGGTTACCTTAGGGTACAAGAATACTTTCGCGTTAAGCCAAAATAGGGATGGTAGTGGGATTGAAGCATGGGTGACCTTGAAACAGGATGTCATGGCTAGATTTGAACGCGATCTTGAGCTCCTTGCCTTTGCTTCATGTAATCCTAGCGTTGTGCAACTTCAGAGGTCATGATGCATCAGACTTATGCTCCAATTCTATTAGAGAGCTAAATAAAGATTTATTTTATACTATTATGATTGTGTGGATTCACCACTGAAGAACAACAATGGAATGAATTCTTGATTTAACGAGTGAAAATTGAAGCCAAGTATTGACAATAGAATGGCATGAACACTTGGAAACGTCAATTGTGAAAGTCTTCTCATAACCAAATCAAGCATCATTTTGCAAAGAGAACATCCATTACAGTCCTGGCAATTTGCCCTCTTTTACCCTTTAAAGCCTCCCTAAAACCCCTCTCATCCACCACAAAACCCTTCTTCTTCATCTCACTCAACAACTCTCTCCCCTCCTCCACCTTCCCCTCCCTCACAAACGCCTCGAAAACTGCCACACAAACCCGACAATTGGGAATCATTCCCTTGCCCATCATCTCCAAAACATACTTCTTAACCTCCCCAAGCTTGCCATCTCCAGCGAGGGACTTGATCAGCACACCATAAGTATAAGCATTGGGTGCAACCCCAGAGGCCAGCATCCTCAAATACACCCTATGAGCCTCCTTGATCTGCCCGGCATTGGCGTACGCCTCAATCACCGCCGTGTGAGCCACCACGTCGGGCATTTGGCCCTTGTCCTTGATCTCCCTGAACAGCTCCAATGCTTCATGGGTCAAACCGTCCTTAGACATTTCGTCGAACATCTTGACTGCATTGTTGAACAAGCCCTCTGTTCTCATCTTGTGGAAGACTTCCTGCAGATTCTTCGGATCTTCGGGTTCCTCGATGACGGGCTTCTTGCTAAACGGGTCGTAAGGCGGAGGCACGTCCAGGGCTTGGGTGGGTTCGGGTTCGGGTTCGGAGTCGGAGTCGGAGTTGGGTGGAGAGAAATTGACCTTGGTGTTAGGTTTGTCATGGATGGAGATTGAGAATGGCCTTGAAATGGGGCTTATTAAGGTGGGTTTTGTTGGGGATTTCAGGGCGAAAATGTTGGTGGGATTTGATGGTGACTTGAAGTTTAAATGTGAGGAAGAAACGGAGGGCAGCAAGTGAGCAGTTGCGAAGAGGGGTCTGAGGAGAGATAAAGAAGAAAGAGAAGAGTGGCGAGGGGAGAGAAGAAGGGTTCGGAGAATTGCTGTGACTGCCATGGTCGGGTTGAGTCGCAGAGAGAGAGAGAGAGAGAGACGTTCACAGGGTTTCACCGCTGAAGGCGGCGCAGCGAAGAACGGCGGCAACAGAAGCTTCTACACACAGCAAGACAGCAAGAGGGTTTTTAGATTGCAGCTCGGGTATTCGATGCAATTTTTTAAGTTTTTATTAATTAATTAATACAAGCGGCCATTTTAGTGTTATCGGACGAAAATATGTGCACTTTTTCCTTAAAAATGTCGACAGTATAGTATTTAGAGGTATTTTTTATTTAATAAATCACTATTGATTTTTAAGTACATTAATTCGTCAGGAAGTTAATATGTTAAGTAAATTTGTGCATGTGTATGATTGTGGGACTAATTAACTTAATTTGTAATTAATTTTGAAGTTTAGATTGTAATAATTTGAAATTACTCTTCGGTTTAAATTATGATAAGACTTGTTAACTTTGGAGTTGTGTTAAAAAATATTAAAAAGAATAAGTTAATAAATCTCACCACCGTATATGTGTTCTAATTCATCTATTACGTAAGTTTTTTGACGAGTCAAACTGTTTGAAACTCAATGATAATTTATTAAAAAGAAACTACTTCTGAAGGTCATACTATTAGTATCTAAGAAAAAATTAATATATTTTCATCCGACACTCCCTAAGATTAGATTATTTACATAAAATATTCCTACTTTTGAATAATAAGTTTGGTTATTTTTTTAGAACATGTGGAAGGTTGTAACTTGTAAGCAGAAAAGACTTCTAAGCTAGTGTTCCTCATGAAAATTAGTATTAGAAGCAAATATCCTAATTACTGCCTTTTATAGTGGATATGATTAGCATGACGAGTTTGGCTATGCAAAGAAGATTTAACTTTTACTGGGCATGTTGGCCAATATAGCAAATTTTTAATTTACCAAATTCTTTAAGGCTCCGTTTGGTCATTAGAAAATTTGGTGGAAGGAAAAGTTGAAGGAAAAAATATGTGAAGGAAAAAAAAGTAGGGAGAAAATTAATGAGTTTTTTTCTCTTGTTTGGATTGAAGAAAAAATACAAGAATTTAGATGAGAACTTTGAATGTTAATGAACTACTTGAATCATGTTGATACCATCTAAGTAATATAAGGTTCGAGGAAGGTTGAGAATTTTTCTCAAACTTTCCTTACAATTTTATGAGGAAAATTTTATCACTTAGTTCTAACAATTTTTCCACCTAACTTTTCTCTCCATTTTTTTTCTTTGTGATTTTCTATAAACCAAACACAAGAAAAAAAAGTTACTTTTTCAAATTTTTTTCCTTCTACTAAATTTTTCAAGGTCGAAACGAAGCCTAAGATTTTTGTTTTTGAAAAATTATCACAGTTTAAAAGTATAGATATATTTTTTTACTTATTATAAGTAATTTATTATTGATGAGTATTGATCAATATTAATAAGTGTTGATCAATGTTAATCAATAGATATCATGGCTTAATTTATGAGTGAAAAATATAACTAAGTGCTAATAAATACTAATAAATATCGATAATAAATATTATAATAAGTTAAAAAGAGTAAACGCTTTAATTATTAACTTGTATAAAAATCTGAAAAAAAGGACATCATGTCATGGTTAATATGGGCACAATGGATGTACGGTGGACCTGGAATCTTACTATCTTGGATGCAATTTTAAACTTTCCTTGGCGAAAGAAAAAAAAAAAAAAAAGGAATTTTTTTTGGTTTTTCTTTTATCACGAAAGAAAGAAAAGTCAAGGTGGTGGTCGTGTGGATAAGCAAGGTTCGGATGATTTGTCATCCTTCCGACCTCCAAATTGGCCCTGACAAGAACAAGACACACCCAGTACACTGAGGAGGAGGAGGAGGAGGAGAAGGCAGAAGAAGAAGAGAGAGAGATGGAGGTGGGTATGTCCCTAAACCCTCTAATTCGACTGCCCATGAAGTTGAACTCAAGAGCAGTTGATGAAACATCAGGACTCATCAGGCACTCTGCATTTGCAAGGACCAGATGCTCTAAACCTCGCAAGGGGCATCTGCAGCGATTTGTGGTAGAAGCCAAGGGCAAAAAGGGGACGATGCCTCGCTGGTTCCAAGGCCCTGCTCCTCCTCCATTGCCCCAGATTGAAGATGATGGCAACCCTCGCTTTGTCATCTTCATCCGTCTGGCCAACGTTAGCTCTCTTCTCACTCTCTCTCACCTGCAATTTCACGTAGTCTTTCAAGTGGGTGCTTGAATTTTTGGGAAAGACATCAAATTTCCATAATTTTCCCACGTGGGTACCTTGAAATTTCTGTTTGATTGTCCTGGATCATGAATTGGCCTATTGAACCTGATAAATATGAGTATGAGGAAAGTTATGCTGAATCGTTGATGTTGGCATTGTTGAAATCCTTGGGTAATTGTGCTTCTTTTATGCTTTAAGTCATCCATTCATATTCTGCAGTGTTGCTCAATATATAGAAAACATATTCATTGAACTGACGCAATTTGTTTTTTCTCCCTCCAAAGTTGATTTTCTTTACAAGAAAATTGTTGTAAACCAAACATCAGTTGAACAAAGGTTGACCTGAAGTGAGAATACTCTCATGCAAATCGAATGGAACTGAACTCTCATCAAACTGAACATGACTCGACCTGAAATTAACCCGACATGAACTTGGACTGGAGTGCCATGTCCATCCCTATCCCGTAGGATACAATCTTAATGTCATGCTGGACACACCTCCAAAGTAGTTCAGCTGGCTGATGTATTCGGCTCTAACCAAAAATTCAACTGCTAATCTAAAACAATGCTACAGGTTGTTGCAGGAAGGGCATCTTAGAGTACGTGGCATTAATCTGATTTCATGCAGTAGTTTGCTTTTAGTTGAGGTAGTTTTAAGCAATTTTCATTGCTAAACTCTTGGGCACATTTATAGTCACAATTCAACTTCAATGTGAACTCATGCTAACTGATGAGTTCTACAGCTAAGTTGTTGGTGCATCTCCTTTCACTGTTTTGCTTCTTCACCCCCTCTTTTTGTATGTCATGCATAGCATTTTGGTCACCATTGCATCAATGGATTCATACTGCATGTGCTCTTCAATAGGTCAATTATTTGCTCATACTTACATATTTAGAAGACTGAGGTTGCTATACTGTGTGGTGGTTATCATTGACTATTGATGAACCTGGACAGGTTGAATTGTGGTATCCAGTTAATCTTGTTAGTGGTGGGACAACAGCAAAGATCATGGTTGCTGCAAAAGATAACTTTCTGGGGAAATACATTTACAAGGATACACTTGATAGAAATCTCGCGGCAGTGATTTATCGAGTAAGTCTCTGGGCTCTGGGCACCACTGTATGATTGTTCTGTTTCCTATTAGGAAGACTTTCAGTTCTTATTAAGTGTTATAATTCCCTGGCTTGTTTATATTGTCCAAGCTGCTTTTATATCTGCAATTATGTGTCAATCTATCTAAGATATGTATTCTGTTAAGATATTGATGGCATAATAAGTTTTAAATGATTACTGAAAGCAAAATATTCAAAATGTTCTGTACCATGGATTCATGGTCCTTGAGACAGGAGATGGAAACTTATTCCAGTTTGGTGACAGGGAGAGTGCTATGTGTTAATCACCCGTGAAATTTTTATGACATGTCGTTTTAAAACAAGCCTTGAGTGGCAAATGATATTTCTGACACTAACTGATTTGAGAGATCATCAGATTTCCTCTACCATTGAGATATGATCTGGTAAGTGGTAGAGTATTAGCATATTGGCTGTGGCTATTGTCTGTCTTATACAGGTTTTGACTCTTTCTTTTGTGTTTCTTTTAATTAAATGCTAACGAACACAAGCCTGCTCTTTCAATGCTCTTCCGTGACTGCAGACATTGGCTTGTCACTGAGTGTGCACCTCTTTAAACTAGATGCTTAATCATATTGTGAATGTACACGTATTTTAGTATTTGTTATAATTTTTTTTTGGGGGGGGGGGGACGCTAATATTTTTACATAATTACTAACAGTAGCATGTAGAGACAATCCCCATTGATCAATTTGCATTGATGTTGGTGTGAGGTATACATTTTTGGCGAGAATCATTTCTAGTTCTCACTGTGTTTGCATTCGAAGCTCGCTGACCCCTAGGTTTTTCACTCATAGTTTGTTCAATGTACAAACAGGATGAGAAAGATATAATAAAGATCGCAAAGAAACAGCACCGTGTCTTGCGTAGTGGAACGGAATTCAGATATGGCTACAAAATTGTTGTAATGTCTCTTTAGTCTCCCCTCGATATCCTCCCTTGTATCAGCAGTATGCCCTTTATGCAATCCTTCAACATACTGGTCTTCATAGATGATCAAACGCTTGTTCTTACATGAATGGGTTCTCTTATCATTGTGCTTGTAAATGCAGGAAAATAATGATCTTAGAGCTGCTCTCTTCCCTAAAGGTGTCACTCAGGTAAATATGGCCTTTTCTTGTATGTACATACTACAGTACAGTAAACAAAGCAAAAAATAACCCCAAGAACTAGCTTGGATCTTGCAAACTATGGTCAGGGAGATTCAGGTAGAGGTCTTATTCTACAAATTGAGACCATGCTTCTAGAAGACCAATAAAAACTGTTTGGAATGTTAAAACATGCTGGGAAATAAATGCTTGGATACAAGTTTTTACGAGTTACAAACTAGATAACAGATGCGAAGAAGCTAGAAAAGAAATGAGGTACAGAAATGCAGAGATAGACACGCAGACTGCCAAAGAAATTTAATAGGAAAAAGCCAAAAGGGTTTTCCGGCATGTATATCCCATTCTTTCGAGACCTCAGCTGTGACATCTTTGACTTAGTAGGAACTGAACAAACTTGATGTAAAATTCCGGAGTTTAATGTTATGAAATCTTCAGGGAAATAAGGTTAAAAACAAGTAAATTTATCATGTTGTGGGAGTGGAGTAAACTCTTCCAAGTGTTTGAAAATGTCCATAGTTGCTACTCTGGAGTGCTTGAGTTTGTCATTTTGGCTGTTGAAAATTTACTCCGCTGCCCTATTCAGCTCCCAACTCAGGATCAGCTCAAGACGGTGGTTGATAAAGTGAAGGATTTCTTTGGGAGCGCAAAAGAATCCTTTGGTAAGCTGACAACACTAAACCTACCGGCATCTCAGGAGGAAGAGGAGACTTCTGCGGATAGGTCCAAGTGAGTTCATTAGTTTTGAAAGTCCAAAGTCAGTTAACTTACACCTTTATGCGTATTATTGTGGAAGTCCAAACCCATTCCCAGTCTATGATATTTACTAGGTTTTTGATTTTTTTTTTAATGCATGCTATTCAAGTTCCTGGACAGCTGCAATTTAGTTATATCGATCTTCCATATCTGGAATTTGCATTGATGAAATTTTCAATCCCCAGGGTTGAAGGTTAAAATTGAAGTTGTTGATCCTTTGGGATGGTGATATGGTCACTGTATATGTAACAGGAAGCTCCACATATTTGTTTATGTGAAAAAAAGAGGCAACTTCATCGCAGATTTTGATCGTTGGAGCTATGTGCTAGCAGATTAGTTGCATTTACATGGAAATATTCTCCTTGCACAAACCATGTAGAAGCTTCTTGGAATTGTGCTTAGTATTATTTTTTCCACCCTTCATGTACACATGGAAATGGTTTGCTGGTTCCGTTTAAGCATACTGCTTAGAGGCTATTACGTTTTTCAGTTTTTGACGAAGAACTGTGATCTTGACATTATTTATTCATGAGTGTTTATATTATATATACTATTTTGGCACATTGTCTGCCTCATAAGGAGGAGCCTTCTTTGCAGTTGGGATGAGCAATAGTGGTGTTTTCTTCCGAGTTGCCAACCCAAAAATTTCTGTGAGATCGATCTTTTCGGCCTCAACCCCTGGTGGTAGTTTCCAATCAAAATGATATAGGAGCCTTGCCAATGTGAGCTCAACTGTTGCTAACCCGAGCGAATACCCTGGGCACCCTCTTCTTCCACCTCCAAATGGGAGGAACCTGAAATCCTGACCCTTAAAATCAATCTTGTCCTCATCACCCTCCATGAATCTTTCTGGGTTGTAGCAAAGAGGATCATCCCATGAGTCTGGGTCGCGCCCTATGGCAAAAGTGTTGATGAGGACTCTGGTCTTTGCTGGTATTTCATAGCCATCAATTGCACATTTGTCCATCGATTCTCTGGGGACTAGGAGAGGAACGGGTGGGTGAAGACGCATTGCTTCCTTTATAACTGCTTTCAGGTAATGCAGATGCCGAAGATGGCTCTCATTTGGTGTTCCTTCCTCATGTGAGATGCTCCGAACCTCTTCTTGTGCTTTCTTCATGACTTCTGGATGCCTAGCTATCTCAGTCAAAGTCCATTCTAGTGTTGATGATGTTGTGTCCGTTCCTGCCACAAACATGTCCTGTTTCATCATAAAAGAAGCCAAGATAAGTGGCAAATATGATGAACAAAAGATTAGCCTGAACAAGCACTTTGCTTCCTAGTTCTACCCTTAGCCTCCGGAAAAGATTTTGAACAAAAGCTAGAATAGAGTATACCAGAACAAGGGCTTTGAGGTTATCATCAGTGATGGGTACTTCCTGATCTTGCTGTCTCTGCACTCTGAGCAACACATCTACAAAATCCTCTGCTTCATTCCCTCTCCCCTGCTTAGTGATATGCTCTTGTATTATTTCATCATAAACACTTCTCAAATCCTCCAAGTTCCTCTCCAGTCTCCTCTTGAACCCGCTTACCGAGTTGATCCACCCCCAACTCGGAAAGAAGTCCCCCACACAAAACCCTGAAAGCAACTTCTGTGTTTCTGTCAAAACATCCTCCAATCTCTTCCCTTCCCTCTGTCTTTCCAACTGATTTGATTCGCTTATGAACCTCTTCCCAAAGGCCACCCGGCATAGGGTGTCATTGGCCAAATTGAAGAAGAGCTTACTCATGTTAACTTCTGACCCCCTGTGAGCTCCCACAGCAGTTAAAAGGCGATTTGTCTCCTCCTCTCGAATGAGTTGGAATGAGTTGACTCGCCTCAAGCTGAGCAGCTCAGTGACACAAATCTTCCGAGCCTGCCGCCAGTATGGGCCGTAGGCAGAGAAGGTGACATCAGAGCACCCGAAAGAAAGGTACTGAGCCGCAATTATCTGTGGGCGGTTACAGAAGACATGATCATGGGTCTTGAGGACTTCACGAGCCAGAGAGGCCAGGGAGACCACCACAGTTGGGACTTGACCGAGCTCAAGGTACATGATCGGGCCATACTTTTGGGTGAGCCTCGAGAGAGCAACATGGGGCTTGTCCGAGAGCAGGTGAAGGTGACCGAGGATTGGGAGCTTTGGTGGCGAAGGTGGGAGGATTCCAGACTTTGAAAATCTGTGTATCCAACGGTTGAAGATGTAGTAGAGAACTGAAGCCAACAGCATGATAACTGTGATGGAAAGAGGGAAAGTGGTAGTAGAGTTTCCATCCATCTTCATCTCTGCTTGGCCCCCCCCCCCCCCTTTTTTCTTTTGTTCCTTAGGGAATGAAATTTCTTGTGGGCATCTGTTGTTATGGGTGAATAGATACTGATGTAAATGTTATATAATATAAACTGGAGCCCAGAATTTAGGGAGGAAGCAGCTTTGCAAATTGTGCTGAGTGGCAGCCACAATCAGTTGGATGGGAATGATGACTGAGGTCATTCTACAATTGTGCGAAGTGATGGTACTGTTGTGTTGATCATATCCAAAGAGTAAAGACTGTGGGAACAAATACTTTTTGACATCAGAATCACATGCAATTCCAGGAAACCTGTTCAACCGTATTCTTTCTGTCCTCAACATTAAGTATCAGACATGTTTTCTTTATCATTCGACCTCATTGTTTCAGGGTTGTTGATGCAAAAGGTTTTTTTTTTTTTTTTTAAACTCTTTATGATCTTTGTAGAATACTCCAACCTGAAACGTCTTTCTTAAGAGGATACACAAATATTCGTATTATTGAAGGTCAAGAGGTCGCTCAGCAAATGAGTCGTCATAATATGGTTAATCTTGGTAAAAAAAAATGTTTACACTGGATAGATTTTTGGATCCGATGTAATACACATCAAATCATTCCGAAGTGGGTATTCACATATGGTCAGTTTTGACGTGTCTGCTTGTGCTTTGATTGGCCCCCATGGATGACAATCGGAGGGCTGAGATTAGGATGTAAGATACTCCAAATCCCAACTCAATTATTCTTTCTCGTATTTTATCAAATGTCTCCGAAGAAAACATGAGAGAGAATAATTGAGGTGGGACTTGGAGCATCTTACATCCTAATCTCAGCCCTCCGATTGTCATCCATGGGGGCCAATCAAAGCACAAGCAGACACGTCAAACCTAACCATATGTGAATACCCGCTTTGGAATGACTTGATGTGTATTACATTGGATCCAAAATTAGAAATACGGGAGCTAGTCACATGGAATTATGCTCTACTAATGAGACAAGAATGGTGCATCCACTGGAAACCCCACCTATTAATAGCTCAGATCTATCGTGGTAAGTGTGGAACACATTCTCCAATCGAAACTGCATATTACGATAGTAATGAAGGTAGCGTTTCATAGGGACGTAAGGGCCTCACTAGAGCCTCCTCTAAATTCAAACAACGCTTTAGATGGCATATCCGGAATGGTGGCATAGTTCAGATACTCGAAGATCGATGGTGTAACAGAGGGACCATCAGCCTACGAACTCAAGTAGACCCTACCTCTTGGAAGAATCGTCCAGTATCGGACTTATCTAATGAATCCAGAACAGGGTGGAATATAGAGAAAGTCATATCTCTCTTTCCCCATCACACAACTAGGCTTATCCTCGCACAACATATTCGACCAACGGTATCCCCGATAGACTATAATTGTCTCTAACTAATAATGGGGAATATAACTCCAAGTCAGGCTCCTTTTGGCTAATGAGTCTAAACAAGCCCCCTGCTAACAAACTAGAAGTGAAAATGTGAAAAATTTTGTGGGCTCTTCGTATTTCTTCCCATTGGAAAGTACTATTGTGGAAAGCATACCACAATGCTCTACTGATTGGACGAAATAGACGCATGAGAAAGATTGGGCACAACTTTGACTGTCTGCTATGTCAAAAATCTGAAGAATCGATGCAACATCTCTTTCGGGACTACGATCTCTCTAAGCTACTTTGGTGGGCTTCGCCATTAGCATAAAGGTAGATGTGAATCCTGACATCCCCTTGACTCAATGGCTTTGTGATTGGATATTAATGCTATATTGCTTCCACACCGCGACTGACATGAGAGTAGATATTTTTGTAACTATAGTATGGAGTATACGGACCTTCAGGAGCCAAGTACTACATAAAGTGGTTCACAGAAATCCACTAAAGATGGTCGATATCCTACAGGCTAATCTAAGCACATTATCCTATGTTAACACAAGAAAGGGCACGGAAGGGCATAACCCTCCTGAATCCAGTCACCAGAATCCGAAGATAAACATAGTTGTATGAGGAATTACCATTACACAACCAATAGTCATCATACAAATCACTGGAGCATACAAAACACAACGATGGGCAAGGATTGTGATTCAAACATTCAGGCATAACTCGTCCTTAATGAAGTACCAAGAAACACTCTCCTGCAACTCCAAACTAGAGGTCATTGCTATAGTTGCAGAGAAGGCACTTAGTTTGACTATACAGTACGAATGGTTATCAATCGAAATATAGACGGACAGCACACTGCTTTTGAGATCCCTAAGCAAGGCTGATAATATATCGGTTCACATCTCTCTGTTTCTGGAACAATATAATTTTCTTAAACAAAGCCTTCAGTATTGTATTTTTAGGAAGGTAAGCAAAGAGCAATTGGAGTCGATTGTACTCTTAGCTAAGTATACATGATGCCAGTATATGTATTGTACTTCTATTGCATTAACCAACATGCAAAAAAAAAAAATTATTCTTTCTCCTGTTTGGATAAGACTCTTTGTGAGACGGGTGTATGCCTGAACTTGAATGTCAATCGACTATCATAACAATATCTAATATGAATCTTATATGAACAGAATATTGAACATTCACATATAAATAATCTTTCCTCCATAAGTAGATAGACTGATGCAAGAGAACCTAGAAATCTTGACCTAGAGGCTTTGCCCTCATTCTCACCATGAGGGGGGGCGCCCGATGGAGACCCTTAAAAATTATAAGAAACGCATTAAATTGAAACTTGACTGTAAAAGTTACTAGACCAATACCCCCTCCCCCCCCCCCCCAAAAAAGTCAAAGGAGCATGGGCTATTAACCAAAACTTTATGACTTAAATTTTTAAAATTGAAATTTTATGATTTAATTTCACACAAGAATCTGAAGAAAAAATAATACTTGACTAATGTCATCTTTGGAGAGTTCTTAAAAAAAAAAAGTCCTTGAACTTTTGGTCAATGTAACAAAATGCTCCCCAACATTAAAAATGAGGTAAATATGGCTTGATTTAATTGAGTTACTTTATTAATTTTAATTTTTAATGTTAATTGATGATGTGGCTTTCCTAAAATGTGACATGGCAAGATTTGGAAAGAAAAAAGTCACATAAGCATGTTCTTGTATAAATAGCTTAAATTATTTGTCCAAAAAAGTTACACAGTCTGCTTTATATAATTATATTCATTGAAAAAATATAAAAAAAAAATAAAATAGGCTAAACAACATTATGGTATTTTAGTGATTCATATTTGAAATGTAGAATTAAGGCAACTACTTCTATCAATTTATAACATAACTTTTTAATATTTTTTAATTTAATTGATAAATTCACAATTTCATCATACTTGAGTTAGGAAAATATTATTAAATTATCATACAGATATATGGATGATTCTTTTTCTTTTTTTTTTCTACAAAATTATTTCATAAACTTGCTTGAAACAAATTGAGGATTTCATTCCTATCATTCGAGCATGTCGCACTCTCGCATCACCTTTTTGTAGTCTATTTTATTTTGTAGTCTCTTATTTCTTCACAATTTTTCCACCTTTCTTGAAGAATTACTAAAATCCTTTTTTTTGGTAGAAAAATACTTGTGTTTATAAGATTAGTTTAAAAAAAAAAAATCATATGAAAAATTTTAAAATGTCGTATGCTACGCTCTAGAAATTAGGTTCATATATAGTTGATTCTCCCCCTCCTTCTATATAAAAATAATTTTATATATTAATTTTGTGTTTTACACATGATTTGATTTGATTTGATAATACATAAAGTAATTTTTGAACAATTCATAAAATCTTGCTTTACTTATTGTTGGCCTCACCACAATGTAGGAAAAAATATGATGCATTATGCTATTCGATCATAAGACCTTTTTTGGGGGGTACAAGTAAGAAACCAAAGATAATATTTAATTTGTTTCCCTTTAGAAATAAAAAAATTACATTTGACACAATATACATTAAATTAAGCCACATCATTTTAACAAGCGAGGTCATTTTTTAAGTTTGCCACATCATTAATTAATAAAAAAGAAATAAGATTGGACAATAGAATCAAGGGACATCTGTCTCATTTTTAAAGTTGAAGGGTGTTTAACACCTTAAGAGTTTTAAGGATAATATATTTTTGGAACTCCATATATGGACAGTCCATATAAATTAATCCAATCCAACTACGTTCAAGGTAGATTTCTTTTTTTTTTTTTTCAATGGCTAAATGGAATTGAATCCAGTTTGCCATATAGGATCCAAATAGTATGCTCTTGTGCGACCCTGATTATTGGGTCCAGTCCATCCTGGGCTTGACCTAGAATGAACTAGATCACACCCAAAGAAAACGATTGCAGTTATCAGTATGGAGAGCTTACTGGGATAGTGATGTTCTAGAGAAATCCAGAACCAACCCCAAACCCTCCAAAGAACCCCCCTCTCCCCCCTAAAAAATCTGCCTTCCAGAAATGTCTGTGCAATCTCTTTAAATTTTCACCAATGTGAGAGCGGATCCATCATCAGCAAACAGTTTATTCGGTTTCCCGCATCCCAAATCATCCAAATTCCCCCCAAAACAATGGCGCAATCTCTCTCCTGCAATTTCAACAACACAATTCCATTTTCCAAACCCTGGAAATTGAACCCTAATTGCTATGATACTGTGAAGTTTCCCACACTTGGGTTCCCTGCACGACCCAGACTTGGAGGTGTAAGAGCCATGGCTGCCGGTGAACGGAGGGAAAATCTGGACCATTTGCAGAGAGGTGGGGTCAAGAAGAGAGAAGGGTCTTCTCTTCCTATTGGTAATTTCTAATTACTCTTCTTTGTTTCTTTTTTCTGTTATAAAAAACTGATTTTGGGGTACTGGTTTGAGTTGGTTTCTAGTTGTAGATTGAGGGTTATGCTCCAATCTCCTTGATATTGAGAAAATTTATTGGTTTTAGAATTTTTACAAATGGGATTGAGTATGTGTGTTGATTTCAAGCCTGAGCAAGTGCAGCATCTGATGAGCATGACTTGCTATTTACAGGGTTGTGGGACAGGTTCCCAACAGCAAGGACAGTGCAACAGATGATGGACACAATGGAGAGAATGATGGAGGAGCCCTTGGTTTTCACCAGTACTTGGCCACCAACATCAGGCTCAACAACAAATGGAGGGTATGCAAGAGGCCGAACGCCATGGGAGATAAAGGAAGGTCAGGCTGAGTACAAGATGCGATTTGACATGCCCGGGATGACCAAGAACGATGTCAAGGTTTGGGTGGAGGAGAAAATGCTGGTGATCAAGGCCGAGAAGGCGCCGAAAAAGAAAGAAGGGCAAGAAAAAAATAGTGGGGTGGTGGCGGAGGAAGAAGAAGATTGGCCTGCAAAGAGCTTTGGGAAGTACAGCACTCGGATTGCATTGCCAGAGAATGTGGAGTTTGAGAAGATCAAGGCGGAAGTTAAGGATGGAGTCCTCTATGTAACCATCCCAAAAGCTAGCCCTTCAAGCAAGATTCTTGACATCAATGTGCAGTAGCTGCCTGGTTTTGTAAATTACGACTGAAATGTGGATTTTAAGTAATGGAAAACTGCAGTGAGAAGATTTAGTAGTCTTAACTGTTATGTGTTTTTTACTTCTGAGGCCAGTAGTTCCCTGTATGCGAGGAGATGACTATCATGAGTACAAAAGCAAATGAATGAGTTTCCAAGTGACATGCATTTTCTTCTACGGTGTTCTAGCAGCAAGACAATTTTTTGTTTTTTTTTTTTTGGTGGTTCCCGATAATTGGATGGCAAGAACGCCAATGGTGAATAACAGTATAACAATACGGCGACTAATGAAAGCAAATCCCCTTTCCCAAATTTCTGGTTCTTTTTCCTCCTTTTTTTGTTTTTTTTTTTTTGTGAGGGCCCCCGGGGTGTTCCAGCCTATTGCAGCTCATTGGTTATCAGCATAGATTTGCAGCTCATTGGTTATTAGTATAGATTTAAAACGTGGCTGAGCTGTAATAAAACAGGCGCATTGGAAAGTGCTGTTGAATTGCGATGGCTGAATTGGAAAGGTTGTTGTGCAGTGGTGAAATTAGATATTTAGAATAGGGACGTCTATAAATTAATATCGTTACTAAATTAACCTATTTTAAAATAGCAAATTTTTTTGGGGGGGGCTTGGACACCCCTAAGCATAGTGTGGATCTGCCCCTGTTGTTGTGATTGTTGATTAGAGTCGTTATTGAAACCGAAATTGCGACTGAAATCTTGGTTATCAGAACAAAAGCTACACAAAAAGTCATTGGGGCTCCTAACTGCAGAAACCAAGATCCACTGCCCTTATTATTGCTCTGTTGTTACCGTGCAATATTATACATGGTCCCAGAGTATTGATACCGTGAGATCATTAATAAAGTTAAAAAGGAGCATGATAGACTTATACCATCAGTCTTAATGATGGCAGAAACCAAATGACCACAAGTCTACAACCACTTCTACCCTAATCAGCCTTCTCTAAAAGTCAGACCAATATGGTCTGGAGCGGGACTGCTAGGATATCATACAGGGATTTTAACTTTAAAATTCAGTACCTGGAAGAGTTAAACCCAGGCCAGTCCTTGATCAGCAGGATATTCAACAAAATCGAAGGGATGATCATAGTCAAGACCGAACTTTGGTGCACAGGGTGCAGCGGAAGCTTCACTGATATGATCTGCAAATTTGAAGTCCGAGAACACATAATCAAATCCCAAATCTTTGCAAGTCCCACCATCATTTGGGAGCCAGAAAGACGTCAGGTCTCCGCGTGGTAATCCCATAGTCAATCCACAAGTTGATTCCAAGCCAAATATACTACTCTGATCAATTATGCCACCCTGGAATAAAATTTGACTCTTCGTGTCTAATGCAGTGAGGTAATCAAGCCCTGGACATTGTGAATTTGGGATGTGGCTCTTTGGATAAAGATGAAATGACTGAATTGAACTTTGTAAGGGCTCTTCCTCCTTCATAGCACCACTTTCATGGTTAAAATTCTGATGCTTCATGTCAAAAACACTTCCCGAAGGCTCAGGGTCTAGTGCACAAAATGATAGGAGAGCCCTCTCTATAGGGGATAGTTGCCTGACATCACTGCCACCCACTTTACCACTTACGGCTTTGACATCAATGAGGGTTAAGTTGCTGGTCTCACTGACGGATGGTTCAGGAGTGATGCCTGGCGGCAGCTCCAGGAAATCGGCTTGGACATGCTGCTGCATAACAGACCCTGGTGGCTGGTCAAACTTGAAGCAATCCTCTTGTCTAGAATCTGGTTTGAATTCAGGTTTGAGGTGCATTTCTTGTGCATGTGCTGTCCATGAATACCGATTGGCGACTGAAGAATCAAATCGGACATAATTAATGCTGGTTTCTAGAGGTTCAAGACTATGATTCAATCCTGCTTGCAAATCACTGGCTTTGTCAGGATCAATCTCACTATTAAAGGGCTTCCTCTGAACTGTCAATGGCAGAACATTGATACTTTTCAGATCAGCATCAATAAGTTTAGAATCTAGAGGCTTGATGGGCAACTGATTTCCTGGATGCTTATAGTTGCTACTAACATCATTCTGCTGTGCACAATTAGAGTCTGGGAGGCTGAAACTTCCAGTGGACTCCTTGGGAGAATGATCAGTGCTCTTCATTCCTCCAGCAGAATTTTCTGTTTCACCTTCCTTCCGTATCCGGCTCAGGTAGAGCCGGTACTTCTGCAAGGTGGAGAAAAATTCTATAAGGAAATGGTCTACTCAACTCGTGGGTGTGCCAATTCAATACAACTAAACAATCTCATTAGCAGTTTGGTACTCCACAAATTCCAAATGCACCTTTATGTACCTATTATACTCTTTTGTTTAGGGTATAGCAATTTGAAAAGCTGGGAAGTGGGAAAGAAAGGAATAACTATGTGAAATCCAAATAGCCAAATAGGAGGGAAGCTAGTGAGAAATTTGTTAGGATGGAATCAGCTGCTCTGCTCAAATTGTGAAGCCCTTCAGCAATACATAGAAATTGACCACTAACAGGCGTAATTAATAAGGTATTAACCTGAAGATGGCTTGCAACATTCTCTCTTGTCAGCCATGGCACATCCATCAGATCAAGTATCTTCTTCGGACCAACTTCTACAAGGGAGACGATTTGGTTGTTACACTAGCATCACAGAGAAATCTATCCAAAAATCCAAGATAACAAGCAATAACAAGAAGCTTATCATGCTCCTGCCAAGCTGGGAGTTGGGTAAACCTAGATCTACACAGCCTTGCCCCGATTAGCAGAGAGGCTGTCTCCAGATGAACATTAAACACAAGCATATCACTAGCAAATACGTATGTGCTTCAAAAGTGGCATGTATGCAAATATATGTTTCAATGCTGCACTTTCAGTTTGCTACAATATGTGAGTTTTGAGAAGCATGAAAGGGAAAAAAAAAAAAAAAAAAAAATTTGTACTTACTATCACTGTCAATTCCGATCTGATTTACTGCCTTGACAAATTTCTGATGAAGTTCTACAGTCCAAACAACTCTAGCCTTCTTTGTGGAAGATGGATCACTTGACCCTTTCTCGTCATACTTGTTATCAATGTCTTTTCTTTTCTTTAATGAAGTTTGATCACCACCATAATGACCATTGTTATGATCTGTTCCATTCTCAAAGCCCTCAATCTCTCTCACGTCATGCATCCTCTTCCTCATAACATGCTGCCATATGTTTTTTAGCTCCTTCATTCGTATTGGTTTGAGAAGATAATCACATGCTCCATGTTGAACACCTTTCATTACCCTGCTAGTCTCTCCATCCACAGACATCACTGCACCAGTTCATCAAACTTGTCAGTAATAGAACAATCCAATGCATCAGTTCAAAGAAAGGGATCAAGAAAGGTAACTTACTTATCACGGGAAGATCCATCTCCAATCCAACATGTTCAAGAAGTTTAAAGCCGTCCATGTCAGGCATGTTGACATCACTAATGACAATATCAAATCCATCCTTTCTCTCACGAAGCAACTTCAAAGCCTCTCGGGCAAGTGTGCATGTAGTCACTAAACAGCATCAGAAAGATGAAACATCAGACAGGAATCTGATCGTGAAAATATTAAATTGCAATCAATGTACACTGTTTTTACTTGATGAAGCAGATTTTGTCAGAAGGGATCAACAAATGTCCTCGTGCAAATATACTGATAGAACTTTGTCTTCGTCAGATATGATGAATACAAGTTGGATACACCTTTTCAAGGTTGACATAGATGAAAAATTACAACAAACATGGCAAAAGCCAGTGAGGCAAGGGATTTCACAGCAGAAAAGTATGAAACAGTACATAGCCTGAGTATCAACGACAGTCACAAATCAGGGTCTAGGAAATCCACATGTATGGAGGCATACCCCAAGTAAGCAGCGCTCACACATACTTACAGAGACAAAAAAATAAAAAGAAGGTACATATTTGACAAGAAAAAGAAATTCTGAGACGAGGTTCAGTATTGGTCCACATGGTCTGCTTGAACCCTACACATATATGATAGCTAAATCACTGATTTACATTTGACTACGATTCTCAACCTATGCGGAAAAGGTGCATCTATGCAGCCCCCTGCAGTATGGTAGAGAGGCAAGCACTTCATCTATGTAAGAGGGATCTGACAACATGTAGCCCTGCTCATTCAGCAAGTTTCATCTGCTTTGGCTTGTCAGCATAATTTTCAACTTGATGTCTATAGTTGTCCAATTGCTAGTCCTAAACGCAAGGGCAATTAATTTCTACACCAGAAAACTCACACTTGAGGAAAAACTACCAAATAGCTCCATGATACTATGATTATAATCTAACATTGCAGGTAATCCAATTAGTGAAGTAATTCTTGATCAGATAAACAAAACGATTCGAATAAGCGAAAAGAGATCCTTCTTTTGAAATTGTCTTCTAGAACTAGGAACATAACAAAACTAAATATGACAAATCAGTCCTTTTAACCTTGCTAGCTCCACAACACTTGAAGATGCTTGGTTCACTCAGTTAAAGCAACAAAGAATCAATTCCAGAATATCAGAAAGGAAAAACTAATTCAATGAATTCTACAAAGAGAGCAATTCCCGCTCGAAGCATCATGGGAAGTGACAAGTGCTGCACGAAAAGACTATAGCTTGATCTGTTTCACTAGGAATTTTGCCATTACAGGACTAAATTTACTTGCCAACCCACGTCCCAATTCCGAAGCCAATATTATCCATTATGAGCTAGAACTCATGTGAATCATCACATCAACATATCTCCAACACTTTGTTTTGGGATTCTTTTGAAATTTATTGCCCACAAAGCCTGATATAGCACCATAATAAACCTATTTCTCCAACTGGCGCTTTACCCTTTTGATTAAGTTGGTTCCTTCACATATACAGTTCTAAAGGATTACAACAAAAAGAGACTCCATGGCATAAAGGATCACATAACACTTTTGATGCATCATTCTCGCATGATACTTAGAACCTCTACTAACACCAACTGAGGTTTGACTCATAACCTTAAAATTAATGATCCAACAAGACACAATTGATTGCAACAGGACAATTAGATCCCAGACAACTGTCCTATTTCAGAGTACGGGCACGGCAAATAAACCAAGAAAAAGGGGATAATAACAACATGGGCAGTTAAGAACAGCGCTCATTCAAGCATTTCTGCAAACATATGGAGCTCAAATGCAAAAAAAAAATTGAAGATAGGCATAGGTCATAAATGAAAACAGCATAAAGATATGAACTTTAACCTTCATAAGAGCACTTTTTGAGCATCTTCTCAAGTATTTTCAACCATGCGAGATCATCATCAACCACCAGCACCCTGAGGCCCGCAGGAAACATCTCACGCCTTGGCGATGAAAACCCAGTTTGCATCACCATCTAGAGAGAGAAATAGAGGGAGGGAGTCAGTGAGAGGAGAGAGAAACAACCGAGTGATACAGTCTCACGTGAGTTTGAGACGCAAACTCAAATAGTTGGACAGCGAGAGTGGAGAATATAAAAGGTGGGAAATTATTGGGGGCTTTTGTTGTCGCTTTCCAGGGCAAAGCAAAGCTCTATGGGGATGTGCTCAGGTAGTCAGGGGCTTTGCTTGAACCTTCTTAGGGAAAAAGGCACAATAACAAATATAGAAGAGAAGGCAACTCTCTACTTCACAAGGTGTCAAGTAAGTTTAGTGACAGATTTAGATATTCAGGATAGAGTTATTTGTTTATTCATATCATTATTATTATGCACTATTTTTTAAAAAATCATCTAATATGCATTATACTAGTTTACTTTCTATAGAGTATAGATATTTTATCTTGTATTTTTTTTTTTTTTTACTGAAGGTTCCATTTTATACTTCTACATTAGCGAACTTGATACGCAATAATAATGTACACTACTTTTTTACTGAAAGAAAAATGATAGTCAGCTACTTGTTTGTTTTTTGTGATTTTTCGTATTTTGAATTTGATATATAAATTGTGCTAAAATCGTAAAATGTTATAATTATATATTATATACCATTTACTAAAGTCATTTGTTGTGTGACAAGTCGTCAAAATCAAATAATAAAACCCCCACAAAAAAATCAACATGAGGCAAAGGCAATGACGTGAACATGCCAAGATATGAAATAAAACTATAAATAATTCAGTAGATTTTTTTTGCATATTTAATTTTATTTTATTTTTCTATCAATTTCAACCTCATCATAAAGGTAGTTTTTATAATTAAAAATATTATATACTATGTAAACTGTGTATGATGAGAGGGTGTCTATAACTTTTTAACGCAATAGATTTTTTTTTTTTTTTTGGGTAGGGGTGTACATGGAAACCCCACCCCATCAAATAGATCCGCCCTTTAAACTTGCATTTGCATATATGATGCCATAAAGCATCTCTACTCTGAGCTTCAAAGTTTGAAATTTCATACTCTCATATCATCAAAAATTTTATTTTTTGAAACTTAAATTCTATCATTTCAACCCACAAAACTCCGATTTGGATCATCTAATAGAAATATTTATCATGTACGTACTTCATAACATACAACCTTTTCTTATAACCACTTAAACAATATTTTTAAGAAAAGAAAGAAAAAAACATAAAAAGTTCACAAAAAGACAGAGAAAGATGGAACTCGAGATTAAACGACAATCTGTTCCTTCCCCACATGTCGCTCCGCACAATAGACGTGTTGCAACAACAAACTTAGAGCACTGGCAGCGGTGCCTCGCGTGGAAACATGTGGGGCCCGCGTGTGACATGCATGGCAAGGGAAAGCTGGCAGCGGGAGGGAAATGCGTGGGGCACGCGGGATGCCTTGCCCAGGCGTTCCTTCCCCCATTTCTCTCCTTTTTGTCTTTTTGTGATTTTTTTAATTATTTGTTTTTGTTTTTTCTTTTTTTGAGTTAATTTATAATTTTTAAATAATTTAAAAAATAGGTTGTGTGTTATGAGGTGGGTCCATGATAAATATTTTTATTGGATGATTAAAATTGAGTTTCATAGGTTGAAGAAGTGATAGAATGCAAGTTTCAAGATTGTGAAACTTTTACTGACGTGGCATGCCAGAGTTTCAAAATCTGAAACTCCACTGGAAATGCTCTTAGAATGCATGCCCCGCAAGCTGGAACTCGAGGCATGTGCCACGGTTGCTCTTTAAGACATTACACTTGTATTTATGGTATATGTATGTAATTTGATACCATGGTATATTTGGATATAATAAAATGACATGTTTGGATATGCCTTATTTTAATTCAAGTGCGTCTTGGATCGATGTCAGCATTAATCATCTCCAAAGAACATATTTTACTGTGAGCTAATTGTGCTTGCTTTCGTTTAATCTGTCTCCTATTATTAGGTGATACATCTTAATTGTTGCAAGTGTAGGTTTCGATGAACATTTGGTGTATCTATTTCTAAGTCAACATCAAGGTAATATGGTTACTTGTAGTAGCAAAGTCAACTTATAAAAAATAGCGATGTTTTAAATCGGAGTACTTTATCAAATGATCTCTTATCTATATGTAAACTAACATAATTTTTTTATCGAGTCTAATCAACTCATAACTAACAGAAGTTTTAACAGCCCGTTAATTTCACAACCTATGATAGCTCTTTCGGAATCCTCCCATCCCCTCCCACTAACCGCCATACATCATCACTTGTGGAACCCCATACTTGGACGTTGAACCCCACTTAATGGATGGCGTTTCAACAAACACAAAATGTCTCATTTTTCTTTCATTTCTATTTAATTGTTCTCTAGCAATTGATTGGTGGAGATGTCCATTTGCAGCTCTAAACTGGCAATTCTTGTGGGAAAACCTCCACATTATGGGCATGTTCTTCTAGTTGGTAAATTAGGATTGATAAAATGGTGAAGTTGGTTGACGTGGGTTAAAGTGGTTTAAAGTTGGTATTTTTTGTTGAAGTGGGTTAAAATAGATTGAAGTTGGTTAAAGTGGGCTGAAGTTGGTATATTTGTTGAAGTTAATTAAAATAGTGAGAATAAAATTTTGAAGGAGGTGGGCTAAAATGGATTGAAGTTGATATTTTTATTGAAGTTGGTTAAAGTTGATAAATTGAAAAATATCAACGAAAAGAACAAGCCCTACATAGTACGTATATAAGGTATTAACCTTATGAAGTTGAATTGTGTCACATAATAACTAATTCTAAGTTTTAGAATCAAATTTTTACTATTTTATTAACCTTTCTGACTTTTTGAAAGGACGAACGTACACATTTTTGGAATGTCAATCGATCAAAAATTACGAAGTCGGACAACTCTATAGTGCGGGGCTAGATCCCTTGTTGCATGGCTATAATGCAGCAATTCCAAATGATCTATCATTAGAGTTGACAAAGCTGATATGACATGATTATCAACCCGAAACTGACATAAAATTAAGTGGGTTTGGCCGTTTGGGTATAAGTTTTCTGCCGGTTTTGTTAAATGGGTTGAAACGTTCGTCTCGTTTAATTAAATGAGTTAGGATCGGGTTAAGATTCTCGATACAAAAACAATACCTATTTAACCCGTTTAATTAAATGGGTTAAACAAGCCAATTCATTTTTCATTTGTCATTTATTCATTTACCTATTTATTAGACAATTAAGAATACAAAATTTTTTAAAAAGTGTGAATTATTATGGACTTGGAGAGTTTTAGAAATTAATTGTTTAATATGATGTGTGAACTTAATTTTTAATGCTATATAATTACGTGTTAGTTGAAAATGTTGAATGCATAAGTGGGTGATTAAATGGTTGAATTCGTCATGTTTATCTTAAATGAGTAACACGGGTTCTCCCATTTAAAAATTAAATTAGTACATGTCACGGTTTTTCCAACCTGTTTAATAAACGGGTCAGGTTCAAGTCGACAAATTCTCAACCCTTTTAAGTTCGACACGAGTATAAACCTAATTCAACCTGACTTATTATCTAGCTCTACCTATTGCAGATCGAAATTAAGAAGAAAAGTGGAGTTTAAGATACTAATTTCAATCCACTTCAACAAAAAAATTTAATCTACTTCAATTTATTTCTATCAATTTTAATCAATATCACTCATTTACCAACTTAAATTTTTCAATGAAAAAAACAAACCTTTTGAAAATGAGTAAAAAAAGTGAAATAATAGTAGAAGTTAATATTCCCCCCCCCCCGCCCCAAAAAAAAAAAAAGCAAAATCCCTTAGTGAAAGCAAAATGAGATTAGACCACTAATCAAGTACACCTCAAAAGTAAGGCTGCACCATCCAATCACAGAATAATTTGGACAGAGAAAAAGTAATGTCTGTGAGGCGGGATTAGTGACCTGACAATGCAATGCTGTCGCTATACCATAGGGGAGAAGGAGTTGGTGGATTTTAAGCTTTTTCAATCAGAAATTAGTAATATCAAAATATGCCAAGTGGAGATTGAAAGTTGATTCTAACGCCAATCTCTAGCCAATTAATTTAAAATTTTCATCTTAGGCCGTATTCGACAATAATATTATAGATAGTATTAAGTATTTTGACCAGGTCAATATACAATTAGCTAATTTTTAGTGTTCGATAAACTAATATTTTGACTAGTATTTCAAGTAGCGTTTAGTGTTTTAAGCAGCGTTTTTGAAAAGCTAATAGTATTAATGTTTGACATTTAAAAGTAGCATTTCATATTTTTTAGCCAAAAAATATCCTTTAAAAGTTTTATCTTTGGAAATTATCTATATCCTTTTATGTCAATTTATATTAATCAGTTGATATAATAGCTAAATTTACCGAACATATTTGTTTCAACCGCTAATTTAAACAGCTATCTGGTAACAGCTAAGTTAAAGGCGGTATCCGCTATCCAAACAGCTATCCGCTATCTGAACCATTATCTACTACCTAAATAGTTAATTTTGCCGAACAGGGCCTTATTTGCATTTTTTTTCAACTTATAGTAAATATTTGTTATTAATATTTAGTGTATTATATCACAAGTAAATAAAATTTAGTTTCATTGGCACAATTCAGTATATTTCAGTATATTGTTAAAAAAGTATATTTCAGTATAATTCAACACAATTTAGTAATTGTAAAATTATTTAATTGATTAGATTGTAATTAAAACTAAATCACCTATTCTTTATCAATAATTTTACTTATTTTATTAATGAATATATTTATTATTTTAACAAAATAAAATATTTCACACTTTTAAGTATAACATAAAAATATTAATATTATTATATTCATAAAAATACATATTTTTTGATAAATTATTACGCTATATAAATACATAGATTTGTCATAAATTATGTAAAAATTGCATACTTATTCTAAGAATGTAATTAAAACCGAAAGACGAATTCTTTTTAAAAAATATTGCTAGTCATAAATTAATAATTTTATTACCAAATTTTATAACCAATATATTCTTATATTTGATTTTTGCCTTAAGAATGTAAAAATTATGTAAAAATCGCATACTTATTCTGAGAATGTAATTAAAACTAAAAGATAATTTTTTTTAAAAATATGGCTAATCATATCACCAACTTTTATATCCAATAAATTATTATATCTAATTTTACACTATTCTTGATTTTTTTTAAAAAAAATTAGCTATCTCATTCTCCTCCTGACAACCCACTGACAAATAAAAATTATTTTATTGTACATAATTCAACCCTTATCATTTACTACATTATCTACTAGTAATGTCGACTTCTAGTTTACTAATAATTATCCAAGATGTGTGTTCTAGGTATTTCTAATTATAATTTTTTAAAATTTAATTAATTTTACAATCCATCACTAAGGATATATACATGAAATTATTGTTAATAATAGCAACTATAAACTGAACATATATTCTCAAATTATTTGTACATTATACATGTCATTTTTAAAAAAGTCATTTAAAACTTAATTTACAACAATTATAGCATATAAAATATAACTGATTGAAAAAATGATCATATTCTACCATAACATAAATAAATATGTATTTACAAGTGCTCATTTTAGGTGTACACAATAGTCATGCAACCATCTAAATATACTTTCATGCTTAATTACAAGTAGCCCTCATCATGTAAACTCATTCAGCATGTTTAATCATGTTTCAACATGAATCAGTATATTTCAATCTAATTCACCATATTTTACCAATAAGTGCCAACAAGTATTTATCATAAGTTGGAAAAAAAAATGTCCTATATGTGACTTTAATTTAACAATAATCGAAGTTCATACAACGAGGAGCATATTTGAGTTTAATTATGCATGGAAATGAGGTGGCATATATTTAGATTTCCCCAAAATTTTGAAGGAAATGTATACATTGAATGTCCTTTTTTTTGGGTTCTTATTGGATATTAACATCTTATTTTAGCATTAAATCAGTTAATTTAAAATTCCTTAATATAAGTTAACTTAATTGTTAAAATTGTTTAGAATAGGTACCAAATTTAGATTCAAGAGTTCTGTCTTCTGTGTTCTTTTTTGTATTAAAAAATTTAAAAACTTATCACCTTAGCAGATTTTATTTTTAAAAAATAGTTAGGACTAATCATGAGTCTATCATCTAGGAGTATCAATTATAAAGACAATGGGGAAAGATGGACCCATGATGACTCCATGGATGAGGTATGAAGCATGAAGAATTATGAACCCTAATAAGTGATAATTTTGATGATTGTTCTTTGAGGTATTGATCTATGTTGCCGATGTCTATTGGATGTTACTTTAAGAACATGTTCTTAATATACATGTCGTCTATTAAGCCACATAAATATTATTTGAAAAGTACAAATGTTGCTATTATTTTGATCATATAGTGCTTAGCTGAGTGACACTCAACTAAATTTTTTTAAAGGTGTTTAATTTCTTTTTTAAAAAGATGTCCTTTCTCTTAAAAGCGCATCTCTAACTCCTTGACCGGCAAGTACTTAACATTTGTGCTCCACATTGCAAAATGCATTCATGTTCACAGACATTTTGTTTTGGGTGATGTCATTTTAATTGAAAGTTTAAGCACAATTGCAGCACCCTCTACTCAACCCTTTTAGATTGGACAAGAGTTAATTAATCTATTACGTGAACTAAAATGCTAATTAATTAAGTAATTACTAACATTGCTTAATTAATGAGGCTTTTACTTTTAGTTTAGAATAAAAGAGTTGAGGGAGGATCTTCAAGGCATAACCTCTTGAAAGTTTTTTTCCCCTTTAATATATAAATAGGGGAGAGAGAGAGGGAGAGAGCTTTCAACCCAATCAGCTCTTTGGGGAGGGGGGGGGGGATGCCCATTAACAAAGTTTTCTTTATCATTAAAAAAAAGGATAATCATATGGCATGGACACTTAAATTAAAAAATAAAAGAAAAGGTGCGCTCCACGCAACTTCATAGAAAGTGGATGTTTCTTTTCTTTAATTTAATCAAAAGCAAAGGTTTTTTTTTTTTTTAAAGAAAAAATAACCAATGTACGTATTTTTCTCCATGATTTTGATGGTCACAGTATTTGATGCCTCAAGTGTCCCCCTCTATGCCTATTTGCTAAATTATTTCATTTCCATTACAAAGACATATATAATTGTACTTAACTTGATAGAAGATGCTAGACAATCTAATGTATTGGGTCTGGAATATTCCAAGCTCTTCCGTGTCATTTTGCAATGATTTAGCCATCCATTATAATATATGTACTCAAAAAAAACCCTAATTGTATGACAATTAGTGTCCCATAATTATTTTTTTTTTTCGGCCTTGAATCCTCTATTTCAATAGAGTCGAACTACTATTGATCCAATAAGAAGTAGAGCTCTCTTATCATAAATTTTCTCCAGTCACAAAACTCAAATCCGAAACTTTGCTTAAGGGAAACAAGTGTCAAACTACTTGAACCAACATGTGCTGATAACTGGATACGAAGTTAACAAATAAAAAAATGACCGATTAACAACTTATATAATTGATTATAAACCTAACTCCCTATTAGTTCCCTTTACAACTTAAAAAAGCCTAACTAACAAGAAGTATAAATTCTTAGCATACACTTTGAAAATACAACATTAGAAAATGCACATTGGTAATAAAATTTAAGTTATTTGATCACCCTTTTGTTTTTAAGTCGTATTTGGATGAGTCGATTTACACCCTTTATTTGACAAACTAAACAAATATTTTTTCGAAATAAAATTGGACTTTTAGAATTTAATTATCTAAACTTTAGGTGTGGTGGAAACTAATAATCTCTTTAGAAAGCCACCAGTGCCCTGAACTTTGAATGTATTTATTTTCAATAGTACACCCGTCATTTTAAAATGTTTAGGCAATTTAAACTTAAATGAATCTAAGCACTTTGATTTTCATATGTTTGTTTTGTTTTACAAGAGATTATATCATCTGAAATGGCCTCAAAAATACAATCTAAAATGACATATACTACTGAACTGAAATACACTCAAAGTTAAGAGAATTGACACTATTTTTCAATGTCAGATTATTGACTTTCACCACCCCAAAGTTCAGATTATTATATTCCGAAAATCCAAATAAATCCTTGGCTTTCATTACTTGTTTTATTAGAAAAAACAGAACTTGATAGAGAGTAATAAATATTTCGTAAGAGGAACTCATTCTCATGGCAAAAGATTGTTACATCATGCGAATGCTCTATGAAAATCGTCTGAATTTTGCTTTTTCTTTCTTTCTTAGTGTGTCATATCAAAAATGATGAGAAAATTAAGAAAACATTACATTTTCATGGAATATTTTACACCATATTTGTTGTTAGTTAGTCTTAAAACAGTAGCTTTTTTTTAAAAAAAAAAAAAATCTTCCTTGTGATGTCTCACTTCCCTCCTCTTTGTGACCAATTAGATTGAAACCTTCGTTCATTCATTCTTTTCTTGTTAAATCACAACTTAATGATAATTTCTCAGTTGATCAGAAATTATAGTGAAATCTTTCTATCTCTCTCTCTCTATATATATACATGTTGAACCTGTTATCTTTGTATGAATTTTGCCCCTATTCATTTTTAATTTACGTGAGAACATGATTAGCTACACTGAAATCTAGATACTTTGAAATCTAAATATTTTGGGCTTTGGGCCTAGTTGACCAAGATTACTAGTTCTTAGGTGGGACTACTGGCTTATTGGCAATGAGCCACCGCCCAATTGTTGTTTCTTGGTCAGAAGACTCTTCTATGTGCACATGCTTCTTTTTCGGAGGGGGTCTTTGGGTCTCTGTTCTCAAAGGAATCGAGCTACTTTTAATTCATAAAAGGGTGAAGCTCTCTCATCATATATTTTTTCTATTCACAAAACTTGAACTCGGAACCTTACTACATGCACATGTGGTTTGCACTATGAACGAATTGATAATTTATTATGATAAGTGATAAGATCGAACATATTTGAAAAAAATTAGATCTCATGAAGAGCTACATGTATCTCTCTTATTGGCGACAAAGGGAGCTTATATAGTTCCCTCTCCCCCCCCCCCCAAAAAAAAAACCCCATTTCTTTCTGGTTCAAGATTATCTTGATGGACTTGATGTTAGAAAAAGAAACAGATAAGGGGATCAACCTCAGACCTAACCCAAGTATCTTTAAGGTGACATCTGATAGAGCATACGGGTTTTTTGATAGAGCATAACAGAGAACTTCCTTAATCTTTCCAAAACTACAGAGAAGGAATAAGATGAAGGGAGAGACATGGAGTTTGCATATTATTCCTATGGCCTTAAAATAGGGATTAATCCTTGAATTTTAGCTAGCTAATCTTATCTATCTTGGTAGTTAACGGGATGGGATCGTTTAACCTCCAACAACGTTAAACTCGAATAATCCAATGTTCATCGTTCAGTAAGATCTTGCAAGCATCGACGAGATGAAAATGGGGATGAGTTGTCACAGTCGATCTTTTTGTTTAACCAGCCCTCAATCAACATGGAATCCACGTAAACTTCCAACGTCTTAATGCGAAAGGAACTAGAGCTCACCCAGCTAGTTCAACTCTAAACCTCTTCTCAAGGACATCAACTCAGCGTTGGCTGCATTGCAAGTGCCAAAGTTTCAGAGAAAGCATCAACAAACCCACTCCACTGACCCCTCAAAATACCATCGTACACCCTACGCCTGCATATCAAGCGTCAAATGCACAAAATAAAGTGTCCAAAGCCTCCAACTGTAAGTAAGCCATTTTAACATAACTATTTATACAATATGAGTTTTCCCTATGTTCTCCGTACCTAGTAGGTAGTTACCTAGGATAAAACCCCAATATAAAATAGCACTTCCTAATTCTACAAGTACAAACTATTCAGCGCTCAATAAACCTATTTAATACGTTCATTGGTTAAGTTAATTGGTAAAATACTTAAGAGTTGTTACTAAATACTTGAATTTAAATTGCATAGATATATTAACCTTTCTGCCTCACTTAACCCCCACCAAACAGATACGAGATTCTGACTTGAAGACGGCTCGCAACATTCTTCCCTGTGAGTTGTGAGCCGTGACACATTGCATAGATAAAGTGTAGTAAATACTCTGCGATTAATATTGGTGGAAAATAAAGAAACGTGGTTCTCACTGAGGCAGGACGTAAAAGACATTTTCTACGTTTAGAGGGGAAAAAAGTTTAATAAAACATAATCATGCTATATTGGGCGTGTGGTTGCTGGGCTGCTCCATCAAGCCTTTGGCAGATGGCACAAAATATATGCCCTTGAAGACCAAAACGACAGCCCATATGATTATTCACTGGAATCCATTACCATTGGCCCAATTCTACAACCACCGGCCCAAATAGGCCTTAATTATCAGCGCCCCTCCCCCCCCCGGCCTTAATTTTTTAATGGTAAAATAAACTGTTCAATGAGGAGCTTTTTCACTCATGGAGACGGTTAACGTAAGAGGAATGCTGTTAATCATAATCGAAAATTAAATGGAAGTTCTCAAGCGAAAAAGATAGGTTCAATTCAATTAGACTCCTTTCGTATCGATTTTTTAATTATTCTTCAAGATACATATGCCAGTAAAAAAAATTAAAATAAAATAGGCAATTATTCAAATAGAATAAGCAAAAGTAGTTGGACTAAGAAAACAAGCAACCCAGTTGATCTCACAAAATTAAAGGTAGTGGAGATTGTAGACGCCTTCACAAATGGGGACAGTCTGCAATTAAGAGTAGACCCCGTCATCCGCACTGAGATTTTACTTCACCGGCAAATCCCTCCCGACGGATGAGTAAAACTGAACCTAGATGGAGCTTCAAAAGGGAACCCAGGCGCTACAGGTGGAGGAAGCGTCTTCAGGGATCCTCTAGGGAATTGGTTAGTGGGTTTCTCTGTGAACCTAGGCCGGTGTACTTCGGTAAGGCTGAATTGTTATCCCTCCTCCATGTACTGAGAATTGCCAAAACAAAGGGCTTTGGAAGAGTCATTAGATGCATGAATTCTCAACTTGTGGTAGAGACATTGAAGACACCAGCCATGAAGAATCATGCTTACTTCTGCATCCTTAATGAGTGCCAGAATCTGGTCCAAAATGATGACTGGAATGTCCAAGTCAATCACTGCTTCAGGGAGGCAAACAAAGTGGCTAATTTGCTAACATTGGTGTACCAAGCTATGAGTCTAGTTTTATATGATTGGCCCCCTCCTGCGTTGTATCAAATCCTTTTTGAGGATTTAGCTAGTGTGGCATGCACACGAACTGTTAGAAGTTAATAAAGTTGCTGATTAGGGGCTTGGCCCCTCTTGAGAACCCCAAAAAAAAAAGAAAAAAGAAACCCATAAATAAATCCATCTATGTATGAAAAAGAAAGTCTAATATCTTGAAACAAGTTATCCTTCAACATGTTTCCATGATCGCGTATATAATCACTTTTCTAATATAGTAAACTTCCTTAAAAAACCATTTAACAAATCGTCCTTCAATAGATTCTGAAAATACTTCTACCTAAAACTAGGAATCACTTACACAAATTCAGTGAATAAACTCAAAGAATTGAAAGGCAAAGGGACGGATGACTCAAACAAAGAGGAATACAATTTCCCCACAAAGATAATGGGAGGACAAATGACGGGGATTCTTTGGGTCATAGATGCCATACCATTCATTTTGGACCATTAACTCCAAAAAGACAAGGAATCAAACGGCAGTTGGCTTGGCAGTCAAAAGCCACCACGGTACCTTGTAGATTTATTTGGTTGCCCTCCTCACATTATTATTCTTCATGATTTTGTCTTTTGATCCATCAAAGGAAAAGATGGGCTATGCAACCTTAGCTTACAGTAATGGTTTTGAAATCAGACAAACTTTCACATAATTCAAGTTTGCTTGAAGATTTGTGTGGATGCAATTGATGAAAGGGAAAGAGCCGAAGAGGTTGAGAAGTAGACACGTCAAGAGATTTTAAAACTCGACTAAATGTAGCTTAGAATAAATTGTGTTATTAAAAGTCCAAGTATCCAAATGTAGACATATCTTCAGGTATCAAACTTGTCTATTTTTTTAAGATTTGTTTAAAATGATGTATTCAACGTCTAAATATGTACAAAATAAAGCAGTTGAACGTCTGAAGAAGAAAAACTACGTTTTCCAGTTATATTAGTAGTATTAGAGATAACGTAAGGCAACCCCAACACGAATTCATCAGATTATTGTGTTGGGAGAACCCAAGGATCAGATCAGTACATAACATGTATACAACAGCTTGACGTTCCCTCATCTAGATTGTAAAACACAGATGTGGATGTCAAGCATACCCCAACTTGCTCCTACATTTAAGTTATATATGGATACCCCTAACAAGAAGCCATCTTATTCCCCATAGAGTAGTCTAAACCAACTTTCTCTCAATTTCGAGCACAAGGGGTGTTAGAATATCCCTATAGATCAAGACATTTTTTCGTCATAGATTGTTTGTACATCTCCTAATGCCAGACACTATGTACAATCAAAGATCGGCTCGTTTGACTATGTACTGCTTGCACTGTTTCTTCCTAGATCATATCATGTAATCATGTACGAAGAAATGGGTATCGGGTGCTACGAGTGGCAGGCTTTCGATGTACATGTAGAAACGGCTTAGGCTCTCTCTGGCAATGGTGATTGGATCCACCACCTCATGATAGTCGCTAGTAAGAACCCACAAGTCTTTAGAACTAACCCTCTTTAGGCTTCCCCGGCAGAATGGGCAAGACCGCGACCTAGAATTCCTGCCATTCAAGTTTAAGTAATGTTAGTATCAGCTATCTTAACCGGCAAAGTCTGTGAAATTAACACTAGATATCCAAGTTCAAACCCCGCGTACAACATTTGGGATGAAATGTGGACATACCAGTCATGAAAACATCGGATGCACAGGCAATGTCCACAGGTGGGCAGCACCATCTTGGTGCCGGGTTCCATACAAATCCCACACTCATCATCTCTATCGAAATCCTTATCAAACATCCTCCTCTTCTCATCTACTCTCTTTCGAGACAGAATGTCTGTACTTCGAGCTGATCTTTTGCTCTTTTCATCGAAGTCAATTAGGTTACCTTCTAGCTGCCTAAGTGATGGGTATATCACAGCTGCAAGTAAATAGTTTTCAACGAACATTCCAAGTTCAATGTCTGATTCAGACACAAAAGAAGACAACAACAATAAAGATGAACGATCATTTGATAGTACCGTAGAATTCCCTCAAAGTGGCCCTTTTTTCCTGGGAAGACATTGTTGGCGTTCCATCAACATATACCTAATCAAAGAGTAGGTATTCACAATGTCATCTCCATATCAAAGGTGAAACAATCGCGCGTTTTGTTCATTTTATCATAACGTAAAATTTCACAACCCATTAATCTTCTAAATTCAACAATCTCAGGAAAAAACAACATCACCACTCCCGACGTGGGTCTCGCTTTTATACGATCTGGGAGACACAAATGTAGATAGCCTTACCCTTGCAAGTATTCCACAAGCAGAGAGACTGATTCTGGGAGAATCTTTTTTTGGGGGGGAACAGAAGTGGCAGATTTTCAAAAAGGACAAGCAATATAGGATAGGTGAATGTGTGAGCCCACCTTGTGTACTAAAATGTGATGCAAACCCAAAAAATTAGGGAGGGCATCTGTACAAGTATAGTCCATCCATTCTATCAAGTATAGAAGAAAAGGAGCCAATGGGCTGCAAGATAATCTCATTTGAACATAATCACCACAGTAATCTCTTGGAAGAGAAGATGCCCTGATGAAAAGTACAAACACCCAAAACTTGTTCAAAACAGGGGAAGAAATTAAGACCCACCAAAATGGGGAAAAACTGTTCATGAAAAACAATGACTTCATAGAAATAACAAATTATAATTATGAATAATGAATTGGGAAAAACTCACAGGGTATTGGCATGTTGTATATCAGCTTCTAGAGCTTTGATTGATTCTCTGTAAGATGATCTTGTAGGTTGCTTTTGCCACATATGTTCTGCTCTTACTTATTCAGAAGGAAGATGAATGGATGGAGGGTTTAGGAGAGAGATATCCGGGGAGAATGTTTTGGAGATAGAGACTAAGGTTGGGGGAGGTGACTTCTTAAAAGGAGTTGTTATTAAATGACATAAGATAAACCCACTTGCTTGCTATTCAAACCTTTCCCCCCTCCAAGGAAAGAAAAGGATGCCTTCTTTTAAATTTCTCTTTGGGCCTGTGCCTTAATCAACCTCCTATGAGTTGAATTGATTTCTATCTTAGATTTGATAAATGGGACGTTTGTTTTGAGATAATTTCAATTGCAGTGGTATTCATATCAATGAAATCCTTGTTCGGTGTAGATGAAGAATTAATTGACTTTGAATAAACTTATCTTCGAGTTACAATTCTACCCTAATTCGATATAATCGAATCAAGTCAATTGAGATCCAAATAAAATTCAATTTTCGTTCTCAAACTAGATAAGAAATCCGTCAAATATGACTCGGTTTTGTCATATCCAATTGTTTTGAAACTTGCTCTGTTGGACATTTGATTTTTTTTGATATCTTTATGTAAAAGTCATGTTTTTGAAATATCAAACTGTTGGGTGTCAACTATCAAGTTGTAGAAGAAAGCAATAATTAATAAAAGAAATCATAGCTATGCAAAGACTTTTCTATATAAAAATCAATTTATCAACTACCCCCCCCCCCCCCCCCCCAAAAAAAAAGAAAAAGAATTAGATCAATAAATGGATGACAGAGATGAATCTGTGAGTTTGGACCACCTCTCCCGTTGTGTTACCTAACCAACCATTGTTTTTGTACAAATGTGGGTAAGTACCATCGGATTTTGAGCTTTTTAGGGGACATATTATTAGCGTGGAGAGAAAGTCTGACTTAATACAATAATACGACTCGAACTCGAATTGAAGTTACTGAGAGAAACACGAATCTGATATGAACAAAATCGATTTCGACCTAAAGTCAACACGATTTGACCGTTTAGCTTCAAAATATGTTGTTTTCAATTTTAAGTAAATCTAAATTATTTTCAAGACTGCACAAAATTAACCCGTTATTAAATGTGGGTCGACTCGAACCGACCTGTTATTCAACTCTACATCTTATGATTCAGTCATCTCACCCAAAAAAAAACCCAAAAAAAAAAGATCAATCATTAATAGCTAAATGCAAGTTGGGCTTTGTTTCTCCCTTGCTGTCTGCCATGGCCCAACATGTTGAAGTGAGTCTACCAAAGAAAAGCCCAGTGGGTCATATTGCAATCGTACACCCAATGAGTTAATAAAGGGGTTTTTTTTGGGGGGGGGGGGGGTTGTTACGCGCATGGCCTCATGGGTGTTGAGGGAAGTATGAGATTGGCTGGAGTTTTTAAAATAGATCAGGTGATATATATTTCCTCTCTTTCAACAAAATTTGTTTTGTCAAGAAAATGAATTTTTAAGGCTACATTATTTAATGCACTATTTTCTACTGATCTTAGAAGAAAAAGAAAATTATTAATACTAATATTAGTGAAAAAAACTTTATTTTATGACTTGATAAAAAAATAGATAAATATTTCGAAACACAGGAAATAATTTAAAGGCGGAGAATTATCTTGTATAATTATCAACGACTTATAAATGGTATTTTTGAGATTTAAGGATTGCATAAGGTTTGAGTTTTCAACCTGCAAAATAGAGGAGCATATTTTTGGTGGGTTCTCCCGTGCTCTATACGCCAGAACCCCTTTCTCTCTCTAAACCCATCTTCACATTTGTAAACTGGATTTACTGTATGTTTTTAAGACCTCCCAAGCGCCTAACCACCTATGGCTCATGGGGCTCTAGTCACTGGCTGCACCGATGGCATTGGCAACGCCCTCCCTCACCTTTGAACTTGTCTCAAAAGGTCTCAACTTGGTCTTAGTTGGTAGAAACCCTCAAATCCCAACTTCAAATGAGATTTGGGATAAATCTGGGGAGAAAACCCAAATCGAGATCAAAACCATTGTGGTCGACCTTGAGAAAGCCAGCGGAGAGGAGATTAAAGGGCAAGTTAGAAGAGAGATTGAAGGTCTAGATCTTGGGGTACGGTTTTGATTAACAATGCTGGATCAATTAGCCAAAAACTCAGATTCTTCCATGAAAAATAGCAGGGAAGATTGTTTTCACTATTGTTATCTACCTTTTCAGGCACCATTTTTCGTAGCAACAAGGATGATGTCGAACATAATAGATTGGGAATGGTTCTTGGTCTGCTCGCCGGAGAAGTACTGCAAAGCAAGTCTAAGATGGATTGGTTACGATTCTCTCTGCGTACCCAATGCAACCCACACTACACAAGCGTGCGTACTGAGTCTACTATCAAAAAGGGTCCCAACTCAGTTGGTTTTTGATATCAAACTCGGACTACGCAACAGGCTACTACGCCATGAGAAGTCCACCAAGAGTACATAAACCGTATACTATGTAAATATATCTTCTTATATATTTTGTGCAAAGTATGAATTGCGGTTCCTTCAATGCTTGAATAATTACATAAACCCATATTGAATCAAGTAGTCAACCAACATTTGAATTTGTGTGATACATAGTCGTCAATGCAAGCCAAAAAATAGTTAAAGAATCTATTAAATATGAGTTAGCTTCAAATTTTGGAAATTTCACATTTTGTACCTTCAATTTTATTGTAGTATCTATCCGTCAAATTCATGCGTGCTTCTTCAAAGAGTACAATTACTCCTCAGTATATAACTAAATTATAAGATTGGCAATTTCATTTGTTAAGCATTTGAATTCACAAGTTCTTCGGTGAGGTACCATCAGAAGGCACAGACTGATGCGGATTATACTCTGATCATGCCTCTAATCATGGAGGGGCATGTGTCCTCCATCCTTTAATTATGCAAATTGATCACGTTTTGATGTGATGGGTAAGTGGGTAACATAAGAGGAATACTCATTTTTGGTAGCATAAGAGGTATAGCCCCATATGTATATAGTAGAGGTATTTATCCATTAAATTATTTATTCTAGGAGTTTTTATATATATCAATTTAACCTCCTTTTAAAATATAGTTCATTAAATTTATTTATTGTTTAAACCAGGGGATTCCATAGACACCCTAACCCTTCACATAAATCCACCAGTGTGGCTCCTAGTGTTTTTAACTGTTTGTTTGTAATCCTCGGTTGTTATGATTAAATACCCCCCCAAAAAAAAAGCCACTCATGTTGTGCATCAAGTTGTAGAAGAACTGAAGAAGACAATTAAAAAAGAAACTAGAGCTATCAAAGAACGTTCTATATAAGCCGACATAGATTCATTCAAGTGATTTAGCACTTGTTTCCCTCAAGTAAGGTTTTGGATTCGAGTCTTATGAATGGAGATAATTTATGATAAAAAAATTATACCCCTTATTAAACCAGCAGCAACTCGACCCCAATGAAAAAAATCATTTTACCAACTACTCGGCCAAAAAAATGGACGCCCAAAAAGAATTGAACTTGGTGCACTTCTTTGTGTTACATAGTCAACCCTTAGCAAACCTCCCTGGAGTGGGCTTGGCTTCTTATTTGCTGTTTGATAGACTCGGCTTTCAATGTGGACTGAAGTATGGCCCAACATATTGAAGTTAGATTACCGATCAAAGCCCATTCGTTTATTTTGGATGTGGAGAGAGCACACAAACAAGAACCTCTTAAATTCCAGTGTTATGAATAAAAAAAATTTATAATAAAAGTACTCTATTTTTAAATGGACTAGTGGTAGCAAGACTCCAATAAAATCGAGCATGCAAGACCCATCCCCCTCCCCCTTCCCCAAAGAAAACCAAAAAGAAAAAACGAAAGAAGGCCAACTGACACAATCATTAAACAACTTACGGTTTGTTCTTTTTACCGGTAAATCCTAATTTATCAATTTTAATAAACTTCAACCAAATTCATCCCCTTCTCTCTCAAAATTAAGCAACTTCAACCCATCATATTAAAAAAAAAAAAAAATTTACTTCTTCCAACTTCAATCCACTTCTACCAACTTCAACAACTTAATTAATTTCACCTATTTCTCAACCTATATTTTCAACGAAAAGAACAGCCCTTTAGTCATAGTTGTCAATTTAGCATGTAAAATCTTGAAGATGAAGAGAATGAAAGGAGGCGTAAAAACTAAGTGAGAAATTAAAACTTAGGTGCCTTATATCATTTTCATATGTTGGGATATTATGAGATAAACTAAGGATGTATTCGGCAATAGCATTTTGGATAGCGTTTGACATTTTGACCAAATCAACACACTAATCAAATAATTTTTAATGTTCGGTAACATAGTATTTTGGCTAGCATTTCAAGTAACGTTTAGCATTTCAAACAGTGTTTCTAAAAAACTAGTAGTATTAGATATTCAAAAGTAGCGTTTCATATTTTTTGACCAAAAAATATCCTTTGAAAAATTTATCTATATTCTTTTGTGTCAATTTACATTAACCAGTTAGTTCAACAGCTAAATTTACCAAACACATTTGTTTCAACCGCTCATCTAAACAGCTATCTGCTAACAACTAAATTAGAAACGCTATCCGCTACCTAAACAGTAATTCACTAACTGAATTGGTATCAGCTACTTGAACTGTTAATTTTATCGCACAGGGCTAAATATTAGGTATTTTCTAATAACTGTAAAAGTCCAACTCAGGCTTACGTACTAGTTCCATGGCTAGCCTCAACCGCACATCTATAGCACTCTTTTTGGTCCTATGAATACATCACACTGATTGAGAACGTAATTGCTAATTTACTTTTCTGAATTAGTTTAGCTCTCCAAATCTATTGTGGTTCTTTATTGGTTCCCAAATTGATCAAGTTAGCTTGATATATACTGCGGGTGATTTCTTTGTGAAAATTGTTTAGACTCGTATTTTTTTCTCAAATTTTCTTTGAAACTTTAAACAAAAAAAAAATTGGGGGTCTTCAAGGAAAATTGCTTCTACTCTAATGCGAATTTTGACCGTCTCTTTTTCTTTTTTCTTTTTTCTTTTTTTAAAGGGAATACGTAAAACCTAATGTGTGTGAATTTCAAATCTAGGTATCTAAGATAAACTATCAGAAACTTTAATAGTTGAGCTAGTTGATGCACATGTTTTGGTAGTCTCGTAAAAAGAAAGATATGCGTATTGATTAGATCAATTAAGCTCACTGATGAGTTTTTTTTTTTTTTTTTTGGGTTTAAAGTCTACCGAATCTGCTAATAATTTATCATAACCTCCAATCCTTCAACGACGCCTCAACTAGGGGTGAAAAAAACTGGATATCCGGCTCCGAGCCCAGAACCGATGTGGACTTGGCGGGTATGGAACCAGGCTCAATTAGACAGGTTTCAGGACTTGTTATAAAATTTAGTACCTGGTTATAACCGGTTCTTGATAATTTGGACCTGAACCCCAATATTTGGTCAAAATTTAAAGAATTTTGATAAAAAAAAGTAAAAATTATTCTTCAAGTGATGCATCTTTTGTAACGAGACACAACTCCCATCTACCCCAGTTTAACCATTTGTCTTTTTTGCTTTCAATTTATCTCCAACTTATTCTTTATGTATCTCGACCACCATTTGATTTCTTCCTTCAAGCTTTAACTTTTTTCCTTAAGAGCCTTGTTGCTTACTACATATTTGTTTTTATATTATTTTTATAGTTTCCTTATCTTTTTATCTCTATTTCAAGTGAATTAAAATAATTTCTCGGCTTATTGTTTGTTTTGTAATCATGATTTGTAAATTTCTGATTAACATTGTCTCCGATTTTCTAAGTTTATTTTGACGCACATGAATCTTTTTTACCCTTTTTTTTGTATTTAATTTAGCCTCATAACTTAGTTTTTAGGAATTTGGCTTAAGATATGAAATATCGACTTCTTTCAATCCCTCACTCACCTTATTGTATTAAAGGGGAAATGAGAACTTAAAAAATTACTTAGGAACTGGGCATCTAGAATTGGACCCGGGTCTGAAATCGGGTCCAAATTCTAGGACTCGATTCTAACCGGATCTGAATCCGGTTCCTAAAATTTGAACCGAATATCTAGTCCCGCTCAGCCCTAGCCTCAACTGCCAAAACAAAGATTTACCTCCGTTCAGGCCATGCCTTTTCTCCCTTTCCCTGTCTCGAAGACGGCATGCTGAGTTAGTTATAGATTAGTAGGCATTGATCATGGAGAAGAAGTTATCCACACCATCACTTAAGTGAATGCTTCACAACTCGTCCCTGTCTATTAAGCTGTACTTATCATGGCAATATAATTAAATACGTGCTCTGTGGTGTAGTCATGGCTGAAAACAGTCCATATATTTGTATCATTCCTGTTGGTAGAATGGAAACACGTGCATCACTTCAGCTATTTAGGGAGCTAGGTTTGAAAATCATGCACATCCAGATGTAACATAGTATGACCCTGTTTTTTCATTAGTAAATTTCAATTTATCAACTTCAATCCATTTCAACCAACTCAACTCAATTCAATTCACTTTGACGCACTTCTCACTATTTTAACTAACTTCTGCCCATCATATAAAAAAACTTAACCCGTTTCAACATATTTCAACCAACTCAACTCAGTTCAATTAATTTCAACAGACTTATCACTATTTTAACCAACTTTTGCCTATCATATAAAAAAATTCAACTTACTTCAACTCATTTCAACAAAAAAATACTCATTTCATCCCACTTTTATCAATCTCAATCAATTTTACCCATTTTTTAATTCATATTTTCTAATGAAAAGAATATGCCTTAGTTGTAGATAGAATGGTCTTATTCTAACAAATTTTCTGCAACATAACATTTGTCCTTTAGTAGCAAAAGGAAAATCCCAATGACATTTTTATTTGGTCAAAACTTACTTTTACTAATTTGGTTAAAACTTACTTTTAAATAAACAATATAGAGTTAAGATTATATTTTCAACTCAGTTTGAATTTCAGTATATTTAACAAAATCATAATTAAGTATAATCACATTATAATGCAACATCTTTGAAACTAATATAAAATATTAACTATTTAAAGAACGATATGCTGGAATTGTTAGAACCAGTCCCCATCTTCCTCATAGGCTATAGACTAAGTGTTGTAGCCCAATTTAGGGCCCGTTCATTTTTGCGTTTTAAATAGATAGATAGATATAAGGAGATATAAGGAGCTGTAAGAAGCTGTAAGGAGCTGTAAGAAGATGTAAAAAGTTGTCAGAAGATGTAAGGAGCTGTAAGAAGATGTAAGAAGTTGTCAGAAGATGTAAGGAGATGTAAGGAGCCGTAAGGAGATGTAAGAAGCTGTAAGGATAGATGTAAGGAGTTGTTGAATTATTGAAGAGTTGTATAGTATAATTTGTTTTACATTGAACGTTTCGGATGAAAAACAATAATATTGAAATAATATACTTATTGAAAATAAACAATTAATTAAGTTAATTATACAATAATAAAATATATTAATCTTCATAAATTTGGAGAATAAAATTTGATCCACCAAAGATGAATTTTTATATCAATATTAGTTTGATCGAATAAGCAAAATATAACAAAATAAATAATTTTTTTGACGTAATTGAATACAACTCTTCAAATAAATTTATATTTTAAGAAAATAATTTTAAATATAAATAAACATATGGTTAATGTTGTTCCCAAAAAATTTGAAAAATAAACCACTAAAATATTTGGCTTAACATGCATAATATTGTTTTCTCATATAACTAAAATAAACCACTAAAATAAACCATCGACACTCATCTTTACGAATGACAGTGGAGAGAATTTTTGGAGTGTTGAAGGGGAGATGGAAGATATTGGCCAATAGAATGCCGCAAATGAGACTAGAGCAGCAGCTGGAGATAATTGTTTCTTATTGTACCTTATACAATTTTATTATTCTGCATAACAAGCGCATATCAATCTCAGCAAAGGAAACGAATTTGGAACGACCACCAAATGTTCAATTGTATAATGATAGCAACAAAATTGCCATGGATAAACTCAGGGATGAAATTGCCGTAATACTTTTCTCGAATACAGTCTGATAGTTTTCATATATGCTGTAGATAAATATGAATAAAAGCTTTGTATTATGATTTGACAAATATGTTCATCTATGATAATATATATTTCATATTGAAACTCAAATATAATTTACATCGTTATATTATGCTTGTATGTTTTTTTATGTTCATAAGATATTTATAAATTTTTCATATTGGAGATGTAATTTCAAAAGTATGTTCATCTATGATAGTATCAAGAAATATACATATTTTTGTAAAAAATGAATGTTAAAAACTATTAGATGTAAGAAGATGTATGAATGTAAGGAGATATAAGAAGATGTAAGGAGATGTAACAGGATGTAAGAATTATGTTAAGGATGCAAGGAGGTGTAAAAAGATGTAAGAGGTTGTAAGAAAATGTAAACTTTTATTTAAACCTTAAAAAATGCAAAAATAAACGGGGCCTTAAACTAAGAAATACATGACAATATGATTACCCAAAACTACCATACGCTAACTTGAGTAATGTCTACGTATTTTTCCCCTGCCTTGTCTCAATTACTTGTAATTCAGGGGCTCTGAGGAAGCTCCTAGAGAATAACGACTGGCCAAATAACAATTATTAGGTCCGCAATTCACTACTGCGCCAACCGCACGCCGCCCCCCCCCCCCCCCCCCCCCCCCCCCCAAAAAAAAGAGAAAAGAAAAAGGAGAAAACAAACGTTAACGGCCTCAAAAGGAGACAACAAACGTTCACGGCCTAACCTGTCTAGCTACTTGATTTAAATAACAGAATTTTGGTGGGTTTCCCCTGCCTTCCTCCGAAACCCGAACAAGAAAAAAAATAAATAAATAAAATGGCCACTTGGGAAGGTGCCCTCGTTTGGGCCATCTCCGCAATAGGATTCCTTTCTCTCTCCAAAACGATCTTGCAATTTGTAAAATGGGTCTATTGCATGTTTTTAAGACCCCCTAAAAACCTAACGGCCACCTATGGCTCATGGGCTCTGGTCACTGGTTCCACAGATGGTATTGGCAAAGCCCTCACCTTTGAGCTCGCCTCGAAAGGCCTTAACTTGGTCTTAGTCGGTAGGAACCCTCACAAACTCAAATCAACCTCACATGAGATTTTGGATAAATTTGGGAAGAAAAACAAAACCCAGATCAAAGCCATTGCGGTCGACCTTGAGAAAGTTAGTGGGGAAGAGATTGAAGGGAAAATTAGAAGAGAGATTCAAGGGCTAGAAATTGGAGTTTTGATCAACAATGCTGGGTCAGCTGCGGAAGGACCCAGATTCTTCCATGAAAATAGTAGGGAAGATATTGATCGTATTTTGAAGGTGAATATCGGAGGTGTATGTTGGGTTACTAAGGCGGTTCTTCCTGGGATGCTGAAGAGGAAAAAGGGTGCTATTCTTAATATTGGTTCTGGCGCTTCTGCCGTTCTCCCTTCTTTTCCATTTTCTGCCGTTTATGCGGCTACTAAAGCGTAAGTTCTTTGTTCCAGCTCTATTTCGCTTCGATTCAAATATTTCGCTGCCGTGTATATATATATATATATATATATATATATAAAATCCTTTTCTTACACTTGCACAGTTGCACTGTTTGTACTGTTTGTATTGTCTTTTACCAACAGCTCAAACGGTTACTAAATTTGAGGTTAGTGTGTTCATATAATATTTTGCTCGGAATTTCAGTTAATAAAAAAAAGAAAAATCTCCGGTTTTCCAGAAGTCGCGACTTCCTAGTTTTGCTGCTTGTACTTTTACACTTGTTTAATTCGGCATCACAAGTTCACAACCACCATGCATTGATTCAAAAAAAAAAAGAAATGAAAATCAGATTTATTTTGGCCGAGGATGTTTTATTAATTAAAGAGCTTGAAAGCAATTTTCAAATATGTTTATTGAGATTTGAAGTGTCATTTTTAACCTTTAAATCGGTCTTCATGACATATGGTAACTTTAAACTGGCTGGGAACTAAGAATTGTTTGTTAGGTTAGCAAAATTTTATGTTTTTTTTTTCTATTAACGGATGATTTAGATGTATGTTTAATAATTGTTTATATTGTGTCTATAACACTTTCATTTTTTCAGATTATACGTAACTAATAATTGAGAAAAAAAAGGTATGATGGGATAAATATTTTAAGAATAATTTTCAATAGTTTGGGATTAACTTGTAATTATTATTAAGAAATGACCTTTATTTAAAGGTTAAACGCTGGCCATGTTCAGCAAAATTGGATGTTTAGATAGCGGATAATAGTTCAAATAGCGGATAGCTATTTAGGTGACTGATAGCGTTTCTAATTTAACTGTTAGCGGATAACTGTTTAGATGAACGGTTGAATTAAATGTGTTCGGTAAATTTAGCTATTTGGTTAGCTAATTAATGCAAATTAATGTAAAATGATATAGATAATTTTCAAATATGCAATTTTCAAATGATATTTTTTGGGCCAAAAAAAATGAAACACTACTTCTGAATGCCAAAAGCTAATACTGTTAGCCATTCGAAAACGTTGCCTAAAACACTAAATGCTATTTAAAATACTAGTCAAAACACTAGATTATCGAACACCAAAAATTAACTGATTAGTGCATTGACTTCATTAAAATACTAAACGCTATTTAAAACGTTATTACTGAAGACAACTGTTATCCCTAATTCAACGTATTCATTTATAATCCGTGAATAACGCCTACCTGAAGTGGTTGATTAGTTAATCCAAACAAATTTAGAAGTTACTATAAATGTATTTGCCTCACCAAAATGATACCTTCGAAAAATTTATGCGAAACAAAGTATTACCATATGCACATGTTGGCTACATTTCAAGGGCATGTTCTTTTCGTTCGTCTTTTCAATTTACTAACTTCAACAGTTCAACTTACTTTAATCCATTTCAACCTACTTCAATTAAGTTTAATCCACTTTAATAAGAAATACTAACTTTAATATATTTCAACCCACTTTAACTAACTTTAACCAATTTCATTCAAAATTTTATTCTCATTATTTTAATCAACTGTAAAAAATATACCAAAATTTTAATTCACTTCAATCAACTTTATTCAACTTTAACTCATTTTAATAAAAAATATTAATTTTAATTTACTTTAACTCATTTTAATTTATATTAATTAATTTTATTCTTTTATCAATTCTTAATTATCAACGAAAAGAGAAGGCGCTAAATGAGGTTTGGCTAAATTTGTGGGGAAGATGGTGGCTAGCGTGGATGAATTAATGAACTGTACGGCCAGTGATGTGTTATCCACAACTTGTCACATTCATAGAGACGACTGAATTAAACCGTGCCAAATATTCGTTAAGCAGTGCGGCACTTGTCAAGTGCATGTCCTGCGCGTTGTCAGTACTGTAGAATCTGACACACGGAAGCCGACGCTATGGTTTCATATTCTTCCCATAATCCTTAAGGGCCTGTTTTTCTATAGGTATATTAGGATGAATAAAAAATAAAATAAATTAAAATTAGTTAAAATATATTGAAGTGGATTGAATTTTTTATGTAATAAATTAAACTTGGTTAATATAATAAAAGTGGATTGAAGTATGTTAAAGTGAATTGAAGTGCGTTAAGGTTGGTATTTTGAAATTTATACACAAAAAAAACAGACTCCCTAAGTGCCTGTTCTTTTTGTTGGAAAATATAATTTAAGAAATGAGTAAAATTGATTAAGATTGGTAGAAATTGATTAAAGCGAATTTTTTATCGAAGTGGATTGAAGTAGGTCGAAGTGAGTTGAAATTGTTTGAAGTGGGTTGAATTTTTTATATGACAAGTAAAAGTTGATTAACATAGTGAAAAGTGGATTAAAGTTGGTTGAGGTGGGTTGAAGTTGGTTAAAGTGAGTTGAAGTAGGTATTGTTTTATCAAAGTTGATGAATTTGATTGAAGTGGGTTGAAATTGATTAAAATTGATAAATTAGGATTTACTGACTAAAAGAACAGGGCCTAAGGAAAGAAAAAATAATTTAATGACATATAGAAAAAAAATTGAAAAACTTAATAGAATTGTTGGGCTTAAACTCTGCTATTGTTAAATGGATTTTAAACTTTTTAGTTACTCCCTTCATTCCCCCCCCCCCCCAAAAAAAAAACAATGTTCTCTTTGATATTTTGCGATTTTTAGTGTATCATCCGACTATCAATATTATTTAGCAAAATGTATTAGCAAAAATTGTAAGATTATGTTAAAATAAATCTAATGACACTTATTACATATCACAAACCAATAAATATTTTGGCAAAACAATTATCAATACTTTCGATAATTAATTAGATCGTGTCCTCATAGTAAGAATAATGTCTTGAATATGCTTGTCTTCAACTTATGTAACAACAATTTAAATTTGGGTTGTTTGAACTAGACATAGATTTATCCAAATTTTGGATTTGAGGTGTGAACTTTTATTCAAAATCATATCAGAAGACATAATTTAATTTCCCAAAACTACTATAATGATCTAACATTAAGTACGTTGTGCAGGTTTGTTGCCACATTCTCTCTAACGCTTTGTGTAGAATATAAGGAGCATGGAATTGACATCCAATGTCAGGTTTGAGCTCATACATATGTATTGACCGTATTCTAAAATTGAACTCGAATTCTAAAATTCAAACTTTTATAGTTAGGCAAGCATAATTTATGCGTTTTTAGTACTTAAAAATGTAGATACGACAAGATTATTATGGACAAACTAAGGTAATAAATGCACTTCTTAAAATGTATTTTTTAAACTAAGACGATAATAATGGAATGAAACGAACACTATTATCATGGACTTTTTCAGGTACCAATGTACGTGGCAACAAAGATGATATCAAACACAATAGATGGGACTTCGTTCTTTGTTCCCTCGCCGGAGAAGTACAGCAAAGCGAGCGTGAGATGGATTGGTTACGAGTCCCTCTGTATACCCCATTTTGCCCACGCTTTAGAGGCGTATCTGCTGAGCGTAGTGCCTGACTCAGTATTGAACAATGTGGTTTTCCTCTTCAAGCTAAGACTGCGTAACAAAAGACTACGTCAGCTGGAGTCCGCCAAGCCGTATTAGATTTGGTTGGTTTGGTGTGACAGGAGCAATAATAGCATTGCGTGACACAAAGCTGCTAAATCTCGTGAACTTGGCGTTCGATTCTGGCATTTTCTAGGCCATCCAATTGGCCCAATGGAATGCGTCAACACCGTGTACCTGAGTAGTTGATAAATGATGATTGTTCATAAAGTAAGGGTCTTTTAAAACGGGCATTTTAAAAATAGGCCCGCGTACGGTTTCGAAGGGTTTTTTTTTTTTTTTTTTTGGCCCAGGTGTCCCAATTTTATTGTTTTTTCCCCTTCTGTGTTGGTGCAACCCTGCAATCCTTATATAAGACACCAAACAAAACAAGCAGTCAACCTCGGATGTTGAAGTTATGGGCCGCTCACCGTGCTGTTCAAGTATGACAGTGATGTACAACAAGAAAGACACCTATGCACCCCACAAACATTGTTTACAATAGTGTTCGTATTAATGTCGATAGCTATGCCAACAAATGTTATTTGGTGTGTCCTTTACTGTCTCATTTGGTATATCTCTCATTATCTCATTCCGGTTATTCTAGAATGAAATTTTTGTTTATGAGTTATATACGAACGTTTGTACTTAGTTTAATAAGTATTGTATTTCTTTAAAATATTATACCTAGTTAAATTTAGTTTTATGAATGTCGTTATACTAAAGAAATTATTGTGCCTAATTAATATTATATTTAGTATACGTATATATCCAAATAAAACTCAAAATACCCGATGAATGTGGATATGGGGATAGATATTGCAAGCCTGATAGGCATGAATGTGGGTATAAGGACGACTTTTAAAAATACGTATAGATGTAAATAGAACTCTACCCGCTCCGTACCTGACCCACACCAATCCCTAGTGGATGACCAACCCATTTTGCAGTCAATAATTTATCTTTCTTTGGCCCTGCTTCTTTATAGGGCTTCTGATAGTCGATTAGTCTTTATTAGTTTCAAGGATTCGATGGTTGATAGTTACAGACATATCCTTATTTTAGGTATAATAAGAGGTATGACCCTAAACATATAGAATATAGGTATCCATCTATTAAACTATTTATTTTATAAGTCTTCATACATATCGATTTAAACCCCTTCAAAATATAGGTCATTAATTTATTTTTTTTACTAGGTGTGTCCATAGACACCTTATAGAAAAAGTAGGTCTAAATCAATGGCAATAAAATGATAACATGAGCTGTGCTGTGGGAGTACCATTGTCTTGAAAGCGATTTTGGCTCGACTTCATTGTAAATCGAAAACAGTCGTTCGCTTGCTAAGGTCCACACAGTTAGCTTGCTGAATGTGTGCACTCTCGACCAAAAGCTTGGAACACACATGATTACAATTGCCCAGAGCAGAACAGTAGGACAGGAGAAAGTAGAGAATGAGATGAGAGGAGAGGAGATGCTTGGTGTGAGTTGCAGCTGCAGGGGAGCATGGTATTTACACTGAAACATGGAGCTGTTAGGGGTGAGAAAGTTATGGGAACTGCTATGAAGTTGTGGCCGAAAAACAAGGCCACCACTCATGCTATTGAACAGAGTCACTGGCCGTTACTAGAGGGAAAATGGGAAAATAATATGCAAGTGTACGTTGGCGGTTACACATCCAACGGATGAAAATATTAAAAGAATTTCCTCCAAAAAATTAATAGATAAGGCCCATAACACACGGCCACGGCCATGCCTGCCCCATACTAGGCTAGGGGCATTCATTGGTCGAAACCTAGACCGTACCGCTTTGGATCGAGGACCGAATAAACGGACCGTAGACCGGACTAAATAAAACTTAGATGGGACCGGACCAAACTGAACAAATCAAATTGATTAGGGGATTTGAAGTTTTCAACTTTTATGGATTAAGCAACCTAAACTAAAATAGAATATCAATAAGTAAGATTTTGGAGCCATTTAGTTATAGTTAAAAATTAAAAGTTTATTTGAGATTAATACTTTATTAGAAAAAGTAGAACTTTTTAGTATATACGGGCCAACAAAATAGTGAGAGACTAGAGAGAGCAAAAAAGTGTGGTGAAAAAGTAATATGCGGGTTGGGAGGTTAGGATAGTTAACAAAAATCAAACCGAAATTTTCAATTTTAGATATATACAGGTTACTTTGCTAACCAGCTAGGTTGATAGTCCATAACTTTTTTATTCGGTCCATGGACCGGCCGAATTTACTCAATTCGAACTAGTTCGGTCAGTTTCAGACCGAATAATGAACACTGCTGCACCAGGCGGTGCGCCTGCACATGTATGGTGTTTACCCTCACCTTACAACACTGCTAAAATCAAGTTCAAAGAAATTCAACAAGTCAAAGAAATAGGAAATAATAAAAACTTCACTAAGAGGTTCTCATCCTCATATGTGGGACAAGGAGTAGAAATAAAAGGAAGCTAATTTTTATCATTACTTCTAATATACCCTAACCCTTCACATAAATCCACCGGTGTAGTCGCTAACGTTTTTAACCGTTTGTATGTAAATTGTAATCTTCAATTGTTATGATTAAATATCCTTTTGCTCCCCCCTCCCCGAAAAAAACTATTTTGTGCATCAAGTCGCGGAAGAACTGACGAAGGCAGTTAAAAAAGAAACCAGAGCTAACAAAGAACGTTCTATAAAAATCATTTTACCAATAACTCAACAAAAAAAATGGACGGCAGAAAAGAATTGATGAACTCGGAGCACGTCTTTGTGTTACCAGATCAACCCCTAGCAAATCTCCTTTTTGTGCCCTGCAGTGGGCTTGGGCTCTGCTTCTTCTTTGCTGTTTGATGGACTCGGCTTTCAACATGGATCGAAGAATGCCCCAACATATTGAAGTTAGATTGCCCATGAAAAGCCCATTAGGTCATGATGGGATGTGAGGGGAGCATACACAAAAGAACGTCTTTAGTTCAACTCCTATAAATAAAGAAAATTTATAATAAAAGAGTTCTATTTTGTAATGGGTTAGCGGCAGCAAGACTCTAGTGAAACGAGCATGTACGACCACCGCCCAAGAAAAGACAAAAAGAAAAAAAGTCTACTAAAATCGCCAAATGGCTTAATCATAGATGTTAATTTACCAGATAAAATCTTCAACATGAAGGGGTTTAAAGGAGGAATAAAAACTAAAAGTTGACTTAGTAATAGGTTACATCATTTTCATTTGTTGGGAAATTATGAGATAAACTAAGTTTTAGGTAGTTTCTAATAACTTTAAGGCTCTGTTTTATCCTTACAAATTTGGTGGAAAGAAAAGTTGAATGGAAAAAAATAGGATAAAAGTGAGTTTTTTTTTCTTGTTTGGACTAACGGAAAATGAAAGAATTTATATAAAAATTTAAATGTTGATGAATTACTTGAATTATGTTGATATCGTCTAAGCATTGTGAAAATTATGGAGGTCAGAAATTCTTTTGGAAACTTTTTCCCAACTTTTCCCACAATTTTATGAGGAAAAATTTTATTACTTGTTTCTAATCATTTTTCTGCCTAATTCTCCTCCATATTTTTTCTTTGTAATTTTTCCGAAACCAAACACAAGAAAAAAATTACTTTCCAATTTTTTTCTAGCTTTCATCAAATTTTTCAAGATCCAAACGAAGTTTAAGGGTCCATTTGGGAGGAGAGTAAGTTAGAGGAGTAAGAGTAAATAAGTGTAAGGATGAGTAGGAGTAAGGGAGAGTAAATAAGAGTAAGTTGCTCACCCTTATTTAGGAGTTTAAGGAGAATAAGGACTAACACTTGTTTGGAAGAATATGAGAGTAAATAAGAGTAAGTAAAAGAATTGACATATATACCCTCACTAAATAGATTGAAATATATTATATTCAGAATCGTGCGGGTGCATATGTAAACTACTCCTTCCTACCCCTCCTTACTCCTCATTACACTCTATTTTGACGTGTAAGAAAATGGAGAGTTGAGGGGAGTAAGGTTACTCTCCCTAACTCCTCCTTATCCTCATTTTCTTAATCCCAAACAAGGGTAAAGGAAAGTACTCACCCTCCCTTAGTTCCCTTTACTCCTCCTTACTCCCCATCCAAACAGATCCTAAAAGTCTAACTATACTTACGTACTAGCTAGTTCCTTGACTAGTCACAGTCCCACCTCTATACAGTTCTTTTTGGTCTATGGAACATAAACAAAGCTCGGTTGCTATCAATATATCACACTGATTGAGATTTGAGAAAATTAATTAATTGCTAATTTACTTTTCTGAATTAGTTTAGCTCTCCAAATCTATTATGATTCTTTTTTTGTTCCCAAATTGATCGAGTTCGCTTGATATATACTGCAGTCCGCAGGTACTTTCTTTGTACAATGCTTTTTTTTTTTTTTGGGTTTCAAAGCAAAATGCTTCTGCTCTAATTCGAATCTTACAGTCTCTTTTTCTTTTTTCTTTATTTTTTTTTTTTTAAGGAAGACATAAAAGCTAATTTAGGCGGATTTCAAATCTAAATATCTAATATGAACTTTCAAAAATTTTTAACAGCTGAGCTAATTGAAACATGTTTTGGCAGTCTCTTAAAAAAAAAGATACGCGTATCAATTCGATCAGTTTAAGCTCACTGACAAGTCCCCCCCCCCCCCCCCCCCCCAAAAAAAGTTCTACAGAATCTGCCAGTAATTTATCACAACCTCCAATCCTTCAGGCCCCTCTTTTCTCCCTTTCCCTGTCTGAAGATGGCATGCTGAGTTAGTTACGGATTAGTAAGTACTGATTATGGAGAAGAAGTCATCCACATCATCACTTAATTAATTCAATTAATGCTTCAAAGCTCGTCCCTATCAATCAGGCTGTACACATCAAGTTATCATGTGCAGTGATTAAATATGTTGTCTGTGCTGTATTCAGAACAGTCCATATATTTGTATCGATCATTCTTATTGGTAGAATGGAAATTTGTAAAATGGGTACATGGGAAGATGCTCTTGTTTTGGCCATCTCCACAATAGGATTCCTGTCCCTCGCCAAACCCATCTTGAAATTTGTAAAATGGGTCTATTGCATGTTTTTAAGACCCCCTAAAAACCTAACGGCCACCTATGGCTCATGGGCTCTGGTCACTGGTTCCACAGATGGCATTGGCAAAGCCCTCACCTTTGAGCTCGCCTCGAAAGGCCTTAACTTGGTCTTAGTCGGTAGGAACCCTCACAAACTCAAATCAACCTCACATGAGATTTTGGATAAATTTGGGAAGAAAAACAAAACCCAGATCAAAACCATTGCGGTCGACCTTGAGAAAGTTAGTGGGGAAGAGATTGAAGGGAAAATTAGGAGAGAGATTCAAGGGTTGGAAATTGGGGTTCTGATCAACAATGCTGGGTCAACTGTGACAGGGCCCAGATTCTTCCATGAAAATAGTAGGGAAGATATTGATCGTATTTTGAAGGTGAATATTGAAGGTGTATGTTGGGTCACAAAGGCGGTTCTTCCTGGGATGTTGAAGAGGGAAAAGGGTGCTATTCTTAATATAGGTTCTGGCGCTTCTGCCGTTCTCCCTTCTTTTCCATTTTCCGCCATTTATGCTGCTACTAAAGCGTAAGTTCTTTGTTCTAGCTCTATTTCGTTTTGATTCGTTTTTTTTTAAAGTTAAAATAGAATCGATCTAGATTAATTCAAGTAAAATGGGCTCTTGGTTCGTTTTTGTGGATTTTGTTCTCAAAGGAGGGCAAAAAAATGGGAGCTCATCGATTGCATGCACAGAAGTTTTTGAACTTTTTGCTAGAAGATGGAAATTAATGGTATGCTGTGTTCAGGGCGTCTTAATTTTTTTTTCCTTTTTCCTTTTTTTCCCCTTCTGGCTATAGTTTTTCTAGACGTGGAATTACTTGGATTTCGACTTCTGTCATATTTTGATTGATTTCAAGGACCAGAGGATATATGCAAATTTTAATCTTTTCTTACTCTTAAACTTTTTGTATTGCCTTCTATTATTTTACAAACAGCTCATGGAATTATTAAATTTATGTTTGTGTGTTCATATAATATTTTGCTCTTATTTCTTTTTAATAAAAAGAAAAATCTCTTGTTTTCCAGAAATTGCAACCTCTAGTTTTTCTGCATTGATTGAAAAGCAAATGAAAATCAAATTTATTTTGGGTGATCAGGGATGTTTTATTAATTAAGGAACTTGAAAGCAATATTTGAATATGTTTATTGAGATTTCAAATGGCATTTTTAACTTTTAAATCAATCTTGACAACATATGGCACTTTAAATCGACTGAGAAGTCAGAGTTGTTTGTTGGCAGTTAGCAAAGTCTTATGTTCTATTCGCACTAAGGAATGATTTAGATATAGGTTCAATAGTTGTGCCTATAACGCTTTTGTTTTCTCATATATACTTAGGTAATGATTGAGAAAAAAGAGTTAAAACAGGACAAATGTTAAGGAATAATTTCCAATGGTTGGGATTAACTTGCAATTATTATTAAGAAATAACATTTATTTACAGGTTAACAGTTATCCCTAATTCAAAGTATTCATTTATAATCCCTGAATAATGCTGGCCTAAATTGGCTGATTAGTTAAATCAAACAAATTTAAAAGTTACCATAAATATATTTGTCTCACCAAAATGATATCTTCTGAAAATTCATGTGAAAAAAGGTACTATTATGTGCACATGTTGGCTACATTTTAAATGGAGTGAAGCCTAACTTTTGGGGTGGATGGAGGTTAGTTGTGGATAAATTAATGTACTCTACTGCCAGTACTGTGTTACCCATAACTAGAGTTAGATAAAAAGTTGTCTGATTTTAATATCTAAATTTGTCCGATTCAAAAAAAATCAGATACGATTATGAATATTTCATCCGAATTTTAGATCCGGATATAATATTTTTTGTATTTCTATTGTGCGAATCTGATTTTGACTCGATTTTAATCTTATCCGAATTGTTCGAACTAAAAAATTAAAAATTAAATATTAATTTCTTATCTAAATTTTAACATTTTCTGATTTACCCAATCTAAATACGACTTACATCTGAAATTTTGCGAGCGCTACTCATAACCGGTCACATTCGTACAGACATGTCAATTGAGTGATGCAAATGTTCGTTAGCAGCAATTATCGACCACGTGTCCTGCATGTTTTCGCTACTATGGAATCCGCCATATGGGTAATTAAAGGACAAAGGTGCCACTGGTATCATTTGTAATATTAAATACAGTGACATTTTTAGTTTAGTTATTTAGATAGTAGATAGATATTTAAATAGTAGATAGTATTTTTAATTTAATTATTAGTAAAATAATTGTTTAAATGAGCAGTTAAAATAAATATATTCGGTAAATTTAGTTGTTAGATTAACTTATTATATAAATTGACACAAAATGATATAAATAATTTTCAAATATAAATTTTCAAAGGATATCTTTTTGCGAAAAAATATGGAACGCTACTTTTGAATGTCAAAAGATAATTCTATTAGCTTTTTAGAAATACTGCTTAAAACGCTAAACGCTACTTGAAATGTTAGTTAAAACATTACATTAGCGAACATTAAAAATTGAATGAGTAGTGTATTGTCTTGGTCAAAACATTAAACATTATTTAAAACGTTATTGTCAAACACAACTTAAGAAATAAAAAATAATTGAATGACATATAGGAAAAAATTTTGCTAATGTTAAATGGGTTTTAAACTTATTACTTATTCCCTTGATTATATTTTGTGATATTTTGTGATTTTTAATGCATCATCCAACTATCGATATTTAGCAAAATGCATTAGCAAAATTGTAAGATTATATTATTATCAAAGTATTTTTTAAAATAAATGTAACAACAGTTGTTTCATATGATAAATCAATGCATGTTTTGACAAAATAATTATCAACGTTTACAAACTTTAACCTCAACAGTTAAATATAAACATTCTTTTCGCACAAGAAGGAGTACTACTAAACTAGTGTATTTCGATAATTAGATCTTATCCTCATACTAAGAATAATGTCTTCATTATGCCTGTCTTCAATTTACTTGAACACCAATTTGAATTTGGGTTGTTTGAACATAGATATGTATTTATGAATATTTTGGGTTTGAAGTGTGAGTTTTTTCAAAACCATAACAGAAGATCTGACATTAGATACGTTTTGCAGGTGTGTTGCCACCTTCTCCCGAATCCTTTGTGTAGAATATAAGGAACATGGAATTGACATTCAATGTCAGGTTAGACCTCATGCTTATTGACCATATTAAACTATATACCTTATTGTAGCACACATACTACGATTGTCTTTGTTGTCTTATCGACCTTTTTCAGTTACCGTTGTATGCATGAGACAACAAATATGATTTTGAACTCAAATCAGAAAATTAGATAGTTAAACGATTTAACATTAGGTAAATTAAAACCCTTATAGTTGGATATGTAATTAATGCTGTTTTAGATAAGGTTACTATGAGTACACTAAGGTAGTAAATGCACTTCTTAGATTATATTTTTTTAAAACTATAATAATAATAGTGGGACGGAGTGAATACACTTTAATTAGCAGAAGCTAAGGTACATGCTACGATTGTCAGTGTAAGTATCGGCCTTTTCAGGTACCAATGTACGTGGCAACAAAGATGATATCGAACTCGGTAAATAGGACTTCGTTCTTCGTCCCCTCACCGGAGAAGTACAGTAAAGCGACTGTGGGACGGATTGGTTACGAGCCCCTCTGTATACCCTATTTGGCCCATGCTTTACAGGCGTTCCTACTGAGCCTGGTGCCTGAGCCAGTATTGAATCATGGGGTTTTCCACACCAGACTTCGAATGCGTAGCAAAATAACATTTCAGGAGGAGTCCACAAAGCCTTTGCTCAATCACAAGCATTAACTAGCCTGGAACAAGTTCACTTAATTTGAGTTTTGGACAAGGGCATTGTAGTTCCCCCCCCCCCCCCCAAATTCAATTAATTTTCTTGTGAGAATATTATTGGTAAGTCGTTTTACGTACTATCTTCCTCCGGTTGAGCAAAAAAAATTAGATCTCTAATTTCGGACTCAAAACTGGTCTATGTTCGAAACCTGTCAAACTGGGATCAGAATCGGTTCCGAATTCTTGGATCTGGTTGCTATCAGGTCTGGTTCCGGATTCTGAAAATTTGGAACTGGAACCGCGCCCATTACCTGGCTACCCGATCCAAGAGTTCTTTTTTTGTTTTAAAAATATGGGTTTATAAACCAAACCCAAATTATAAAATTAGAAGGTGAGTTTATGTCTGTCAATCTGTGCGCCTTCGTATCTGTGCATGTTTTCTCATTCTCAAAGATCTGTGTGTGTTCCCGCCTTGATGACTAATTATCCTGTCAAGGATGACAATTAATGATGAATGTAGCGCTTAATCAGATTGATGATTTGGTTTTCTAATCAAAAATTAAAAACAAATTAAAAATAGCTAAAAAGGGAGGAACCGAGTACCTGGTTGTAGAACCAGTCCCAAAATTGGACCGAGTATCCAGTCCTGCTCAACCCTAATCTTGTATGAGTGAAAATAATTAAATTTGTGAAAATAATTGTAATAGTAATTTGCATAAATATTAATCAGTAGTTGTATAGGAGAGCGGGCAACTAAAAGTGAATTTAATTTTAGTAGGAATAGAAATATGCGCATATATTTGGATCTCGGGTGAGATCTACGATGAAAGTTGTTGTTGCTATATGTCTACGTGCAATAGAAATATACGTGCATACAATTAATTGTATTATTTGACTAAACAACTGAGCTAGCCAAATTGAGCCAATAGTATTTTAATACCGTCTACTTTTTACATACATATTTCTACAACTTATATAGCCTCAGAGGGTTCTTGAATTTTGCATGACCAGCATATTCAGAAATGAAATTCAAACATAAAGCTTAAACTCTAATCCACCACATTATAACTACTAAAAACAGATAAATTAACCAATTTAATTATGGCCAGAGTTACCCAATAGAAGACATTAATTTATATGTTTGGTTATATTAAGAATTCAATTCTAAAACTTGCTTATATTAATACTTGTTTTTTTTCGATAGTTTGTGCCAAAGGACAATTACACATACAAAATGTCAACATTAAAAAACTTCACCACTGCAATCAATCAAAACCAGACCAAAACAAGACAAAGTAAAAGGCGAAAAAGCAAAACACCACAAAAAGCACAGTAGCACTAGGAGTAGTCAATGCCATTTAACGCTTAATCACACCCATGTTACTACCGCACCAAGGTTACCCTCCAATTACAAGGCAGCTTGAATTTTGGCGTTGGATTTGGTAGGTTTCGTGTGACAGCAGCAACAATACAATAGAGCATTGCGTGACAACTGACACGGAACCAACTCTCGTGAACTTGGCATTGGACTGTGGCATTTTCTAAGCCGTGCGATAGGCCCAACGGAATGCGTAACACCGTGTAGTGTAGTATAGTAGATAAAGGGCAGCCCGGTGCACAAGCATCCCGCGTTCACGCAGGGTCCGGGGAAGGGCCGCACCCCAAGGGGTGAATTGTAGGCACCCTAACCTGACTTTGTCAGTGGCTGATTCCACGGCTCGAACCCGTGACCTTTTGTTCTATTTTATCAAGTATAGTTGATAAAGGCAACCAAATTTTGTTCTATTTTTCCTTCTGTGTTGGTGCAATCCTTATATGACACAAAATATTCTACTCCCAACAAACAAAACAAGCAATCAATCTTGGATGTTGATGTTATGGGCGTCCCACTATGCTTGTGATAATACGCATAAAAAGCGTAACTAATGTTCTTTATTCTTTAGGTATGATAACGATGTACAACAAGCATAATACCTATGCACACCATAAATATTGTTTACGTAAGTGTTTGTGGTGTTGTCTATATTAATGGCGACATATGTTCATCATAAGTATTACAAGGCATTGTTTTTCTAGTCTTAATCATCCATCTTTTTTACGTTTAGTATTATTTTCTTATAATTAGCATCCAAAATTATATATGTATGATAATGCTTATCAAGTATAATAAGAATGTTTACCGAATACAAATGCTAATGCTCACTAAACATAACTCAATTTTCTTATAATCATCTATCTTTTTTACGTTTAGTATTATTTTCTTATAATTAATATCCAAAATAATATATGTATGATAATGCTAACTGATTATAATACGAGTGTGCACCAAATGTAATACTAATGCTCACTAAATATAATTTAATTACTCGTCATATATAATACTAATATTCACTAGAAATAATATGAATACTCACCAATTTTTTTTTTAATATTCATTTCTAAACTTCACTTATAATATCTAAATTAAAACTTAGCCAAATTGACTAATTAGCTAAAAAAATTTAACCAGAAATATATCTGCCTCATCATACCTATTATGTAAAATGGTCTCTTCTAAACACATTGTGAAAGAAGTATTACATGTACATATTAGGCTTACTAGCTGCTTTTTAAATTGGAATTAAGCTTTATTTTTGGCGGTAGGTGGAGGTTAGTTGTGGATGCATCAATGGATTTCACAGTATCACACTACTCATAACCAATATGATATCATACTCCTGAGAATACATACTCTCAACAGCCACATCAACAAATATATATTAAAAATTAATATGTGATAAATACACGCGTAAAAATGTATACATATATATAGATAATGAGAGCATGTGCTCCTGGGAGCACATAAGAAATGGCAACTCATAACTTGTCTTGTGAGTGGTGAAATTATGTAGATACAGTTATACAGGAAATGTCGAATATTCAGTACATCCTGAACGTTCTAGGTAAAATCAAATCTGTCACCTACAAATCAATGTTATTATTATATGTTCAATTGGATGTCGGAGCAAGGGCGAAACTAGGAAATTTTTTTAGGGAGGATCATGTCATTATTATGAAATATTCTTTTTAGGGAATCTACTAATGTATTGGATTTTAATTAAAATTAAAATTAAAATTAGTTGCGTACAATATGATGAAAGGCGAAAAATAGAACGAAAGCAGTTAGAAGAATTTTTCTAATTCATTTGTTTATATGAAACATAAAGGCTTCAACTATATAATGATAGTTAATCCATAAATTTATATGAAGGCACTAAACTTTGAACATTCTTTTGAAGTTCATAGAATTTGATATATGTCGATTAATTTTGTTGAATGACCAAGCTAAAAAATATTAACAAATTTCAAATACTTTTGAACCATTTTTATTAACAATTGTCCTATACATACCTGCGACATTAAAGTGCTCGAAAAGAAGGGATAAACATTAAAAATTAATTAAATTTGTTAGATGCCAGAATCAAGGAAATGGTGTGAGAAAATTAATTAGGGCCAAAAAGATTAAGAAAATGTTAGTTGCAATAATCCAAAACCCTGACCATAGAGCTTGCAATAATCCACTCATAAAGGTCACCAGTGCTATACCTGTGCGTGCTTCGCACAGATTGTTAATATTTTTTGGTTAAAGACATGCTATGTCATATTTAGTAATGATAATTTTTTATATCCTTTAAAGTTTGTTTACATTTAATTAAGTAACAACAATGCAGTGAAATTGAAGAAATTTTGCATTTTTTGGATGGCAAAATAAAAGAATATTATGATGAGAGAAGAAATTAATCAAGACATAATGCTAATGGATTTATCGAATCAATGTATATAGAGATATGCCATAGACCCTTATTAAAACAATTCAAGCATCAATAGCAGCAATGCTAATAAGTTTTGGAATATGACTAGACTCAACAATTATATAGCACGAAATTGGGAATGTAATTCCATTAGAATCCACTTATAACAGTTATAAAGGGAAATAAAAAATAGTTAAGAAACCATTAATAGTCTTACTGTAAATGATAAATACACTCAAAATATTTTCCATTGAAAATACAATAATTAGTTAACATAACTTTGGTAAGAGACGTTAATGTCATACAAACTTCAATCTTTTTTTTTAAGATTTCACTTGGACATGAGATAGAAAAACCTCAAATGCAATGGAAAATTTGATTATGAGAGGATAAATGGGTCTCATAGACTAACCTTTCTTCTTCTAATATCTAGATATTTACATATTGATGTAACCATTTATTATAAACTTAAAAAACATATAATTATTTAATGTCATGAACATTGATGAGCACTTCAATTCTATAATATAACTAAAAGAAAAAATATATAACCAATAAGTGATTGCCAAGTGTCAAACTAATGTATAATCACTCAATTTTAAGTATAGTTATTATACAGAAGATTACTGAGCTACTAACTGTCTAATGGACAAATACGAACATATGATATTTTTTTTAGGAATCATAGGGGGCATCATGCCTCTCACTGGCCCCCTTAGTTCCCGTTAATAGAAATATAACGTTGCGATGATGTGGAATTTTCTTACATTCTTATTAATTAGAGATTTTGAACCATTGGATTCATTCTCTCTCCTCATCACAGCCATCAGACTGTTGAAAATAATTAATTTCTAATTTTCAAATCTCTCACATAGCAATAAGAAAAAAAAAATCATTAATAAGAAAATAATCGTAAGAAAGTATAATCTCATGAAATATAATTCCATAATTGTGGAAATAAAGATTATGAAGTATTTTTTTCTAAAAGGAAAGAATTATGGAATAATTAGTGACTATGAAAATTACAAGAAAAATATCCTTCTTAAACCTTTTGAATTCATTCTCTCTCTTTATCGCAACCACTAGATTGTAGAAAAAATTAATTTATAATTTTAAAATTTGTCACATAGCAATAGATGAAAAAAATCATTAACAACTACGAAAATAATCCTAGGAAAGTATAATATCAGAAAGTATAATTCCGTAATGGTGGAAAAAAGTCATTAACAACTAAGGAAATATTCTAGGGAGGTATAATCTCAGGAAGTATACTTCCGTAACGATGGAAATAAAGATTATGGAGTGACTTTTTTCTCTCTGAAAGCAAAGAATTATGGAGTAATGAATTATGAAGTAGTTAGTAACTAATAACTATGGAATTTTGATATAAAAAATATATCATTCTTGAATATTCAATATTAGATAAATAGTCAAGTAGTTCCTACTCCTATAAAATTATACATTTGAATATTTCTCATAGTTGAAAACAATTCCGCCGTCTTACTCATTGTTCATGTGTATGAAAGTGATCTTTTTTACCTCACGTCTACATATATAATAAATTATCGTTCCCTTCCTCATATATTTATTTATATTAATTTCTTAATTGGTTGGCAAGTGACATCCTCTTTTTGTAATTAGTAGTGTCAAAATCCTTAATTGTATTTGATTGAAATTTTCGTACTTTTTTATTATATGTGGCTTAATTTTCTTTTCTCAATATTTAATCTTTCACTACTTAACGCATCACCGATCTCTTGCTGCGATTCATAATCTCACTTTTTTAGGTGTAGTTTTTGTCAGGCTTGGTTAATAGTGTTGGTGTTTGGTTTGATTCATTTATATTCTTAATTATTTGCGTCCAATTTATGACTTGGGTTAAAATTTTTTTGCTTATATTATATTATATTATATTATATTAGTAACTTAATTGTGTTTAGGTTCTTTCATGTTTTATTTATGTTGTTCATTAATGGGTTTTTTCTTTTTTTAAAAGAAAAAATCTAATAATTTGATCCTCTTACTTGGTGTTTGCAAATTTTTAATGGAAACAACAATGCAAACTATTTCACATGTATCTAAACCGTTGGGTGACCTATTTATCATCAATTAAACAATTTCAAATTTCTATACTACAAATTATAATATAATTTTTGTAATTTACAAACGTTGGTATTAAGATATATAAAAGAAACCATAAAATTTGACTTCCTTTTTTACATACGTTGGTAAGAGTGCAGTCCTTCATATCTTCAAAAGTTTTGCTATTTTGGAAATTGAGTGAGGTGGTCAAGTTGGGTTTAGAACAATATGGAGGAGGTGTTGGAGGGATTTCGCCAGGTTAGGAACCCTATCAGTAAGATCAAATTGCATGAGTGGACATATGTGATGAGTTTAATATTAAAAAGTTGATCCTAATTTATAAAGTCTTTAGAACAAGTTCAACTTATTGAACTCACCTTCAAAATATGCCACCAACATTAAAAAAATATAATTTTTCAGTTTTTTCTTTCTAATCATCGCAAACATTCAATACTACATACATGTTTGAATCAATGTAATTTTCTATTTCCATTGTTCAGTTAAAAACTATAATGCATGCTTGAATATTTTCATTGTTTATTTAGAAATTAAGATACATGCTTGAATACTATTTCTATATATTTTTAATCATGACATACATTCGATACTGTAATAGATGCTTGAATCAATGTAACAGTTTTTGTTGTTTAGTTAAATACTGTAATGCATTCTTGAATACTATTTCTAGGTTCTTTTAATAAATCATGACAAATGTTCAAAATCCCTAATCATGTCATATAGCTAACTTAGACACAAATCATAAGGTAAGGTTATAGCAAATTTTAATTTATTTGGTTTTTTATTTGAAAATCATGTGTTAATTGAGATTTTGATGGGTCCTTCTGATTTCAAGAAATAAAATAACCCCATTTACGTTAACTAATCAGATGATCAAATTTGAAAATACTATTTTTGGGTTTTTAAAATTATAGGTTAACTAAACAGACGGTCATAACTATGTGTGTAATATACTATAACTAATTATGTTCCATGATTTAACTAGAACATCGATCTTACTTCATATACATGTGTCTTTCTGTTAACTCATTCTCTTTTCTTTTGAGAGGAGACAACTCATGAATTAAGTAGAACATTAAACTTGGAGAGATATGCTGTCTAAAGAAGAATTTGATGACATCTAGATCTTTTCCAACTAAAGGCCACCTGGCTTCATGATTTCAAAAGGAGGAGCATAAGCAACTCATTTTGATGTAGCGTAACTACTTGTTGAGATAGCTTGAATGAAATCGTGACCGAATAGATCTATATTCAGCTATAAAAATCCCCTCAAAGAAAAAGATAAAAAGGTATGTAATACTAAAAACTTATAATTATAGTAAGTAAGCTTATTAAATTTTTATAGTGATAATTTATTTCTACTTATAACAATATGACTTACTAAGCAACTTATTTGTCTCTTATTTTCTAAATAATAATAGCAGCTATGTGTTTTTTCTAAACAACTTATTGTCTATTTTATAAATTACCGTGCAAAGTACGTGTCTATACTAGTGGAAATATAATGTCCATGTAATGTAATTCACAAGTTAGTTTATCTTTCTTATAATTTGCTAATAATTCAGATGGTTTACTTCAATGTTTAAGTTATTAATGTATCATGGAAACCGACATCAAGAATAAGAATTCAAATTCTGTACCTTTGTGTGTTTTTTTTTTTTGGTTGGCATTTTCGTTACCCCCCACCTATCAAAATGGGTACTCCAGTCCCTATCATCAAAGTTAGACCTGATAAAAATTAATCCGACCCAAAAATCCGATCTGAACCTACCCGTAAGTTTTAGGTGTTGAACATGATTTTCTCGACTTGAACCCAAAATAAACCGAGCCTGAAAAACCCGTAAAGGGTCAAACCAATCCGAACCCGAACCGGCCCGCTCAACGCGATATTATATACTTACTTTTTATTTTCTTTAATTTTTTCCTCTTAACAATAATAGTTTTTTATTATAACGAATCATTTAAAGATACGTTATACAATTATCACATAACTTCGCAAATTAGGCAAATGTTCCCTTTTTTTTCATAAAACAGCGTCATATACAATTTATAAATGGTAAAATTTTAGAAAATGGCCGTGAAACAGCTCAAATATTACGAAAATTAACAGTTTAGAATTAGATAAGTATTGAAAATGTGCTAGTCATACCATTATATTCTTGGAGAAATGAACGCGTTTCATCGCATTTAAAATAAGACTATTCTATAATAATTTAAAATTTTGATTTATAATTAATCAATACTTAATATCTTGTGCGTATATAATATTCTTTCGTTTGGAATCCTTATAATTGGTCTCGAATCTGATGAAATGTTGGGCAATAGACCAGCATATGTTCGTGTTAGGATCGACATAGTAATAAAGTACGCCTGATTAGGTAATGTTAGGTTAATTAACGAAATATCAAATTATTAAACGGGCTATTAACAGGTCGAACCGCTCCTAGAATGACCCATGAATAACCTTACCAATTATTAATGTTTTAATATACGGCCAAACTCATCCAAATATGACTCATTGTCCATCCGTACATGAATTTCATATATTATATTGAAAAGTTTGGATTTTTTTGATATTTTTTGAAAAAATTACAATTACAATGCTTGTTCATTAATCACAGACAATTTTAAGTAATAAATATGCCGAATTTTTGATTTTGACAATAAAAGAAATAATTCACTGAAAAGGCGCTTCAAACTCATTTGGTTGATCCGAAACCCGTAAAACCGAAATACGCATGCCCATATTTTATCCGAACCCGAAATACAACCGACCCCTATTTTACCCGAACCCGAATACATCCGACCCCTATTTGACCCGCCCTCCTGAATTGACAGGTCTAATCAAAGTTATCAAAACCGGACCAGACCAGACCAGCCAGTTGAACCGATCCAATCGAAAACCAAAAATCAGTCCAGTCTGATCACTGTTTACAAACCGCTGTGCCATTGAGCCGGTTAAGAACCAGTCAAAACCCAGTTAGACCAGCTGATTTTTACGATTGGACCGGCTTCTCAAACCGATTCAAGACTTTCTTCGGTTTTTTTTTCAACACCATTAAAAATTACAGCGTATTATATAGCATATTCAAACCCTCACCTTCTCTTGGCTAGGATTTTTTTCAACTTTCTACTTAATTAATTTTTGCCCAAATTAAATAATCGTATTTTTATACTCATGAAATAGTTCATAAAAGATTTTAGAATCTAAGAAAATGTATTACTCATTGATTACTAGAACATTATAATGTAAAATTAGCCATTCATGATAATATACATTAGAAATTTGATACTTATTTAAGTTTAGAATGTAGTTATATAAATAACAAATTATTCATAATTTAACAGATTATAATAAACCGATTTTATTCGATCTAATCAGTCTGACTAATTTAACCATTAATGCGCTATCTTTACTGGTTTACTCCACAGTAAGATTTGGACAACCTTGCCTATCGTAAAGTAGCTTGGATTTGGGGCAATAGATTTGGTTGGGTACCAAATATCGTGATTTTGAGCATTGCATTGTGGCCGCTTCTAGGCCATGAGATCGGCCCAATCGAATGTCATCAGCGTGTAATAGCGTAGTTGTTAATGGTCCATTAATGGATGGGTTTTTCATCTTTTGTTAAATGTTTACCAAATGTATTTTTTTATTTGGTGCCCCCAACGTTGATAGGGTTTCATATTAGAGTTTTTTTTTTTTTTTTTTCCCCTCAGTTACTTTAAATAATACTATATTTTTACTCGTAGATATAACAATTTTAATGTTAAAAAATTTCATACTGTGAAACTTTTGACGGTGAGCCTCAAGTATTTTACCTAGACTTTAATTTTATTTATTAGCCGATAAATGGAGAGATTAGACAATTGGATTTGATAAATAAGGAGCTAATTCACTTCTATAAGTAAGTGTTCTCATTGAGTCTTTGTAAGCGTACTTCGGAAACTATAAAGAGATGGTTTAGTGAAGAAGTTCCATTTCGATGCTGGTACCCCCATTAATCATTTTTCAATCCTTATTTCTATGTGCCATAACTCTATAAAATATAGCATAAACATACTCTGTGGTGCTATACTATACAGATAAACTTTGACAGAATATGCATAGGGGTGGCAATTTCACCAATTCACCCTGCATCTGATTGATGTCCATTCCACCCGATCCGAAAAAGTGAGTGAAAACTCGAAGTACATGGATGATAAATGGATGATGAATGGTGATTTAACAGATTGGGTTGGATGCGAATAATGTTTCATTCGACCCGTCACCCGATCTATTACCTACTTAGTTATCTCCTTGTATATCTTCTATTTGTAATTAGTTTCCTTTTAATTTTTATCCTTTAAATTTTACCTATTTTTTGAATGATTATGTTGTTAATTTTATAATTTTTGTCAAAATTAATATGATAAGTATTTAGGCCCCGTTTTTTTCGTTTTCAAATTCCAATTTATCAATTTCACTCACTTTAACCCATTTCACGAATTTCAATAAAAAAATTTAACTTCAACCCACTTGAACCTACTCCACCCACTTCAACAAAAAAAATATCATCTTCAATCCACTTCAATCAATTTCAATTATTTTTCAATCCTTATTTCCCAACGAAAAGAAGAAACCTTCTATTCATTTGTTATACATAAAATACCTTTTTTTAGACTTTTTAAAAGGCAAAACTCATTTTTTCTCATAAATTTGCTAACATATTACACCTAAATTTTTATCACCCGTTTACAACTCGATATACTTGTTTTTACCCGTGAACGATGAACGGATAGATTGGATTGATCAATTTTTGCAAATAATGGATAGATTGAATGAAGTAAATTACAGCAAATGATAAATAAGAATAATGATTCACCTGATGTGGATTGCTACACCTAAATATGCAATAAGAAATATAATGCGATATGACAACTGGTTGTAAACTTTTAATAGAATCAATAATTATGGAATTGGAGTCCTGGTAAAGGTTCATCGTATTCATGTCGTACCAGACGTTACTGATTTAAGAAGTACTTTCTGTTTTTTTTTTTTTTTTTTTTTGGGGGGGGTTTTTTTTTTTTTTTTTTTTTTTTTTTTTTGGGGTGCTTTGATTTAAGAAGTACGTAAGTGTCAGGGCTCCTGAGAGAAGAGAGCACATTGTTCCTGCATCGACAATAAGTAAACCCTTCTACCCTGTAAAAATCAACCAATTGCTAGACCCAAAATGGGTGCACCACCACTGGCATCAGAGTGGCTTGTTCTAGCCATTTGTACAATAGGGTTCCTGGCAATCTCTAAACCCATCTTCACCTTTGTGAAGTGGGTTTGGTCCAATTTCTTGAGACCCCCCAAAAACCTAACCACCTATGGTTCCTGGGCTTTGGTCACTGGCTCCACAGACGGCATTGGCAAAGCTCTCACCTTTGAACTCGCCTCAAAAGGTCTCAACTTGGTTTTAGTTGGTAGAAACCCTCAAAAACTCCAATCAACCTCAAACGAGATTCGGGAGAGATTTGGGGAGAAAACCCAGATCAAGATTATTGTCATTGACTTTGAAAAAATTAGTGGGGAGGAGATTGAAGAGCAGATTAGGAGAGAGACTGAAGGGTTGGATGTTGGGGTTTTGGTCAATAATGTTGGCTTATCAGCTAAAGGTGCGAGATTTTTTCATGAAGTTGATTCGGAGAGTATGGATAGTTTGATGAATGTGAATATGGGTGGTGTGAGTTGGGTTACTAAGGCTGTTCTTCCTGGAATGTTGAAGAAAAGGAAGGGTGCCATTGTCAATATTGGTTCTGGCGCTTCTGTTGCTGTTCCTTCCTACCCTCTTTTTACTGTTTATGCTGCTACCAAGGCGTAAGTTCTGCAGTTTTTGGCTTTCTTGTTATGGATTGTGCATAAAGTTTGTGTGGTTCTTTTTTTTTTTTTTTTGTGGCAAGTGGTAGTTGACTCCAAAAGTAGAGGTAGGCTTACCTTCATATATCTCATGCTAAAGTGGAAATTGAAAGTGAAAATTAATGTAGATGGGATTATGCACATGTGAGTTGGGTGTTTCTGTGCTAATTTTCTGGATTTAGAATCACTTTGTCTTGTGGGTTTTTTGGCATCAGCCTCTCTACTTGGGAGGGTAACTGGTAATGTTGCTTACATTTGCACCTTCCTAGACCCGGATAGGTGCTGATTGTTATTTTTGTTATTAGAACCTTTGCATTGGAAATTGGAAATTGGAAATTGTTGTGTTTAGAGTTCATACGAAGGAGGTGCGAGATTTTCCTTTGTCTTCTGAAAATTGTTGTATGCACACATTCTTCACCTATGTACCTAAGCCATAATTTGTTGCTGTTGTAAAGCTAATTTCTAGTGATTCGAAGGCTAATCTTACTTGGGTAGGGATAAGGGGAGGCCACATATATCTCGAGCATCTGGTGTGACAGGATTCACACCTAGCTGTTTTCATTGTTGTACAAATTTGGCCGCACCCTTTCAGATTAGAAACTGCAGAGGGAACAGGTCACAGTAACCGGAAATCCTCATTGCCCACGCAATCTGCATGCCAGGCCGGAATGGCTTGAAGTCTGGTTAGGTCAACTTTTTACGATAAGTCCCGATCCATATAGCTACCAGGATGGTCTAAGAAGCATTCTGGAAAATTGGGGGTACACAGATGAACAAATGGACTTTCTAATTGCAGCCCGTGTCTAATGTTCAAGGATTATTGATGTAATCTATCTAATTGTGTTCCAGATATGTTGCAATGTTTTCAAGGAGCTTAGGCGTGGAATATAAGAAGCATGGAATTGATATACAGTGCCAGGTAACATGCTATTCCTGTGATTAGTCGTCCATCAGAAAAACACTCTTGATCTGCTCTCTTAGGCACTCTCTAATTCCCTCATTCTAAGTTATAGCTCTAGTTGATCTCATATCCACTTCCAGATACCAATGCTCGTGGCAACAAAATTGGCATCCATAAGGAGATCGTCCTTCTTCGTTCCATCACCAAAGCAATACAGCAATGCAAGCATAAGATGGATCGGTTATGAGCCCCTCTGTGTTCCTTACTGGACTCATGCTCTCGAGTGGTGCATAATGGATGCATTGCCTGAATCCCTGGTGGATCGGTTGCTTTTCCGCTATTTTTGTGACTTACGGAAGAAAATACTTAAAAAGGAGTCTAGAAATGCTTCTCTCAAGCAGAAAAGCTAGCCCTTTCGTACGGTTTCAAAGGCCACATTGGCTTCATGTATTGTGTTTGACCATAGTGAAACTCCATCCAGACTGAAAGTACGTGACTAATAATGGGCATGTTCCATAAGCGTTATAGTTTATCATGGTATCTGTTTCATTTGCTACTGATGATTTACAGTCGACTTAGGGCTGATTGTACTGAACTTTGTTTGTCCAACTTCTTAGCATACTCTACAGTGCTGTGCATTTTATGCCTCATATGAAAGTTGTGTGGAATGAATTAAAAGGGGGGGAGGTGGGGTAGTTTGCTTCTTTCTATTGCTTCTCTAAAATTCAACGTCGTTTTGATTTAAAAACGATGTTTTCTGATTACGTATTTAGGTGACAAAAGTGCATACGTATGACTGTAGTACTATAAATGGTGATTTGGGGTTTCTGGTTGACTGACTGCGTGGTTTCTGGTTGACTGACTGCATGACATAATCATAGAACAAGACCGTATACTAATTAAGAAACCAACTTCATGGAGACCATTACGATCTAATTTTAGTTTACCTAAGTTTAGCTTCTGTAACTGCTTCATTTATTATTCATATGAGAGTCCCAACGTATGAGAGTCTCGGCCGTGTCATTGTTGCTTTTCAGGGCGAAGGGATGCTCTATTCGAAAAGCATAGATGATGTTCTTGAATCGAGTTAGCAAAAAACTCCCTTTCTCTGTTGGGATATCTCCTTCCCGATGAAAGCAACGGGCATTACACCACTTCCATATATACCACATGGTGATGAGAAATTTGGTTGGCCATTCCTGGTCGCTGTGCATATCTTATTGGAGAATGTGAATTTGATCAATACAGCTATTTCCACTTGAAATATTGAATTCAAGTTTAGTTTTGAATTTGAAATATTTGAGAATTCAAATTTTAATTTTTCACTATATAATTTCAGTTGGAGAAAAACCAAAAAAAAAAAAAGTATAGAAATCGCCAACAAAGACGTCAATATAAGAAATCGAAGTTCCTTGAATCATTGGTGATCTGCATTACATTGACTTGTCAATAGTCAAATGAACATAAAAACATAATTTCCCAAGAAAATCAAACTTAACTTTGGTTTTTTTAATACAATTGCATCTCCAAATACAAATCGAGGTCTTACTTGAGATTTAATCTTAATTTGGTCCTCTCCAAACCAAATTCCAAATTCTTAGATATTCAACTCAATGTCATTAGCTATAAACTAAACTGTTAGTGGCCATAAATGAAAATATGAAGTTCTAAGTACCACACAGGGAGGGAGGGGCGTGTATGTAAAGCATGGGAAATAAAAGGAAAATGCATATGTTTTTTTTGGGCGGGGGGCTTATATCACATACAAAGGTTAGCACTCCGCATAGGGAGGTGTGATAAATCAATTCTAAACTCCCAGCAATTTGATTTTCTTTCATGGAATCATATACTATGAGTAGAAAATTAGGTGGTCTATTCTGTAACTCACCTTCAACTTAAAGAATTTGGATGGAAGATACGCTCGAGTCTATTCTAAACTTGGCTCATGATGATATATATGCCTTTTTAACAGAAATCAATAACACGCCCTCAAAGTCTTTCTATCAACTGAAAAAAATTTTAGAAAGTACTCGAACGACTCATTGTCAACAAAAATTGTGAATTAGCTAGCAGTTGGAAACCTACGTGCTGTACAAATTAGGCAATTCATTAGATCTAACTACTAACCAATAACCCCCAAATTTCTGCATCGTTTTCATTCACTTCCCCAGTCTCCCGCGAGCACAGACGTCTGAAAGAATAATTGTTCAGTTTGTTTCATCCAATCCTCCAACTACATCTTGGATAACCTAGCATAGATTCGGGAGAGGAGGGGGGGGGGGGGGGGGGGGACCCAGATTTATTGCTCATCCGCCCCTCCAACCATCACTGCAACGTGCCCGCTCTGCATGTTCAATTCATATTCTATTACTTTAGGCAGTTCCATCCACCCACTTCAATCTGTGTCTGTCTCCCTCTCTTATTTAAATCGGCTTGCCCGTCTCGCAGATCCGTACTGGGGGGAGGGAGCGAGAGAGAGAGAGAGAGAGAGAGAGAGACAGGTTTTGAGCTCAGCAACAATGGCTGCCTGGGTATTAGACACCCTGAAAACCCAACCCACATGGGTCATCTTGCTTTTCGTGCTTGGTTCATTGACTGTTCTGAGAACCCTTTTGGGAGTTCTGAAATGGGTTTATGTCAGTTTCTTCCGACCCGGAAAGAATCTCAAGAAATACGGGTCATGGGCAGTGGTTACCGGACCCACAGATGGTATTGGCAAGGGTTTCGCCTTTCAATTGGCTCGCAAAGGGCTCAATCTGGTCTTGGTGGGTAGGAACCCGGACAAGCTTAAAGATGTTTCGGATTCGATCAAGAGTAAATATGGGAAAGTCCAGATTAAGAGTGTGGTGGTTGATTTTAGTGGGGATTTGGATGAGGGTGTGAAGAGGATTAGGGAAGCTATTGAGGGTTTAGATGTTGGGGTTTTGATTAATAATGTTGGAGTTTCATACCCTTATGCTAGGTATTTTCATGAAGTTGATGAGCAATTGTTGAAGAATTTGATTAAGGTTAATGTTGAGGGAACTACCAAGGTCACTCAAGCAGTTTTGCATGACATGATTAAGAGGAAGAAAGGTGCCATCGTCAATATTGGCTCTGGTGCTGCTAATGTTCTCCCTGCTGACCCTCTCTATGCTGTCTATGCTGCTACTAAAGCGTAGTTCTCTCTCTATATCTCTCTTTTGTCTGAAATTTGTATTGATTTGATGTTGAAATTTGGTTCTTTGTTGGGTGGTTGTATCAGATATGTTGATCAGTTCTCAAGGTGCCTCTATGTTGAGTACAAGAACATGGGGATTGATGTTCAGTGCCAGGTACTTCTCTATTACTTAAAGATCTGATTTTGTAATTACTCTGATGGGGATTTTTTGAAATCTAGGCATATGAGTTGATTTGATGACTAATTCTAGGTTTAAATTATGCTTTATTGAAACCTTGGTTTCTGAGAAGCCACCTCTTTGGCATACATCTAGACCTCCTACATCCTAAATGCTTGGGTGGTTATTGGTGATGATTAATTAATAAACTAGGATGTGAGATTTGGATGCAGCTATTCATGGCTGGATCATTTATTTGCTTGCTATTTGCATTTTGCAATTATGAAATTGAGCATGTGAACTTGGTGCTTAAATTAACTGCAACACACTAGCTTTTTAAAAACCCCATTGACCATAAAGGGGTGCGCGATGCTGTGAACATGGAGAAGTAATGACCCTGATTTCTCCCTGTGTTTAATGAAATAGTATCAAACATGTTGAGCAGTGCCTTGGAACTATTTCTGGGCTCGATATTATGCAAAATGTTAGCTCAAGTTAACGCTGTGGGACTTTAGATTGTTGTGCAACATTGGCTTTCGTCTTCTTGCCTTATTTTGTGAAGAGTAGTTCCAGTAGCTTGTTCATATGGTTGATTCTTGATTTCGTATTGACCCGCTTTTCTTTTCTTGTAAGATTAAGAAATCTAATGAGGCTAGATTTTGCATCATTAGTTGGTGAAGAATTCTGCTCGATATTGATTTACCTCTTCCTTGTCCTTATGCTTGTGAGGGTGGGAATGGGTGATATATCATGTAGTGCAAGTTTTATCTTTGGTGATTTGATAACTTTTGAGACACTGGAATCATCAAACTTATAACTTGCCGTAACTGATCTATACTTGATTAGCTGATCAGAGTAACCCAAAAGCAGACTCTACCAAACCTAACAATAATGCAACCCAATGTTTATTCAAAATCAGATCGACCTGGCCCAAGCAACTGCAGATTTGGTGGACCAATACGATTGAATTTTCTTACAAGTTTATGGGACAAACTTACGGTGAACTGGAACAGAACAATACCTAAAGAACCCTTCACAAATCCGACCTGGCCTGGCCTGAATATCCCAGAAAGGCAGAAACAGTTGTGACCCCATTGGCAGGCTCAATTCGGTGAGCCACTGTTTCTGTTGAGTTTGACTTTGGGATTGATCATTGAGCTTGCAAAGTATGTCACCCTTAAGAACACTCTGCTTCGTTGGTTTTCATGCTTTATTAAGCTTACCAAACATAGAAAACCTTCAGTAAGGGTGACTGACTTGCATTTTGAAGACAACGAACGGAGATATCTTTGCTTGCAACTTCACTGCTTGGTGCTTTAAGCATGGGCCTTCAAGATTTAAAGTGTTTCTTTTTCTACTTTTTTTTGCGGATTTTGCTGAATGGGTTTTCGAAACTTTGTGAAATGCAGGTTCCACTGTATGTGGCAACCAAGATGGCCTCAATCAAGAAATCCTCCTTCCTCGTGCCATCAATCGATGGCTATGCCAAGGCCGGTATTCGCCACATAGGATACGAGCCTCGTTGCACACCCTACTGGCCTCACTCTCTTCTATGGGCCCTCGCAAACTCGTTGCCTGAGGGCGTCATAGATGCTTGGCGCCTCAAATTCAACCTTGGCATCCGAAAGAGGGGCCAACTCAAAGACTCAAGGAAGAAGGAATGATGAAATACAAGCCTTCTGTATTTTACATGCTACTATTCAGGACCTAGAGGATCAACAGAAGCTGTTTCAGTTTCTCAATGGAATTCTGGCTTTGTTCTCAGTTTAGAAGCCCAACGTCTTCTCTGTATTTTACACGCTGTTGTTATTGTGTACCAATCTGGCGTTTCATATTGAATAATGCCAGGAATTTCGTGTTCATTTTGACTTAGGAACTTCAAAGACGTTTGATCACTGCTGATTTTCTTTTTAATAAAATGCACTAGCGAACACATCCGTTTATGGATGAATAATGACATGTTTGCATGAGATTAACCTCATGCATGTATGATTATGAATTGAAACGCATACATACGTACACTACATAAGGAGGGGTACATAACTTTTAATAACTTCACTAAACTATGCTAGACCTAGCAACTAATGTGTGCTAATTTTTCAAAAATTCGAATAACTTACGAACATAATTCCAAAACACATAATTGAAAACTTTAAAATTAAACAATTAATCTTATGGATGAATACATAATTAAATACAACTGCTAATTCATTCGAAATTAATGTGTTCTCAATCCGACATATAGCCAAAAAAAAAGGGCAAAAAAAGAGAGGGAGACACCTCTTAAAAGTTTCACTTCAATTCTTCTGCTTTTTGTCCCTTAATTTAGTTATCACTTAAATTGACAAATTGTAGATTGCCCAAATCTAGTTAATTACTAAATCTATAAATTTTTTTTTAAAAAAAACATGCTCTTTGACTTCAAAACTTACAAAGTGAATTTACATTAAAATCATCCATATGATTAGAGATGGCAATGGGTCCGATCTAAATCGGATATATTTAGATTCAGATCCATTCTAATTTTCTGGATCTGGGTCCAAATCCAGCTAAACCGATGGGATCTTAAAAGTTGAGATGTATTTCTAAACTCATTGGGTCTATGGATCTCAAACGGCTCCTAAACGGATCTACAACTTTACAAAAGCATGATCTGAGTTTAAGGCATGTAGTAACGATTTAATAAATACACTGACACAATTTTTAATAAAGACAATACGAAAAAAAATGATATATAAGACAATAATAATTTTAATGTGCCTACTAGTGGGAAGTGACAATTATAATAGACCCTGATATAATCAAGTCTCCTCAAATCATATTCCACCAATCAAAATACTAAAAACAAGTTCCAAGATATCTCATGAGAATTAAGATTCATAGAACTAACAATAGTCAAGTAAAATTTCGCATGTTGTGAGCTAGAAGCATTGGAATCCACCAATGCTAATCCAAAGCTCTAAGTCATAAGATGTTAAAATTAGTGAAAAATTCTTTCACTTAGCTGAAATAAGCTGAAATATAAATTTTAAGTTCAAAATTCTTTGATATAGTTAACATTTATCTCCACTATGACAATTTCATTGATATTTTTTGTCACTAAAATAACTCAATTGATGTTTTTTGTCACTAAAATAACATCAATGAATCAAAAAATCGATCATCTAATGAGAAAGATTTAAAACAAAAACTTAAACATGAATTTTGAGCTCCAATTATTTTATTTAATTAACATTTATCTCCACTACGATAATTGGTGTAGTGGATATATATATTGACTGAATTGTTATAGTGGAAAAAAATGTTAAATATATGAATACATTTTGAACTCAAAATTCATATTCGAGCTTCTTTTAATATTTGTTATCAAATAATCAAGTTTCAATCTAAATTATTGAAGTTGAATTTTGCAATTAAATTCCAAATGACCTCAAAAAGTGATTTATTTTAATTTTATGTATTATATACAACTATATTATTGTCCTTTAATACTACTAATGGGTGTATTAAATTTGAGTGGGTAAGGTTGGATACTTATTCATTGGATATGCATGTTCATCTTTAGAAATGGAGACTAACTATGCACGATATGTCAATCACAAAGAGAGAGGGGTAAGTTTAAATGAATTTTTATTGGATTTTTGGCTTATGAGAATAATGGGTCTATTGGGTCTAACGGGTCAGATCTTAATTTAAGCGATGGATCCATTTTTAAACCCTTTTAAGATTCAGATTAGCTTTAAGATTCATTGGATCTAAAAGTGATAGGTCTAGAGTCATGTGAATGGGACGGGTCTGATAGATTTGGGGCGGATCTAAGATCCATTGCCACTTTTACATAGGTCCATAGGAATCTACATTCTGCTATCAAGTCACAATGTTTTCACAATAATTGTGGCCTATGTTACACTATGCAAACAGATTAAACCATCAAATATAAGATACCTGGTTTGTTATGCTACAATATTAGCACATAAGAATATGCCATATATCTGTTGCACAAGGATACAACAATCTACGTAACTCATGGCATCAACACATGCGCCCCAAGCCCCGATACAGGGAAACTTAGGTAATGTATGGTTAGATGTAGACAACATTATAATGCAAACAAATTTATAATTGTATTTTTATCATCTTGTTTGGTTGTAAGAGATGATTGCAAAGAATAACTAACTTGTAATTATAATTACCATAAATTATGTAATCCTGATTGCATTACAAGATTAATTACTTGCATTACATTATATTCAATCAAATATCATATTAGAAGTAATAAATATCAAATATGGATCAATGGGGAGACAAAAGTACTGAAATATATCAGCCAAAAAGTTTTAATTAACATAGTAATGACAATAGTGCCAGAAAATACACACAATATTACAAGTAACTTCCCAGCACAATAACCCAACCCAGCCCCCTCAAAAAAAACAAAAAAAGAAAAAAAATTACTTTCTTAGCCTTCTTATTGAGACCTCATCCTGTTGAGCTGGTTCAAAGCAGGCTGCAAAATGTTGTAGAGAACCCAACCAATGGCAGGCAAGATCACAAACAACAAAAGCTGCCCTCTGTTATCAGTCTGCGCCTTTTCAGCAATCATAGCAATCTCACTGGCTTGGGCCTGTTGGGCCGACAACCAAAGCCCACACGAAGTGAGCCCAGCAAGCCCAACCCCAATAAGCACCCCTTTCTCACTCCTCATCCTGTTGACCTGGTTCAAGGCAGGTTGCAAAATGTTGAACAGGACCCACCCGAGGGCTGGGACTATGGGCAGCAAAAGGGCCAGCCCACGGTTGTCTCCCTGGGCAATCTCGGCGATTTGTTGGGCTGCCAAGGCTGGATCCACTGAGCCCAGTGTGGAGAAGACGGCTCCGGCGATGGCAGCTCCGGCTAGGGTTGATGGGCCTGAGCTTGGGCTAGCGATCGGGGGGGTGGCTAGGCCCTTGGGTAGGGGTAAAAGAGAAATGGGCTTTGATGGGCTTGGTGATTTGTGGGTGCTTAGGCCCATGCACTTGGCATTCAGAACTGCCATTGTTGCCATTGTAGCTGCCATTTTTAGGGGTGATCTTAGATTTGGGTGTTTCTTGAGGGAGAAGTGGGGAGGTGGTGAAAAAAAAAATTAGTTCAAGTTTGGTGTGGGGGAGAAGAAATTGAGGTATATAGATGGGATGGTAGTAAGGAGAGGAGTGAACCAATAGGCTTGTGCTGTGGAGATTATATCTTATCCTTGAGATTGTGTAGGGTGTATTTTGGGCCTCATGTTGAGTGGCCCACTACATTTCTCTTATCACCTTTCCTACAAAAAGAGGTTAGTTCATTAGGTGTGTGCTAATCCTCAATCAAAGTACTTATATTAGGGAAGATTTTTAAAAAAAATGAATGAAGTTCAAAGAGTAAGTTTTTGTTTTGTTGTTAGCCTAATCGCGATGACAGCGTAAATTAAAACTAGAGTTTGAAAAAGTCTGACCCAATACGATAACACGACACGAACCCGACTCGATGTTACTATGAGAAACACGAAACCGACCTGAACCGAATCGATTTTGACTCCAAAATCAACACAATTTGACCGTTTAGCGTGAAAACATGTTATTTTTCAATTTTAGGCAAATCTAAACTATTTTCAAAATTGACACGAAATTGATCCGTTTATTAAATGGGTCAACCTTACCTGACCCGTTTCCCACTTCTAATGAAAACTATTATAAATACTTGTTAAGGAACTGAGAAATGCTATAACAAAAATGATGTTGTTATTTAGGGGTTCTTGTAAGTGAGTAACAAATTTAGAATGCTGCTGATCTATAACTAATACAATTGTAACTGAAGTATAGGATTTCACCGTGCATTTCAATCTAAATGCTGGTATTTCATTGATCCAAACACAAAAAGCACACATCAACTATGTCCAATCATTTCATCAGCAAAAAATCTCACGTTTTCTACGAAAATCACAAATCTAATTCCATAAATTTTATTCATAATTTGTTTAAAGTCTTAGATAGTATCTATTACACATAAAGTCATTAAGCAAATTCGACAAAGTTAATATACGTGGTGAAGGTACCGTCTAGTGAAACTATCAGATCTATTGTCAGTAATTAGAGTTGGGAAAGTTTGATCTGACACGATAATCCAACCTGAACCCGACCTGAAGTTACTAAAAGAAATCCGAACCCGACACAAATAGAACCGATTTCGACCCGAAGTCGATACGATTTGATTGTTTTGCTTGAAAACATGTTATATTTTTTAATTTTAAGTAGATCTAAACTATTTACAAAAATGACACAAAATTAACGTTTATTAAATGGGTTAATTCGAAACAATCCCTTACCCAACTCTATTGGTAGCCTTTTGCCACTTACTACTCCAGTGCTACTTGATCACGTGGGTAGTTTCCAAAAAATAAATAAACAAATATTATTGATGAATTGGGCTGGGCTTTTTTGTGTCTTCTATAGTCCTTGACAAATGGCCCTAAAAAAGTTTAAAATATGTGCACTATACAAAATAGGCCACGTAACTCGGAGCCGTGACTCAACTGAGTCGAGCTGTGTGCATATGCATACGCCACCCTGCTCAACAGTGTTTTGCACGTATCAATTAATCATTCTGTCACCCTAAGTAATTGAAAATACTTCTACTTAAATTAAAAATTAAAATCTCAAATTACAGTCAAATTTCTCTACCCCAAGGAAACTAGTCTTTAACATATTTTAGCTTTCTCACACTAAATAATATATATATTTCCATATTTGTATAGTCGTTTGATTGATTTAATATATCTTAAATAAGATTGCTTAATTAATTGGTAAACAGTATTAACTAATTTCACATGCTTAGTTAGTTTTTGCTTGTAAGAGAAAGTAACCCATATGGTTCCTGCTATAACTGGTTGCACATAGACCATAATCAAATTAAGGCATGCAATTAACCATCCTTTTAAAAAAAAAAAAAAAAATTCCTTCATTGAATTTACAAAGGGGAACAATATGAAAAATTATGTGAATTAGTATTTTATAAAAGGCTGTTTGGTAAATAGGTTTTGGGTGAGTTTTGGTGCTAAAAAGAGTAGTTGGATTAAAATTAGTTATTTGATCTAGTCAAAAAACAAATCTGAATGTTTCGTAAAATAAATTTGTGAAAAACCTTGTTGAGTCTGAAAAGATAATTTTATGAACTTTTTGGAAGAGTTTTTTTTTTTAATTTAAGAATATTAGTTTTTCATCTCATAACTTTATTAAAAACAATCAATTTTATTAGACAATTTTTCTTTAAAAAAATTAATACAAATAAGTAATTTAAACGACTGATAATCAATACAAACAACTAAATTTTGAATTGACATCTCCAAGTTTGTATTAATTAAATTGCTTGGTAAAAAATCATATGACTGAATAAAATAATAATTAAGTTGCGTCATAATCAAGAGAAAATACAAATAGTAATCGTCATTCATTCTCTCATTTGTGCGGAGCGTGTCAAAGAATCAGTAATTGGAAATCGCTGTTTTAATAATCGATCGGATCGAGAGACTTCTCCTCCATCAACGTATTTCAGGGCATCTTATCCTCTTGATTAAGCAATACTAAGCTTTTCAAAAACAAATAATTAAATATGCAAATGGATCATCTGAGAAGATTCCAAGTCCAATAATACACCAGAAAAATACGGCTTTGAAAGGATTTTTTAACCAATTATTAGGACAGTAGACTAACATATATACAACACTATTTTGACAAAAGATAACATATGAAATGAAAAAGGATTTTTAAATGAGACCTTCTTTGATATGAAATTAAAGTCAACCACTAATTATAGTAAGGTACAAGTAGTAAATCCATTTAATATTCGTAAAAATTCTTGTAGCGTCCTACATTAGCCATCAAATATAAGCTAGGTGCTATAAACATAGAACGTTATATCAAAAGCGTAAATTCTGAAGAATTCTGACCATATAAACGTTCATTTCCTCCTTTCATCTTTCTTTTTTCCAAAAAAAAAAAACAAAGAAAAAATAAAAATCAAAGAAAGAAAGTAGTAATGTGACCCTTGCACTTTGGTTCAATTTGGTGGCCTATTTGTGCAATTCTAGCAATTTGCCATCACCATTGTAGTCTGAAGCCCATAGGCCATAGCTACAGTAGTTCCAAGCAAGCTTTTTAATCTCTAAATCAGGCGAAAACAGAAGCATTTCATTGTTATACTCCATGCACTCTGTAAGTACAGCTAAATGTTAAAAATATACCGAATTAAACACTGAATGCAGTTCATATGGTGAAAAATATTCTTTAGCTAATGAAAATATTAACGAGGTATTCAAAAAGAGAACTTTGACAGTAGCACAAGACTATCGTTTTTTTAGATGGATAAATTTATATACATAATAAACTTAAAAAGAGTCAAGCATTGATCTGTTTTTGGAATCAAACATCCAACAGTTAGACTATTCCGAAGGAAACTGATATAGAAGGTTCTATTATTATGGGCTGATTACTATTACTATAAGTTGCTAATAAAAATACGACTCCATATTTTGTTTACACCAAATTATGAACTTTTATGTCGGCCGGGTACTGTTATATAGTTTGATTACTTGTTCAACTTTAGCCTGAAATAAAATGTACTGGTAAAAGATATGTTGTAATGGTGAAAGTAAAGGCAGGCAATTTTTACCCTGTTGATGAGACAACTTGAAAACATATATGCCCACCTGGTTTCGCCTCATGCTTATCAGGGCATTCATGCCTTCAATGGACATGCCAAATTTTTCACTCCAATATTCATTTCAAGTTTGATTCTAACAACACTGATAGTTGTAAAAGTAGATACCTACGAAGATTAATGAAAAAAAATTGTGTCTAAGATGATATTTTGAAACGATGATGTTTAGAGTAAGCTATATCTCAACAGATTAATAGTATTTTTTGATTTTTTTTTATGTGAATGAAGTGCAAAGGCTAACGTAGCGAAATTCAAACCCTTATTTCTGGTAACAATTTTCAAAGATTATACTAATTCACCAAACTGAAACCCACATTATTTTTTTTTGCATTTCACATAATCATACATAAAATTAAAAACACATGTATATAATAATTAAAAAAATTTTTAATTTAAATAATTTTATCTGTGGAGGACTGATTGTTAATAATCCGAACTCACAAAAAAATCTACAGTGCTCTGAACATGGAATCTACTTATTTTGAATATTTTGTACTCAAGAAATTAGGAGAGGTGAATGAAATATGCATATCCTTCATAAAATTCTATATATTTGTGTTGATATTTGTCTAATTATATGCCAAAAAGTCATGCTCCCGAACACAAATGGACACATGAATGATAGAAGTGTAACACGCGGCTTTTGCGTTGGTCATATTGTGGTATGATATGATTGGAAAACTAAAGCAAGAAGCATGTTTAAGAGATCTTCTAATTAATAAGTCCATCGGCAAGGGTGGATGTTTGTCACACAGCTTCAATAAATTGGATTGCCTTGATCTACATACAAAAAATTGAAAAAGAATGATGAAAACTACCAAGAAACTATTCTTTTCTACATTTAAAAGTATTAGCTTACAGTCTCAGTGCTCTTTATCGCTTTTATATAACTAATTCTTGTTATTTTTTACTGCTTTTCTACATAGCTCTTTACAACCCTTCTTCACTTCTTGCCGGGCTGACATATAATAAATATAGGGGGAGGGAAGAAGAGTTTAGAATAATTGATATGTTTATCGCTTATGAAAAATCTCCCAAAAAATTATTATGTATATAACTACTTACAAATTATTTATATATTCTTACAACTGGTTAATTTTTATAGCTTCATAAAATTTCTTACAACTTTTTTGAAGTTTCTTACAATTTTCAGTTCAACGATAATATTTAAGTTGAACCAAGAATTGAGGTTAATTGGTTAAACAAGTAACCTAGTTAACAGGCAGCTTACGTATAAATAAAACAAAATGGAAAAATATATATAGTGGCATTCTGAAATGTGGGCATTTCTCCTTCTTCCCTTCACCGCCTAATAGACACCTCATCATCGAAGGCTGCTCTCCCTTTCTTTAAAAAACGTACACCAAAGCTTGAGAGAATTGAGGAGAGAAGAACGCATTAGACTGCAAATTCATCAAAATAGCTTCTTTTCTTTCTTTCCTTCTGTCATTTAATTAATCCCTTTGAACAAACCCATCAAATTGCCCACCTTCATTTCGCCTTAGAAATCCTTTCAATTATCTCCAAATCAAAGATTTTTTTTTTTAAAAAATAACCCCTCATTTTGCATAGATCATCTAATTACGTGATAAAGTTGATGAATTTGAAGCTTGATTTCCATTAATTAGTTGAAGGGCACCGATGGGCTTTGATGGATTCTAAGGCTGTCATCAGATGTAATCTCTTTTTTCAGATTTTCTCGATCTGTTGTGATCAGATGTACAGATATATGTTGCAAAAAGAAAATCTTTTATTCATGTGGCAATTTTGTTGCAAGAGAGGGGGGGGGGGGGGGGGGGGGGGGGGGGTTGTTTGTAGATGATGGGTTTTTGTTTATGATGAAAATTAGAGCTTATTCCTTCTTTAATTTTGGAAACCCCCACCCCTCAACTATCTCCCTGTTTCTGGGTTTACTTGCAGATCACTCCGCCTGCTTTGGGATTGCTGTTGATTGTATCAAAGTTTGAAAACTTCAGTTGATTTACTAATTAGATACGATTCTTTTCCAACAATTTGAAGCGATTCAAAGTGTAGGATATCCGATTAGGATTTCCTTTTCTAAAGTGTGCTTCTTGTTGTACATTTGATTTTCAACTGAATTTGGTCAATCAGTCAGTATCGGGTTATCATTTTGCGCAATTGGGCAGTGCCCTGTTGTTCAATTAAGCAATTTTTCACCTTATGATTGCAATCTTTGATATGGCCTTGTGGTTGGGTTGTTATTTTCTCCCTCCAATCAGGGAGAATTTGTAATGTAGCTACTGTTTCTTCCCACTTGGTTGCCTATTGCTTTCCTTTGTGGTTCTAACCCACTATTTTGTGATGTTACAAATGTGGTCTGTGATCATCACACTTCTGTCATGTAGGTGTGAAGTTGAACAGTGTTGATTAGTACAGAAGTTAAGGTAGATGTTTTTGCTATCATTGAGACATTGAACAATGAATTCCTGTATTCTGAATGTGTTTTAGTATTCAGATTAGTAATGTAGTTTGTGATCTATTGCTCTTGAATTGGAACTCCACAGAAACTCGAGCATCTTCAATAGACAAAGGTGGAGGGGCACTGCAAGTAAGTTTTAGGCAGTGCCCAATGGATGCCACAACAAGTGGAACCGAGACATTCCAATTTCATAACATCCCTGAACAACCAATTGCTGCTGCCCTTGTCACCTCCCCCAGGCCAGCATTCCAACGCCAAGTCCGGCATTGCTTTGGGGACTTGGTCCCCGGAGAATTCCCCTTGGCAGCTAATCCCTCCATTGTTCTTCATGTTCTTACCGCGTGTAATCTAGATCCACAAGACCTCGCCAAACTAGAGGCAAGTCATTTTGTTACCTTAGCTGTTCCTCAGCTCAGATGGTTGTGAAGTTAAGAGTTGTTGATACTGCTGATTTGAATTGGGTTTTGTGTTTGCTTTTTCAGGCAACTTGTTCTTTCTTTAGGCAACCGGCAAAGTTTGCCCCTGATTATGACTTATCTATTGCTGAGCTTGCTGCTCTTGATATGTGCCAAAAGAGGGCTATCTTTAAACCAATGACCAATGATGAAAGGGATGACTTGAAACAAAAATGTGGGGGTTCATGGAAACTAGTCCTCAGGTATTTGCTGGCTGGAGAAGCCTGCTGCAGAAGGGAGAAATTTCAAGCTATAGCTGGGCCAGGTCATAGTGTGGCTGTGACGTCAAGTGGTGCTGTCTATTCCTTTGGGTCTAATAGCTTAGGACAGCTGGGTCATGGTTTGAACCAAGATGGAAACACAGCTGATGAATGCCGCCCTCGCTTGATAAGGTTGGAAATCCTGTAATCAGTGTTTTGTAACTCAATCGTGGGAGCTTAAGTGTGTGAGAGAGGGCAATTTAACAGAAGCCATTCTTGTGCAGATCGCTGCAAGGAATACGGATCATCCAAGCAGCTGTTGGGGCTGGCAGGACAATGCTGATTAGCGATACTGGAAAGGTTTATGCTTTTGGGAAAGACTTGTTTGGGGAGGCTGAACATGGGGTTCAAGGTTCTAGAACTGTGCATACCCCTCAGCTTGTTGAGTCTTTGAAGGACATATTTGTAGTGCAAGCTGCCATTGGGAATTTCTTCACCGCTGTATTGTCAAGGGAAGGAAAGGTTTATACATTTTCTTGGGGGAGTGATGAGAGGCTCGGGCACCAGACGAACCCTGGTGATGTAAATCCACACCCTTTGTTGGGGCCACTCGAGAATATACCAGTGGTGCAGATTGCAGCTGGATATTGCTACCTTCTTGCCCTTGCTTGTCAACCTAGTGGCATGTAAGCGACATTATTTGCATTTGTTAATTGGATGTATCAAATGTCTAAATAAATTGTCCTCTACTTCTTTTATGATTTAGTAGCCTGTCATTTGATCTTGGGGGTAAGGCTATGTATGTCTTCCTTTCACCTCCCGCCAGCCTACCTGAGGTGGGATTCTTGGGTAGTGGTGGATAGATTTACCTGTCAAATTCGTACATTGAAGAACTGTCTGCTTGCTAAGAGCATAAATGTTGAGTTTTCCAATTCTAGATCACCATCCATCATGTCCCCTGCTACTGCTAATTTGTGAGAACTAAAGTGTTCATCCGACATGCTGATTATGTCAGGTCATTATATTCTGTGGGATGTGGATTGGGTGGAAAGCTTGGGCATGGCTCAAGATCAGATGAGAAACACCCTCGATTGATTGAGCAATTCCAGACATTGAATCTTCAACCCATGGTTGTGGCAGCTGGTGCTTGGCATGCAGCCGTTGTTGGTAACGATGGAAGGGTATGCACGTGGGGTTGGGGGCGTTATGGATGTTTGGGACACGGGAATGAAGATTGTGAACACGTTCCAAAGGTGGTCGAAGCTTTAAGTGGTGTCAAGGCAGTCCATGTTGCCACTGGCGATTACACCACATTCGTGGTATCTGATAATGGTGATGTATATTCGTTCGGGTGTGGAGAATCTTCTAGCCTTGGACACAATACTGGGGCTGATGGACAGGTCTGTTATTTTAGCTTAATCTTTTAGCTTTTGCTTTGCTGATTAAAGCATTTGATATTTAGCTTTGTGTGATAAAAGCAAAGTTTAGGGAGGGTAAGAGCTCAGAGGTATTTGGCATTACCATGCAACTGCAAAGTGGTTTCATAAAAGTGTAAGCTGATTGAAGTTGGGAAGTACTTTAAGGCAGTTAAGAGTTTCTGATTTCTCGGTGATGTCCTAGTAGACAAACTACATGGATGCTGGAAATCATATTCAAAATCCAAATCCAAAACCCCGAGGATCTTGACCCTTGCCTAGAAGGGAGGGAGGGTGAAATTGTATAGAGTGTTCATTTACGTCTGTTCGATTTGGACCAGCTCCGTTCGAGTTCAGTTCAAAATTTCCCTTTTATTTGTGCCAAGCTCGTAGTATGGTTTTTAATCAAGTAGCCGAGTGATAGTAAATTTTGCTGCTTATTGTTGATGACCCATTTGTGTTTTGGGTGCACTACACTTTCCTGACAGGGAAATCGGCATACCAATGTCCTGAAGCCGGAGTTGGTGACATCCTTGCAGCAAGTGAAGGAACGGGTGGTACAGATAAGCTTGACCAATTCGATTTTCTGGAATGCTCACACCTTTGCTCTCACCGAAACAGGGAAACTCTATGCATTTGGCGCAGGTGACAAAGGGCAGTTGGGTGTAAAGCTCGAAGAAAACCAACTCGAAAGGGGCAATCCAGGACTGGTTGATGTTGACCTCAGTAGTTAGCCATTCGTTTAGTTTCAAAACTCCATATTATCATCATCATCATCATCATGGTCATCATCAAATTGCATAATTTATCAGTCATGGTGGACCATTTCATATGGTGTTTACTGTTTAGGCATGTAGATGTTCATCATTCTCTTTTCTGTACATAATGGGCAAAAGGGAAGATTGTTAGGGGGGAAAAAACTATAATTAGGGTTCTAGGAGGTGCCGTTAAGCAAGATGGATTGCATTACTTGGACTCCTCAAATTGGATAGATGGTTGATGCCTATGGCATCAAAACTTTAATTTATTTGAATAGTTAATTTCCCTTGACATTCTAGTATCGACTGAGTGTTTTGAATTCCTTTGGCATTGTTCAAGGTTACGAATTAATTTCCTTGGTTTAATTAGCCATCATCTAAATGCCCCTCAACAGATTGATAGAATTGTCTAAAAGAAATAAAGATTGATGAATTGTTAATAACCCGAATTTTTCCAGAAAAAGGCGTGACTTTCTGGCATTTGGTTCATCAGACTACACAAAAAGTTATTTAGGATATGTATTATCTTTCGACTAGCTTGGAGAATATTTGCCACCAATTATTATGCATGGACAATTTATCAACTCCATCTACCAGTCTTCTAGTTTGTTTGCCATTTTTTTGTAATTCTTACAAATGATATATATGTGTGTGTGCGTGTGTGTTGGGGGGCATCAATTAGTAATCACTAATTTCCTCTTTTGTTATTGAGTGATCAGTAATTAATAATATATTATAATTGTTAATTTTCTGCTCTCTTGGATGATCAGTAATCAATAAAATATTAGGATTTGCTATCGAAGGAGACGTTGGTAGGACTATAGGAGATGACCCCCCTTTTAAAAAGAATGTGTGAATTTAATTTCGCCAAGGCATGGGACGATTTTTCTCACCTTTGTACCACCTGGTCCACCTCCCTTCTCCCATGCCTTCCTTCACTTAAAGTGTTCCCTGAAGTACGAGCTCATAAATGAATTTACTTACTAATTAAAAAGAATAAAATATCAAGACTTGTTACTATATTATTATTTTTTAAATGAATTTACTTATTAAAAAAATAAAATATCAATACTTGTTACTATATTGTTATTATTTGATCACATATCAGGACTTTAGTTGATCAACAAAATAAATATATCAGGACTATAACTAAATATAATGAAAACAAAGCTAATTAGATATTAACGTAGTTGTCAATACTGATACCCTTGATACATTAAATCCCCGATATGATTTTCCCTCCCCTTTTGTATTATAATATATAAACCTTTGTAATTTCTCTGAACCAAAAAAAAAAAATAATGATAAAAGCAAAATAATAATAAAAAAGAACAAATAATTAAGAGTTTATCATGCCACACAATATCATTGCATTGAATTTCTTACTTCTCATTATTTTATGTAATCTAATCTAAAACAATTTAACGCCATTGAAAACAAGCCCACTTTGTTCACTAATAATTGAATCATGGAATCAAGTAACTATTGATGGAATGATGGGTACCGATGGCTTCAAAGACCAAAATTTTTGGCTTCAAGAACACTAATAATTGATATAACCATAGAATTCATCCCAGTTCGTACAACAACGCGCTTTCAAATTGGCAAATCACATCGTCAACCTCAAAATCAAGGATTTAAAGAAAGGAAAAATCTACAGTGACCATAAAGAAAGTTGAGAGAGAAGAGGGCTTAGCGTGCAAAATTTCTGGGAAACAGAGCTTGGTTTCACAGTCGAGAAACATTCAATTTGGCATAACAAATGCTAATAATCAGAAGAGGTGATGACATCGTCAATCTTCAAAATCATCTTAACCACCTGGGTAGCCAGTAATATCTGCTGCTGCTTCCCAATCAATGTCTCGAATACGTTTTGCTCCCGCATGTCATTAGTCCCAACATCGTTGCAGTCTATCCCACAGCATGGATTATTCTCCTGCTCACATTAAAAATAAAGAAACAAATAAATGAATTGTTACATCAGGATTCCTGGGGTTGACAAGTTGTTACATGTCACTAATGGCAGTCCCTGGCCTACATTGCAAGGTCGGTCTAGAGACAATTTTTCGCTGCCGTGAACTGGAGAAAATGGAGGGCTTTGGGCACTCACAAAAAGGGAAAAAGGAGGCCGTGCGTTTACGCTTACCTAGCAAGATAGGCCAGAGACTACGGTATAATCTTACGAGCAGCAAAGAATCACAGCAGACCATGACAAGCAAATGGTAGAAAGCATTCCTATTTGTCCTAGATATTTAGCTTTAATTCTTTTTCTTTTTCTCTTTTTTTTGGGAGGGGGGGGATCCTGTCATATACGTTAACTCAATCGTACAGTGGCCACCACTAACATCATTAGGGGGAAATGCCATGGAAAATGCATTTACAATTATATAGGGGGAAGTGGGGTGGGCAACAGAAGAGGAGACCTCAAAAAACGGCCCAAGGTCTGTTATTGTTATCAATCAAAGAGCACAGCACAAGGCACGTAACATAAACATTTTATGCAAAATTGGAATGGCCCTTTCATCTCAGAAAGAGTACCAGCCTATATTTTATATGGACTCATTCTGGAGATAACTTCCAAAATTTTAGATGAGGACAGCAAATCAGCAACAGGGAATCATGAGAGCTTGCTATCGTGCATTTCATAAAAAAAGTGAGAAACACCCAACTAGCTTCTTGATAGAAGCACAAAACCACACATGTAGAACACGAAGTTGAACTCATCTTAAGGAGGGGGAAGCAGACAAAACCCATTTACCTTCACTTGCTGAGCTTTAACAGCAGACAGTGTTTCAATGGGCTGAAGACCACTGTTCTCCGCCAGTGCCATCGGGATTGCATCCAAAGCATCAGCAAAGGCCCTGATGGCATACTGCAAGTGAAAGGCAAAGGAATTGAGAAAGTGAGTAAGAACTAATTTAAACTTTCAAACTGCTATGAAGAGATAGAGGCACATTGTTGTCACCTGCTCAACACCTGGGTACCTATCAGCAGCTGCCTCTACAGCAAGAGAACAAGCAATCTCTGCGGAGCCACCACCGTATACAATAGAATTGTTGCGAATCAGATTCCTTGCAACGCAAAGGGCATCGTGGATGCTTCTCTTTGTTTCTTCAATCATCATTTTGCTACCTGTAATAGAAACAGCTAAATACCTTATGATCTTAAATTATTACTACCAGCCTAACAAAGAGAGAACAAAGATTTAAATGATAAACTATCGGTCAGACAAAAGCGGCACAACAGTCTTCTGATTGGCATGGGATGAAGTAAACTATCAGTCAGTCAAAAGCAGCACAACCGTTCTGATTGGCATGGGATGAAGAATTGACAATAGGCGTATGGGACAAAGAATGTAGACCATGAACCTACCACCGCGGATGAATATGGTTACAGCCTTGGAGTTTGCACAATGTTCAATGTACAGCATTCGATCCTTTGTTGTACCAAAAGATTTCTCTCGGACCAAGCCAGCCTAAACATATTAGAACAGGGGTCAGTGTTTTAAGGCAAGGTAGGCAGACAATGTCATTCAAGTCAAACATGAAATTCATATGGAAATGGCAAGTTGCAGACTTATTGAACTAATGACATACTAACATATGAATACCAGCACTATTGGCATCCCAAATCCTTAACTAATAAATGCACAAAATTTTGATTGTTGATTAAATTACTCTGTCAACATGAAATGCTCATTTACCAAAGACCAGAGGCAGGCTGATTTTAGCATGATTGGACTTTTCACAGCTACTGACCATATGCTTCATCAGAGATATGCTTACTAAAGCAACAATAATGACAGGAACTATATCTGATGATAATTTTTGTGAAGATGACCCATAGAACTTTCCAAGCAATAGTCAAAGTGAACGAAAGCCTGTAGTGTCGAGCACATCTAACTGAAAAATGCATCATCGATTGCTTCGTGAAGCACTTTTGAACAGAACTCCCAAAAAAAGTGCAAGATCAACTGCAAATTTGATCCCTGTTCAAGCAATCAAGTATAGGATATTCCATGTGTCATTTCTCATTCTATGGTTGCTACAACTCCCGAAGTGCTAGCTCAGTGCAAGTAATCCATAAATTCTTGACATGAAAAGCGACGGCCTCTACAGAGACTTCAAGACCTAGTAAATGCACGAATATCCAAACAGAAATCTGGTTCTTGAAAGGCTCCAATGATATAAATAAACATGAACTTGTAGGAGAAATACACAGTAATATTCCAGGACACCCACAACCCTGCCTCCTGAGGAAGCACTTTAGTCTCATTCAGACATTGATAGGTTACATAGAGAGTATCTGAGAAAAACAACCAAAAACCAGAGGGCTAGTGGCTCTGGCTACCACAACTTTTAGTGAGAGGGAAAGACTAAGAAAACCATTATACTCTAACCAGATAACATATTTGCATAGCCAACGTCCAATACTTTTGCCATCATCATGACTACCTCACAAGTCAGAAACCAGTCAAATAAAAGCCACGATGTATTCTTAACGCTTCTTCACATAAGGTTCAAGCTATACTTACCCCACCATGAAAGGTAGTTTTTTCATGGAAGTTGGTTAACCATGCAAGGGGACCGGAAAGTAGAGAAGGAGACCACAAATTATGTCAAGAATCAGAAATTAGACGGCACTCCCCGGCTCTAAATGAACAGATTTGAATGAAACAATAATTGAAGATGGGAGGAGCAAACGATACCCTGCCAAGCTTGTCAGGGGTCAATTCTTGAAATCTCGGGACAATTCTTCCACCTGCAGAGATACAATCAAAAAGCCATAAAAACAGCCAAACATTTAATAGCTATACCGCACGCGGCGCGCTCAGGCACACACACAAAAGCCATAAAAAATTATGATGAAGCACAAGAAAAATGAACAAGGGTCGAACACACACACACACACACACACACACACACATGGACAAAAAGGTTCAGACTGCACCCAGCTGCTCAGGATGCACAGGGAAAGAAAAAAGGAAATCACCACATACCTGTAGCAATTGCAATGAGTTCCAATTCTACACCACCAACCCATCTTACAGCAGGTAAATTCCTATGCATTAGCAAATGATTTGCCTCATCATCAAATCCCCACTGACAGATGACCAACGTTGCACCAACATCCTGCAATACACTACCCTGCCAAATTAGACATGCATGATAGAAGGACATATCTTTTAAGTGATTGCATAAATCAGGTGTCAACCAGCACAGGTATGGGGAATTGGGGATGCTAGTCCCGTCATCATTTAAGATGTTAAGATAGTTTATCTAACACATACTGACCATGGCTAAACGTTTGAACCAAAAGAACATTTACCCCACAAGACAGAATCTGCTACATGAATGTTTAGCAAATACGTTAGAGAAAAGAATCCGTGCAAGAAGTCCCAAAAAGTTCCACATCAGCTACCTCATCAAACCAACCTAGACAAGTCTGGGCATGCAAACTTTGAGCTAATACAGCAAATCCTCAGTAACTAGAACACAAAAACAAAAAGGAGAACTGGAATATCATATAATTGATATCATGACACACAATTGCCACAGAACAATTTTAAGAAGCTAAACTACATTGGCATCCTAGATAATTGCATACGCTACTTCAAGCACCATTATAAAACAAAAGAATAAATCACAGATGGAAATGGCGGTAACCCACCTTGCACTTTTGGACCATCTCATCAAAGTACTGTTGCTCTTGTTTACGCAATGCCTCAAACTTTTCCACAGTATCAATGTCAACCTTATGCTTGGTTTTTGGCTTAGGTGGCTCAAAGGGGCAAGTCAAAATTGCTATCCTTGCATCTTCAATTTTCTTTGGCATCTGGGGGTGGCTCATGTCTTTGTCAACAACAATTCCATAGATGAGTTCAGTGTATTCCAGTTTCCCTCCAACTTTTCCCTCTACCTTAATTAGATCAAGATTAACATCCTTCCGCTCCAAATCAGCAACAGCCATAACGGCTTTAACTGCAATCTCTGCCAAACTGCGCTTACAGCGGTTTACACTGGAACACAACATACATGCAATCAGATATGCAAATAAAAAATATATCGATACTTATAAAAAAATCAAAGCAAACAGGAAACTATCAGAACACCAGCTAATAGCTACAAGAAACTATAATATCATAGCTATCCAATACTGAAAAATAGGGAAGCATACATCTTGGATGACAAAGTAGTCATGCAGGTCTGGATCAAAGGCTCTACATTTGCTTCCCCAAATTCAAACTTATGCGCAATTTTCTCCACCTGTTCAACAGCAATCCGAGAAGCCATTTCATATCCCTCTGCAATCCTAATGGGATGAATTCCACGATCTAAGAGGGCCTCAGCTTGCTCCAAAAGAGAACCAGCCATAACAACTACCCCAGTGGTGCCATCACCAATTTCATAGTCCTGACTCCGGGACAATTCAACCATCAACTTTGCAATCTGGTTGTCAACATCCATCTGCTCCAAGATGGTAGCACCATCATTTGCTGGAAGAAAGGGCAAAAAGGATAAGAAATCAATCTATCATATTTTTTTAAAAAAAAAACAAAAAGAAGGAACCCAGATAACTTCTCCATTCATGCAATTCAACTACTGACAATAGTGCATCACAGTAACTACAACTATCTCATCATCCTGTCTTTTATAACGTAATATCTCTATTGTTGGTGGTTAAGACAGCAGTGCACATTTCATATGCCACTAAGGAAAAATAAATAAATTACCAAAGCACAAAAAAGTGAGTACAGAACTTCACATCCAAAATAGCAACATAAAAGCTACAGCCTGTAAACGGATGGTCAGGGGACTAGCATCTGCATTACAAAGGTGGATTACCAGCATGATAGATAGAGCCTGGTCAAGTGCATAGCATGAACAAAACAGTCCTAGATTAAATACTCAAAGTCTCAAATTACCTTTTTTTCCCCTTCATTTTCTGGGTTGTGGATATATAAGAGTAAATCCTGCATTAACATTAGCTATCTCTGTTGCAAGACGGAAAACTTCAATGTTTACCCATCAACTAAAACCTAATTGACTGCAACCTGTCAGCAAAAGTAGCTCAAGCTTGTTACTTGTCATTTTCTAGAGTTCGTGTTCTCAGCCCCAACCACAGGTCCACAACTCGCTAAAAAACAGGCCTTGCACTTCCAGATTTGACGTCTAACTACGCAGATTCAAACCCTAAAATAGCAATATTTGCAGATTCAAACCCTAATTGATGGATCCCTCTGGAAAACATCAAAATGCGAAACGACATTTGTGCACATTGGGCCATGAACATCGAATTAGCAAAAGATGAAAAGAGAAAGGGAGAGTACTAATAGTGACGTCGCCATCGGGGCTCTGAAGCATTTTGTCCATGCCCTTGGGGCCAAGCGAAGATCGGAGGATGCGAGCGACGGCTTTACCGGCGGAGATGTTGGATTTCTGAGCATCTAAACCCCTCAATCGAGTCTTCTGCTGTTGCTCCTTCAGTATTATGAATGGCCGTCCAAACTCGTCGAATGCTAACGCCATTTTTCACGATCAGAAGATGCAACGAGCAGCACTACTAGAACAGGGGGGAGAGAGAGACAGAGACAGAGACAGAGACAGAGACGGAGAGCGACGGAGTGTTCTAGAAGTATCACTCACTCACACTGAGAGCAGCGCCGGTCTGGTGGTGGTGTACCAGTACTGGGTAGAAAGTAGAAACTAGGGATATTGGTATCTCGGATCCGACCCGGTTTAAGCTTAACTCACGCAATTCCAATCAAAACAGGCCCCCTCTAAAGAAGGGGGGAAAAAACAGAAACAACATATGTTTTTAGAATTTTTTTTTTTTTTTGGAATTTGTTTTTCAGAACCCCCCAACCCCCCCCTTTTCTGTGAATCGGTGAATGGACTCACCATTGAATCCTTCTGCACAATGTAAGTCTAATGAACTTACGGATTAGAAAAAGTATAATCATTGGACTAGACTCAATAGAGATTTAATTCTGTTGCAAGGCTCACAAAAGATCTATAGACATATCACAAATTTTTCTAAGAAAATTGTACCCACCAAAATACGAACCCTAATTGGGCAGTGTGAAGTCAATTTTATGCTATTAGAGCTATGCTTAGGGGTCGTTTCATTCACTTGGAGTAACATGGAATTGAATGAAATGGGATTTGAAATCTAGAAGGAATGGAATGGAATTTGATTCTTTTAAATCATATGTTTGGTTTAATAAATGAATGGAATCAAATTTTTTATTTTTTACTTTTTTTATATCAATATTAATATTTTTAATCTAAAAATCTCACATTCTGTTTCTTCTTTATCACTATTCCCTTATTTTCTCCTTCTCAAGCAACCATATTTTGACTGCTTCTTCTTCTTCTCATGCGAAGTTCCGGTGCCTTCTTCTTCTCTGGCGAAGTTCCGACGCCTTCTTCTTCTCCGGCAAGCACCCGACACCTTCTTCCTCCGAGGTGAACTATCGATGCTATCGCCCATAGATCTTAACATTTCACTCTTTCCCCTACTCAGTCTCTTAAGTGGATCTGGGCAAGGTATTCGTCGCAGGCTCTCTATCTTGGGCTACCAACTCGGATTCCATCGTCCAACACCATCTTTCTCCTTCACCTTCATCCACTACTCATTCTCTTGGAGTCGATCTAGGGTTTGGGGTTGGGGGGAAATTGCGGTAGTTATCAGTGCACTTACGGTGGTTGCCGGCGGCGTCTTTTTCCCCTCCGGCCACCTCCTTTCCTCCGGCGGTTCACCAGCATCTTTTTCCGGTGGGGGAGACATTACAAGTTGTGGCACAATTCTTCTTCTTATTATTATTTTTAATTAAAAGGAGGAATGGGACTTGAAACCCTCCCAAAATGGGGGGAATCAAGTTGCACCAAAATGGGGGGACTTGAAACCCTTGGGTATCAAGTCTCATACCCTTGAAGACTCAACCAAACAATGGGTATGGAAATTTAATACCTAAAGGTATCAAGTTCCATTCCTTTTTGTCGAACCAAACAGGCCCTTAGTTGATCTTTCCCAAAACAAGTACAAGCATAAGTATTTTCAAAATTTTAGAATACATTTTTCTTTTTTTTCTCTTATTGAAAAGCTAATTTGCTCACATCTACTTGTGTTTCCAAAGTGAGTTCTTTAAATAAAATCAACAAAAAGGCTCAACTTAGTGCTAGCTAGTGATCTGAAAAATTTGCTAAAGTTCGGTTTGTAATCGATTTCTCTAGAGTTTAGGATTATTCTTTTGGGTATGTTTATGTGCAGTTCAAATTATTCAAATTTGAGATTTTTAGACCTTTACAGGGTAGCATTGTGGATAAAAAAAGCCTGATATCACTACACTAAAATTGCCATTTTCTTTTCAAGTGCGCAAGGAGGGCTCTCCCACCAGACCTTTCATATGTGCACATAATATCCAACCGACTTGCATGACAATGAAGTGAACCCTTGGCTAACTCAATTGCATAATTTCCTCATATCAATACCGTTACTAGTCAGTATAATCAGTACAAGAGGTCAAGAATCCAACAGAAGACTGTGCACAAAATCAGCATTACGTACAAATGAAACATCTACATACATTCCAGCAAAGGTACACATTCGAGCATTATAAACAGGTGGCTAATTGCGATAGATGTTCACAATTGCACCCCGAGCTTTCCCCCGTAAACAGCACGCGGCATCCAACAGTGGCCGACAGTACCACCTGCAATGCAATCTCGAGCAACAACGCCATGACAACGTGGAACCTGAAAAGTGGGGCCACTCCTTTCTCCTCGCAATGCCAAGGTAAGCCAGAATGAAGTAGACCATGAACCACCAACGGGGCTGCCTCCTAAACCCCCGGAGAAAAGGTTATGCGAAAAGCTCGAGGCCTTCTGGAAAGGGGGTAAAGATGATAGGCTGGTTTTGCGTACATATGTGTTTCAATCATGCAGGGGCATCAGATATGGAATGCACGCCAGGGTTCTCCACCACCACTGAGTCTTTTTGGTCATTACAAGGTAGCGGAGATTGTAAGGAATGTCTTTGGACGCTCAAGGAGCGATATAGTGTCTCCTCTCCTTGGGTAGCAGGGCAACATTGTATGACAGCAGAAGACCGTATTCCCCATTTAATGAAGAAGTTGATACAGCAGAAAGATACAAAGAGGAAATCCCTGCCGTATTTTGATGAGTCACATGATCTAAAAGTCAGAAGCGGAAGGCTAGGCAACACCACAATCAACATAAAAGGTTTGTACGATCTAGAGTTCATAGTGAATCCATTTGCAATCATTTTTCTGACTTGATTTAAAAATCACAAATCAGTGCATAAAAGCAGGGATTAGAGAAAAAGACAAGTACATCCTACATTCAATAAACCTTATAAAAAGCTCCCAATTCATCTAAATCCACCTCAACCATAATACATTGCTAAATGAATTGTGAAACACAGGGTCTTCACGTTCGTTTCTTTTTGCAATTCAAGTTTCAACTTACATCAGGGAAATTGCCAATTCACAAACCAAAGCAGAAATCGTTAGAACGAATGCGTTGCCAAAATCATAAGAAAGGAATGGCTCCCATATAAGATAGCACAATACTAGCCAAGATTTCCAATTCAGAGTCGAGGTGAAAGGCCGAAATCAATCAACTTCCCCGAAAACGAATCGATCAACTACAACTGTCTCACCATTGCTCCAGAGAATAATCTTCAACACTGTAATAATTGTCACCATTGCGCAAATCCATTATAGGCACTAATGATGAATAAGAATTGGAATTGGAAAAATGATGGTTGACATAATCATATCAAAAAGCCACCATTATTTATAGATGAACTACATAATAAGGACTAAATTAAGAATTTTCTTACCAACATTAAATAATTAAGCTTCTAGAGAATAATCTTCAACACTATGATCACATCCTAAATACAATATAGCTCCTAAGTACTCTTAAAAAAACTCCTAATTCGTAGAACAATTTGGAGTGTATTTAAAGAATGAGTTCAAAAATGAAAGAAAGAAAGTGTTACAAAGATGGCAACGATGGTGGACGGCAAGCTTTCAAGGGTAGAAGCACTATTGAATTGAAATGGAAGATCCGGCTTATGATGGTCGTGGTTAGCAATCTCTTTAAACATGTCAGGAGAGACAGGGCCTCCCACAGGTCCCTCCTCGGCGAAAATCACCGAAGGTGTAACAGCACCCTCTGATTCATCTGCATCTTCATTGTTGCCAATTTGTTCTTCATCGCTTGGTGCTGAGGCTTGTTTTTTGTCTTCAAGAACTCTAGTTGCCTCAACCAAGCTAATCCCTAGGAAAGAGAATAGTACCAAAGCTACAAGAACTAACTTTCTACCCATCTTTTAGAACCTGATTTTAATTTGGAAAGTAGGGTTTGATTCCTAGGGTAATGAATGCATGTTAAGGGTTCTTCTTAATGTAGAAAGATAATAGCAAAGGATATCGACGAGGCTTTGAAAAGTAAGTGGTGGAGCTTATACGTGATAAAGGAGGTAAATATAAGGTATTGCGATTTAAAAGGAAAATCGATAGAGGTGGTTGACTCATGTGGAGAGAATTTAGATAAAAACTTAATGAATTAAAATAAAGGGTTACAAGAATGAAAAAACAAAACGAATATATCTGTATTCAAGAATAAGTTTGACTAGATTAGGCCTAAATTGTATATTCATCCTTTGTTATAGGAGATTCGAATGCGTAGTTATGTTGTAGGCAGTAAGTGAGTATTGTTCAAAAAAGAAATAGTGACTCATTTTAGTACTAGAACATCCATTGAAAGGAAAGGTTGTTATTTTAGACTTTTGGGTTGTTTTGATTCTTCAAAAGAAAAAAAGATGTGACACAGACATATATGAATTTATTTTGATAATAAGTCTTACATGGGCAACACGCATACAACACAAGATGAAATATGATGCAAATTGTCCAGAATTTAACGACAAATACAAACTCACATACTGACCCAATGAATATCCACCTGTCTTGACCGTCCGTTTATTAGAAAAAGTCATTCAGAATGGGCGTGTCCGCAACCAGGCTAGCGAAGCCTGTTGACGACATCAAACAAAACATCAACCAGCACCGATGCAAAGAGAGCCGACGGGTCACCAATTACAGTGGACAAAATTGTCTTCATGGCAGTTTTGAGTGCAGTGGTAGTAAAACTTTCACTACTCTCACCACTTCTGGTTGGCCTGGTACGAAGAGGCAACCCCTGCAATGCTAAGGACAGATTTTGAGTGGTGATGGGGTCATTGCCATGCTTAATCGCCTCCTTCATGAAGCAATAGACATGAATTCTTTCGGGCTTCCATGAATCACTCACGTACACTGATCCACATGTTGGCTTTGACTTGCCTGTATTTGACCATTTCGAAAAATCGTGAATTTGATGTTTTAGATTCCAATGGTATGGGTTATATTATAGGAAAAGTAGTGAATTTAATGTTTTTAGTGGACTTAATGTTTTTAGTGGACATTCTTTCGCACATTTCCTTGAGTTTCACAATTGATTAAATGGGACGTTCTTATACAAAACAAACTCTTCATTAAAAGCACGGACTGAGTTCGAGATACTTAGCTTACCATCGCACCACATGCAGGTTGGTATGGTTTTAGGATCTTGGAATCTGGGTATCTTGTGAAGCTTGAACTTGACACCCCCAATTTGGAGCTCACTCTTGAGTTGGGCACAACGAGGGTGCAAGTCCCACCCCTTTTCAGGACAATGGTATTGGAACCCCTTCACATCCCGGCCACACGCGCTGCAAGTGATGATGTACCCCTTGCAATCTGCCTTCTTGCACTTCTTGTGCAAGCAAGGTGGGCCCGGCCGAGGCCGGTCGTAGTATTGGAAGGTGTGTTCCCCTTCTCCGAACAGATCGAGCACGCGTGTAGGGTGGCGCGTGTGAGCTTCCATGCACGTGACATGGAGGCTGAACTTATCGCAATTCATGCATCTAAATCTCTCTCCGAACCCAGGCATCTCGCACCCACTGCAGGTAAAGATTGTGGTCACTTGTTTTTGATGCTCTAACTGGTGGCCCGGGTGGCTCGGATGATTCATTGACACTGACATGGTGGCCTTGTGTTACCTCAGGATAAGCAGGGAACATAAAATAGTATTATCAAGAGCTGGTTTGAACGATTGTTGAGGTCGATTAGTGGTCTTGAACCTTGATAGGACTGCTAGTAGGAATGGGTGTTTTAAAGTCGTCGTCAACCTCGATCTGCAGAGAAACAAGAAAAGTAAAGAAAAGCCAAGTTGAGGAAAAAGTAACAGAACAAATGAATTATAAAAGACCTTGCCATAGCTCAGTCAACACCTACTCCTGTCAATAAACAAACTCTGGCCGACCATCTTTAGAGCATTAGCCGCCAGAGTTTCAGTTTTTAGAACTCTAGCTTGTCGTGTTAATAAAAGTTTCACAATTTTAACACTTTCATTCTTTCATTTTCTCAACCAATGGAATTCATTTTAGGATCAGTGAATTAAATTTTTTTTATGAACCCATCTTTTAACACACAACTTTCTTTTAACTACCTAAATAATATTTTTTTATTTAACAAAAAAAAGAAAAATAAATAAAAAATCAGAAAATGACCAAAAAAATTGAAACGGGAGGGGGAACGGTCTGGCATTCCCCCCGCGTGTCCCACGCGATTCACCGTGGCTGGAGTGCAAGTATTCCCATTTTATGACACGCGGACCCCATCATTTGCCTCGCGTGTCATGTGGCTGCTAATGGTCTTAGGGCATATGGAACTCTGGTCTGCCACGTCAGCAAAAGTTTCAGATTTTTGGAACTTGCATTCCATCACTTCTCCAACTCATGGAACTCCATTTTGAATAACTCAATAAAAAAATTTACCATGTACCCACTTCATAACACACAACTTATTTTTTTAATCATATAAAAATCATTCATTACCTCAAAAAAAAAGAAAAAACAAAAAAAATAATTAAAAAAAGCAAAGAAACGCTGACAGGGAGGCACGGCTAACCGACGTGCAATGCGTGCTCCTACCCGCGTGTCACGGGCTGGTGCCCTCACGTGTCCCACGCGGCCCCATACCCTGACACGCGAGGCATGGGGTGGGAATGGCCTTAGTTTACTTGTTATTGATTGTCATTGGTCATTGACTTCCTGTTTTAATTGGAACGTGTATCACAATGTTTGTACGAGACCGCCCTTTTTACAAAAGCGACCATAATTTTAGGATTAGGCATGTGTTCTATTTGACAAATAGTTATTAATCGGTTGCTATTAATTATTTATATTAATTATTTTTAGAAAAAAATATTTTATAAAATTAGCTATTTCTAAAAAATATATTGGTAAAATTTCATTTATTTTCTTATCTAAAAATTACTTTTAGTGACATGTGATGTAAGTTTTCAAACTTATGGGATGTCATTTCCACCAAAAACTATTACCAAAAGACTAATGAATATAACTTTTTCAAAAAGATTTTTTGGAGCCAAATATTTATTTACCAAACAGCTTTGGCTGTTTGACTTGGTCAAAACAATTAAAACACTTCCAAACAGATATTTTTGATGAAACTGTTGTTGTTACCAAACATCTCTATAGTCATAAGGTAAATCGGTTATTGCATTTTAATTGTCAGACATTCTCTGCTGAATCTCATTGTGATAATCTAGTGTTGCTTTTCAACAATGAGAGAGTTTGGCAAACAGATTTTTGAAGAGCTTTTTGGCCAAAAAGAGTGCTTTGACCAAAATTAGTTGTTTGATCAAATAAAAAGCTAATTTAGATGTTTGGTGAAAGAGCTTTTTAGAAGAGTTTTTTGGGTCCAAAAAGCTAATTTGAAAAAGGCTAATTTTATAAGCTTTTTGGAAGAGTTTTTTGAAGAATTAGCTTTTTATCTTACACTTTTATCAGAAGTAGCTAATTTTACTAAACAGTTTTTCAACAAACAGCTAATTCAAACAGTTAATACAAACAGCTAATTCAAACAACTAATACAAACACCTAACAACTAACAGTTGTTTGCTAAACAGAGCCAATATTATATGTTTATGAATTAATTAATCAAAAGTTTAAACTAATAGTTGATCAAGGTTCAGGAATAGATTTTATATACTGACATATTCTATTATGAAAATAGCCTTTGAACTTAAAATGTGGACACCGGAAAGACCCCCTACTTTTCTTGGGTAACAAGTAAATATGAGCGTTGTCGAGGTTCGAAATTAAGACTAGAGCTGGCAAAAATTCGAGTTTGGGTTAATTCGGATTCGGACAAACCAGACATTCAGAGAAAAACTTCATACCCACACCCTATACGGATTATAAATCGGACACTCTAGTCAGACCCGAACCCGGATCCAAATGTCCGATGTCCGGATCTGGTTGTCCGATTGTTAGAATTTGTGATTTGATTTTAGGACATTCTGATGAAAATTTTGTGTGATCGAATCCGAACCTGACTTTTCAGTGTCCGAACCCGATTGTCCAATACTGTTTTAATTAAATTTTCCAGAGAATTTTGACAAAAATTACACATAAACGAAGTTGTCTAATATCCGGACCCGGTTGTTTGAATTTGTCGAATCCGAAATGGCTCAAAAATCCGGACAACCGGAACCAAATGCCCAAACCCGAATCCGACCCAAATTTGGGCATGATCGATTGTACGAATTTTAAATCCGGACATAAATTTTGTGACCGTACCCGATTTTTTTCGGATCGGACGAATTCAGGTAATTAAGTTGGATGGATTTTTACCAACCCTAATTAAGACCTCTCACTTAAAAAAGCTCTAATATCATGTTCAGGTATCATATCAACTACAATACTTAAATTAATAGTTGAAAGCTTATAAGTAAGTTTTGTACACTAATATGATCCATCTAACTCAAATAAAAAAGCGCACTTAATGATCACAATAGTGGTAAAAACTGGACCAACCCACCGTCTAGCGGAAGACCACTGAGAGCAAAATCCAATTGCATTACTAATCAAATCATGTCATAGGATAACAAATATAATACTAGCCTACTTAAATTAGTGGCATGAGGACGCTTCGATCAAAAGGGGGAAAAAAGAAGTGTTGTTTTATATATATATATATATATATATATATATATATACACACACAGCTACCTAAGCGAAACTCATACTTAAATAAGAAAATTTGGAGTGTGTGATTACTCCTGGTCTATTTTTCAATTCATATAACTTGCTACACTTATAAATGTCACAATTTAAAAGAAAAGCATTAGATTCTAGCATTACTAGTTACATAAATTAAAAGCATTAAATTTTAACGAAAAGCATTAGATTCTAACGAAAAGCATTAGATTCCTACAAAATAACAAAATTATGATCACAAGACAAAAAATAATTAGACATAGACGGACACTTCAATTAGGATAATAGGACAAATGCAATACAGTTAAGACCCTAGCACTCTATGGACTCTAGGCACTCTTTTCCCAGCCAAACAAGATTCATGTTTCAAGACACTCATGACCTCAAACATATGTTTCACACAATGTTGAAAGAGCAGCACCAAAGACAGGGGCGGTGTCAGAATTTAAATCAAGGGAGGGCGAGATTAATAATACACATAATATAAACTTTAATAGTCCTTAAAATAAAGTGCATAGCTCCAAAACTCCAAAAAAAAAAACATACACGGGGCCAGCAAGAGTTGAACCCGCGACCAGGTGAAACAAGGGGCGGCAAACGACCACTCGGGCAAGCATGGTTTTGCAAACTTTGTTTCAACAAATTAATATATATATACTTGTTATGCACAAAAATATACCACACTTAACTTTCTGGGGGAAGCGTACAAGGGGCCAGCAAGAGTCGAACTTGCGACCAAGTGAACAAGGAGAGGCCAGCGACCACGCGGGCAAGCACACTTTTGCAAACTATGTTTCAACAAATCGATATATATATATTTGTTTATATAGAAAATATCCCATACTTAATTTTTTTTCCCCAAAAAGCTGGGGGGTCAATTGACCCCCCTTGCCCCAACGTAGCTCCGCCAGTGACCAAAGAGAGCAATTTAAAAAGCAATTTGCTAGTGTAAGTTACTACATTAGTGTCTCCATTTAGCTAAACACCACCACTTTTCAGGTCCTTAATTATTTTTCCTTCTTGTTCGGTATACCAGGTGATATATATATATATATATATATATATATATATATATATATATATATATATATATATATATACTATATATATATATATATATATATATATATATATATATATATATATATATATATATGATACTGGCACCCGCCTTTCAAGTATAAGTTACATTAATGTTCAATTTTAAACTTGTACGAGTGCCACCAAGATAAAATTACCTATATTTAAATATCTCTACAATTTAGACACTATGCAAGGAGGTAGAACCTACAGTAGGAGTTGTAGTTAATGTCCTTTTTGAGGGGGTTTTTTTGTGAGGGGGGATTGTTTAATTAAACGTTATCTGTTGAAGTTACTACTCCCATATTTAGAGAGGTAGAGAGTGTGTGTTTATGAAAAGCAGATCGAAGCCCACAAAGAAGGATTAAATTTAGCAAGAGATCAGGTTTTGGCAACAACCCAGATAACAAGGAGGCGGCATTACAGGATGGTCCCTCATTAAGGTTTTTTAATCTTTGTGGAGGTTCAAGTGCTTTTCCCACCTCCCCACTTTGTGGTCTTAACTTGGTCATTATCAATCATCATATAAATAATTACTTAGGATTAGATTCATTTATACGTATCAATGTGCATGTGGCTTGCTTCCCAAATTGCCTAACATTAGGGAAGGCGGGGTTATGTATGCACCAATTGATGAAGAAGTGGAGGACAAAAGTTGCTAGGTCACTTGGGAGCTTCCGAGTTCAAGAATCAAGATCATGCTAAATCAAATTAAAGTTTCACCTGCCTATTCCTATTACTAATTTCTTCCTTTTGTATATTGCGACCACTTACTTGTGTATCTATTTGAGTTCTTTATTGTTAAGGTATTCTTTTTCTTTTTAGATAATTCAGTTCTTAAGTTTCAAGGTAAAATTAAATTAAACAATGAATGTGCGTCTTAAATAGGGCCAAGCCATTGGTAAATTATCTGCATATACAACGACACTCTACCACCAACACTATTTCTTAGAGTGGGTTCCGTTTTTGCGAGGTATGAGGAGACCCAGATGTAGGTAACTTTACCTCTACGGACATACCGTAGAGAGCTGATTCCAATATACTCATAAAAAAAAGTTTTTGTGAAAACATATTATGGAAAAAGGATTTTGTGAAAATTTTTTATTCAAAATATAGTGCTCAACTTATATTAATTTGGTAGCAAGCATTGCATGTTTTAATAAATTTCTATAGGCAACGGAAAATCAAAGAAATGAGTTGAAACATAACAATAGAAATGTGATTAATGATAAGCAAATTAAATGCACTGGTTCCAAACGTAACAAATTAAACATTGCTTTCTTCGTTGAAGTTTGTCCAACATGTATAGTTGTATACTTGGTCCAATAAAACTTTTAATCACATAATTAATTATGCATAATTCCTTAACCAAGCATATACAAAGTTAACTACAGAATCCCGTGAATGGAACTTCCAAGTTGATTGTACATTATACAAATTTATCCTGAAGTGCACAAACTAAATGACTTGGTTACACATGCATTATTTAAATTAGTTAGTGAAGACAAACAAAACTTTCGTGGATTGTTGTTTTCCTAACAAGCTATTAGATTCCATAATTCATTTAGGCTATGATTCTAAGTTTCCTATTATTCGTTTATGATTGTGGAATATTCTTCTGAGGTACTGCTGATGATGACTGACAGCGTGCGCGTAACACCTGACGTCCTCTTCTCCAAGTGGCCCAACCTGCAAAAAGGACACCCCTGGGTTGTGGGCCGGGGAACGCCTCTCCAACAGTCAAGTCAGCCCAAGGTCCAAATTAAAGGTCAAAAAGAAAGAGAGAATGCAGTATGAGTTCAGTATGTCTGAGTAAGTGACTATTTATAGTTCCTTCGGCAAATGGGTAGAAGAGTAATCTTATTTGAAACACCCTGCATGGGAAGCCGGTCTCGGTATAGAAGGGCCCTAAGGGGAGCCTCGAGGGTTGCGTTTTAGGGCCCATTATCCAGGGTATGGGCCTTGTTTATAGGTCTAGCTTGGATGGGCCCACTTAGGAAAAATTAGATTTTCCCCTATCAGTTTATATGCTAGCTAATCCAAGTAAAATGTTTCATCTAGGTTCTCTTCTTTTCAACCAATTTTTGCTAAACTGAACTGAATTAAAATAAACTTATTTTTGCTGAACTAAAGTGAACTCATCCTTGCCAATTGTTTCGTTTCTGAACTGAACTGAACTAAACTGAAATTATTTTTCTAAACTGAGTTAAACTTTTTAAAAAAAATTAATTGAAGAGAACAACACCTATATAAGTCTTATCTAATGAAAATGGTAGCCTTTTGCATGCCTTACAATTGCTTTTTTGGTCTTTTATGTTTCTTCACCGACTCCCTTCTTATTAACAACACAACTACGTACCAGAAGCCATCCCGTATTTTGCCACATACATGGGTAAAATACAGCCCACCAAAGGGGCCACAATCATCAGTTATCAATAACACATAAGCATGTTTTAAGTTGATGGTTCACTAATATATGAATAGAATACTCTTCGAGACACCAGTTCTGCAGTAATACAATAATTATACTACTTCCATTTTAATAGCAAGCAAAATTATAGATAACATGGAATTCCTAACTCCTGACCCATCCAAAAGTACTGTCATTTGATAGGTTTTATTACCAATTAAGACCCCTGTTTTTTTTTTTTTTTTGGTTGGTATTTGACACCAAGGCCTTTATAATTTTCGTCCAATGACATCGATGAAGCATATTCACTTAACAAAAGTGTTGTGGAATCTTGTAGTAGGGTTGGTGCTGTTTGAGGCTAAATTCTTCTGGCATATGGGGAGGGGTTTTAATGAGAATACTTGTAGTGCCAAGCTTCCTAACCCACACAAGGAAGAGATAACAAAAAGGAAACATCCCTTTCGCAAACTTTTGCAGCTCCTTCCTTGTAAACTATTGCATATAGAGGATGCACAGGGAGAGAAAAGCAATGCTTATATTACAGTCTCGGATTTATCTATAGACCCGAGACATTTAATGTAAGAAAAATAGGTCAGAGAATGACATGCATGTGACGGAAAATAGGTACGCATATGACCAAAAATTAAAACTTCACACAACAATTGTTGTAACCAAAATATCTGAATCAAGTTAACAAGAATTTAAGCGAAAAGTTTGAAATAATGATGAAAAATTAAGTTTCTTAATTGTTCTACACAATCAACTTAAATGCTCAACACCATACTCTTAAATGCTCAACGTGGGTCTACGAACCCGAGCGTATTCTATAAACTGTGGCGAAAAGGGGAATGGGGGCAACAATTGTGGGACACCAATGGCAGAAGCCGCAGAACACAAGACATTGCAGATCAGTTAGTCCCATCAAAGCTTGAAAAATCGAACCCCCCCCCCCCCCAATAACTACCATATTATAGTTCCATACCATGGATAATGCATAATTACTTGTACTTACCGTGGCGTAGAATTTCTTGTAACAATTGAATAATACTACTGGTAAGTGTTTATCGCATTTATGTATTGGTACATTTGAACACACTTGGATATATTACGTTTTTAGCTTCAGAGTAAGATGACCGAATTATCAAGTTAACAAAGGGAAAAGAAAAAGATAATATGAGCTCATGTGGGGAAAAAAATATAGATAACATATACTTTAAAACATGCATGTTGAAATATAGAATATGTGATCAATCTCTTATAGAGCTTGGCTCGAATTATATCTAGTTGGAAAATTGTAATACATGATTAAAAAAATTTAAATCATTACAACCTTAATCATCTATTACTAATAATAAAATTAATGATCATCATAAAACAATAGGATTTACTGAGTGAGTATTTTTCTCTCTACTTTTCCCCAGTATATTTGTAAGAATTAATCAAAGATGGTAAGTGTTGAGTATCAAATTAAGAGAAAAATATAATAAAAAATTTTAAAATTTTAATAGGAATGACATAAATAAGAATATGATAACTTCTAAAAATTACTTTTCAATCTGTATTTACAATCTAATAAACTTTATATGAAAATGATAGTGAAAGCGCATTATCTTTAATTAATTTTGCTTAATAAAACAGAACATATGGAGTATTAAGGTACACAACTTATATAATTGATCTCAACTAAATTCTCAATTGAGGCACTTACATGTTCACTAAAGATGAGTGCATGACATATCTAATATATATTTATACATACATACATACTATATATATATTATATATATATATATATATATATATATATATATATATATATATATATATATATGTATATGCAGGAAATGTAAGCAATATAATCTGGGTAATCTTTCTCGCAAGAGTTCTCCCTAAAATATCCTCAAATAAGCTATAATGAAAGGCTCTATGTGAGATCTGATTCCACACTACTGTGGAATGTAAAGTGATGTCCTCACTTTATCAGTCAGTCAGCTGCGCGATTACTTTATCTAAATATATATTTAATGCTTCCATGATTACATGTTTGTGTATCACATATCTAATATGTATAGCATACATTTACACACAAATAATAAATCAATAATGTATGAGCGCTAATATTCCGACGTAGACGAATCAAACCCAATCAAAGAGGAAGAAGAAAATGAAGCAGGCAAGGTTTGAAATCAAGGAAAATTACCTTTCGAATTTAGTTCATCAAAATGGAAAGACGCATTTTTAGTTTTTGGCAATTAATTAAAATCAAGTGAAAGCACAATGAAATAGGCTAAGGGAGGACAAAAACAAGCATAACAGGATTACGAATAGTCAAAAATCTCTACTTGAAAAGGTACTAGTACTTGCTCACTCAATTATTATCTCCTCCTGTACCGTCTCCTACTTTCAGTAATTTTTGTCCCTGTACCTACATTTCACTGCCCTGCTATTTTTTTGGTCATTTCTTCTAGTTTAGGTTGTTTTTATATCCTTTTGAAGACATTTGAGCAGGGTTTGAAATTTTTACTACCTAAATTGGGATTTCTTTTTGAGCAGTTATTTTCAGAACAACGACATCAATTTGTACATATATATGAATTTTAAAAACACATCAATGAAGTCTTAGCCTAGTGGTAAAGACAGATATATTGGATACGTTAGATTTCAGGTTTGATTCTCCCATCCCCCATTGTATTATAATTGCATTGTATTACCCTTTGCGGCTCCTACAGACCAAAAAAAAAAGAATTTTAAAAACACGGCATTAGATAGTTGGCATTACATTTAAAAATATATAATATAAATGTTATTTTTAGAGAAAATACAAAATCAAAATGATATATATATATATATATATATATATATATATATATATATATATATATATATATATATGCTAGCATATCATTAAAAAACAAAAAAGATATTTAATTTTTAGTCCATTTGCTGCCACGTGTGTGTCTAACCATACCACATCATTCAGCACTGAGTTGAACCCGATGGTAGTGCAAGTAAAATAAATAGAGACAAAATTGGAACTATTGGCATCCAATTCCCTAGTTAGAATTAATAGTGCCCAACACACCCAAATTTAAGATTGTTTAAGTCCCATAATTTAGTTTTAAAAAATTGCTTAAAAATGCAAAACATTGAATTTTTGTTTTATCATTTGAAAATTAATATTTCATCAAAAGTTTGTGGAATTGCTAACACAGTTTTACAAGGCGTTGCAAAAATGAAGAAATCAAACACCCTCTCTAGCACGGAGCAGTTTTTACCCTCCACAATAGGAAAGATGGACATTTGCCCCCATTTCAGTGCCACGTGTACGGCTTCGATGAACTGTAACCCACAAAAGAACTTTTCAGACAATCAATGCAACAAGGGCCATCGTGTCATTTCCCCCTTTAACTGAGATAAAATTTGGCATTTGTGGTAAAATCTTGACCTTGAAAAAGTTCCTGCAAAGATAAACAACAACCAGAAATACAAGTATACCCCCTCCCCCCCCCCCCCCAAAACTCCCAACTCATTAGACAGATTTTTCCCTCCTTACACACACAGGCTGAGGAGAGAGAGAGAAACTCAAAATCCTTGGTGCCGTACTGTGTACTATCACTATGGGTGAAAACGGCGTCGTCCGATTCGCCGGAAACCTAGACCCCGGTGCCCAGGAGTTCCGACCCGCCTACCCGACCCACCACCACCACCAACAACAACATCATGTCTCCTTCTTCTACCCGACAGGCCAGCCCGAGGTCATCTACTCGCCGCCACTTCCACCTCCGCCGCCGGCGACAATCCTTCCTCCGCCGGCTAGGGCCCCAACTCGGGCGGTGCTCTTGAGTTCGGTGCCGAGCGAGGTGAGCGAGTCGGAGGTGCGGCGAGAACTGGAGGTGTTCGGGGACGTAAGAGCGGTGGAGATGGAGCGAGTGAGAGAAGGAATCGTGACCGTCCATTTCTACGATCTGAGGGCGGCGCATGCAGCCATCGACGCCGTACGTTACCAGCACATGCAGCACCAGCAACGCCTCCGCCTCCATTTCTCCTCCTCCGCCTTTTTGGCGCCAAATAATCACTACCCTTCTTCTTTTGGGCCGCCTATTGGGCTTGGTCTTTCCGGCCCTCCGCCGCTTCCTCCGCCGGCTCCCGGTGTCATCGCCGGCCGAGCTGTGTGGGCGCAGTTTACTATCCCGGCGACTAACACGTTCCCTGATGGAACCAATCAAGGGACCATTGTCATCTTCAATTTGGACCCCGATATCTCCACTTCTACTCTCAGGAACATTTTCCAAGCTTTTGGTAATTCACTTCATTTTCTTTTCTTATATTGTCGATTATTTTGATAATATTAATTCAAAATTAATTTACTATGGACAAAGTAGCTCATTAGCTTCTACACGTGACATGTACAAATTACATGATAGTCATCAGTTTACACATTCAGGCTATTAGGCAAGTCAATACTGCAGCCGTTAGATTGGCTAAATTTGAATTATCAATTCATTTCACGAATGTGCTAAATTTGAATTGTCAATTCATTTCACGAATGTATGAGATGTGGTTTCTCATAGGGACATTAGTCATATTCTCTTTGCGGATAATTTTGGAAAGTTCTCAATAAAGGCTTCCTATATTGTATTTCTTACTTTTTTTTTTAAAAAAAAAAAAAGCTATTACATATTCAGGCTATTATATGTGATAATTTATTTCAAATTTATAGAAACTCACCCCGATTTCTATGTTTCTTCTGAAAAAAATGAGAGTTTCTGCAATTCCAAACGTGCCCTATTACCGGGGTCTATGGTATAAGTGTTTCCTGGTCGTTGCCAAGTATGTAGCACAACAATTAAACATTAGTCTAATTGGTTTGTTCCATATATTTTGTTGTTAGTTATAACAATTGTTGTTATACTGAATTTGATCGAAATTAATGAATAGGGACGGTGAAGGAGCTGAGGGAGACCCCGATGAAGAAGCAGCAAAGATTCGTGGAGTTCTTCGACGTAAGAGACGCATCAAGAGCTTTGACCCAAATGAACGGCAAAGAAATCAGCGGTAGAAAAGTCCTAATTGAGTACAGCAGACCCGGTGGCAATTGCTACAAAAACAAACACCACCACCATTTCCCCACCGATCCTCGGCCTCCGCCGCTGCCACCTCCGCCGTTACCTCTCCGCAACCATCGGGTATCCCCTCGGCATCGGGCTCGGCGGAGACTGTCGCCAAGGAGCGAGGAGTCGTCGATGGAGAGGGCAGTGAGTGGGTTGAGATCGGATGAAGAGGTTCAAGAGGAGAGAGAAAAAGGAGAACGAGGGAGGAAGCATAGTGATGGGGATAGTTGTTCAAGTTCAGGTGGTGGGACAATGGAGGGGAGAAAAGGGGGGAAGTCATTGAAAGGGAAGCAGAAGAAGAAATTTGATCCCAAATTCATGATCAAGGAAGGGGCAATCATGGAGGGTTTTGGTGGTTCGAGGGATACTAGAACTACTCTCATGATCAAGAACATTCCCAACAAATACAGGTGATTAATTACAATTATTTCATTAATTCCCGTTAATCGTTTCTGGTTTCATGATTGTTGGTCGTTGAATTCGGGATCAAATTGAAATGCAGTCAGAAGCTGTTGTTGAACATGTTGGACAATCACTGTATCCACTGCAATGAGCAGATTACGAGCGCCGCCGGCGAAAATCAGCCCTTTTCTTCCTATGATTTCCTCTATCTCCCCATAGATTTCAAGTATGTTCGCTCTCTCTTTTTTTGGATTTTTTTTGAGGAGTGTTAGTTATAAAATAGTGAATTATTTTTTGTTTTTGAATTTGAAAAAAATTTGAAAAATGATGATGGGGCAGTAACAAATGCAATGTGGGATATGGGTTTGTGAACATGACATCTCCAGAGGCGACATTGAGACTATACAAGGCCTTTCACCACCAGCATTGGGAAGTCTTCAATTCTCGCAAAATTTGCGAGGTTACTTATGCTCGAGTTCAGGTATTATTTCTCTTACATTGTCATTAATCGATTTTAGGGAACCTCTTATAGAAATTCATGAACTTTAACTTTTTCAGGTAATTGTGATCTTGGTTGCCACGAGTTCTTTATTTGAAGTATCTTAATTGATTTCTAGGGGATCACTTATCTAAAAAATGTGTGTTTTACTGGGAGGGAAATTTGGTAAATCAAATAAACACCATTTAGAGCAGAGCCCGTCCTGATAGGTTTAATGTGGGAGGAAACTCATGTATAAGCAACTAAATCAAGGGTGTAACTTCTGGTGAAGGACAAAATTTGTGGCTTTTCTTTTAGAAAGGTTGAATTTCTCTCATTAATCATTATGCAAAGGCATATTGATAGAGGTTGTGGGTAATGGGTATTGCTTTTACCCTATAGGGATCGGAATGATTTCCCTATTTTATAGCATACAACAATAACAACACCATCTCTCAGTGTGAGTTTCGCTTTCGCGGGATTTGGAGAAATTCAGATATAGGCAACCTTATTTGTACCGGTATCTCTGTTCGTAGAGAGGCTGATTCTAAGAGACCTACAAAATAAATTTTTGTAAAAACATTTTATAGAAGAAGGATTTTGTGAAAACATATAATGAAAAAAATAAGAATATGCAGTAGGGAATGAACTAAGGAATACTAATAAATTAGGTGGCAATATGCATTGGCTAATAATGTTACTGCAAATAGGGGTCCTTGGTTGGTTATATATGTAGTTACATGCTCATGTTGACTTGGTGTAATGACCAAGTTTTAAGATAACTCATATATGATGATGTTTGCCTTGGCATGTCATATTGTCATTGCATTCCTTTCATTTTTTTTCGCACTGGCTCTTAGTCCTTTGCACATATCGATATTGATAATTTTCTTTCTCTCGGTCAGTTTCATTTCTTCTCACTCAATTCCACTTCTTTCCATATCATTTCACTCTTTCTACTCCTATAAGGAAAAACCATCCCTTTTCACTTCATTCTATTTTTTTCCCACTTTATTTTATTTCTTCCCATCCCACATTCCCAACTTATCCAAGAAAAGAATAGGCCTTCATGTTTAATTCAAATTGTGTCATGTCACCCGTGGCCGAAAATATAATTTCGAGTCTAAGGGCCTTTTTCTTTTCGTTGGGATGGAAAATTGAGGTTGGTAAAAGGGTGAAGTTGATTGAGGTGGGTTAAAATTGGTATTTTTTATTGAAATAGGTTGAAGTTGATTGCAATTGGTTAACGTGGATTGAAATTGTTATATTTTTTGAAATTGGTTAAAATAGTAAGAATAAAATTTTTAAAAAAAGTGGATTGAAGTTGGTATTTTTTTTAATTAAAATAGGGTAAATTAAAAAAAAAAAAACCAATGAAAGGAAGGGCCTTTAATGTAATATTATTGCTCTGAAAAAGTCAAACCGGTGCATTAATTTAAGTTGCCTTTTCATGTTGTGTGTTTTTCTTGGGTCTCGGGTACAGACTTCCATGTACATTATTTACAGTCCATTTGCTATCTTGCATGGTGAAGCATAAAAACATCCTTATTCCGATGTCTTTTTGGAGAGCGTAAACTAATATTCTGGAAAGTACATATGCTAGCTAGCGATAGCATTATTGATAATCTTATGTTCCTCTTTTGTTTTTTTATTTATTTATTTTTTTTGGTTTTGAAAATAAAAACATAAAAATAAAAAAGGGATTGGAGGCGTTGAAGGAGCATTTCAAGAACTCAAAATTCGGGTGCCAGAACGACGAGTACTTACCGGTTGTGTTCTCCCCCCCTCGAGATGGGCGGCAATTGGCGGCTCCCATCCCCATTGTGTTCCCCACCCAGCCAACCCAGCTCCCACCCTCCACCCCATCTCACACCGTTAATCATGATCAGAATATTCCGCCTCATGATCATGATTTGGACGGCTGTGATGATGAGGAGGGCCATCACATCAGCTTGATCACATCAGGTTCGGAGGGTGGTGCTGATTATCATGATGATGTTGATCATCATGATGATGTTGATAAAAGTAGCGCAGGCTCTTTATATTAAATGGCGGCGGAGATATGATATCGAGGGGTGCAGTAACACAGTAGTAGTACTGCTGTAGCTGATATATATATATATATGTATATCTCTGTCACACACACGCAAAATGGATGGGCAAGCCAATGTTTGAGTGGACGTGGGATTGCAGTGGGCGCCGCCATCTACAGCTATAAATCCCCTACAGTGCAGTGTGAATTTAATGTAGTTAATCTTTGCTCATTTGTAAGTTCATGCAATGTTGTTTTTTTGGGTCATTAGGGTTAGAACTTAGGAAATATGGTTACGAATTGAGGTTGTTTGATAGCTGTGTCGTAATTGTGGTAGTTCTAGGACATGCTAACTTTTTCATGTATGTATTTTGATATAAGAGGGGAGAACAAACGTTAATGGTAGCTTTTTGGTAATTACTTTTTTAAAAAAATTAAAAATTCTACATTACAAAAGTTCCATCCATAATGTTATTAACGTCAGTGGCTCTACTGTTGCATGATTGTATCTAGAATTCAAAGAGGTTGGCTTCATTTATGTTTCTATCCAGAATTCAAACCTTGATTATGTTGGTGTTAAAGGACCTGTTCTTTCCGTTGAGAAATAGGGTTTGAAAAATAGGTGAAGTGGATTGAAGTAGGTTTTTTTTTTTTGTTGAAGTGGTTAAAGTGGGTTAAAATAGGTTGAAGTGGGTATTTTTTATTGAAGTGGATTGATGTTGGTATATTTTTTATATGATAGATAGAAGTTGGTTAAAATAGTGGATTGAAGTTGATAAATAGAAGTTGGTTAAAATATTTAAGCAATGAAAATGCTGTTCATGTTGATTTTTGCATGTTCACTACAGTTGACTATTAAAATATGTGGCAGAGATATGAGATAGTAGACCTACGATTACAAGTGTTTTGTGCGCCCAGGAGTAGCTGAAAGAATTACTGGGAGCGGTTGATGGAATTCAAGATTTTGTATGAAAGATTCCTGAAATTTTTTCAAAAATGACATGTATGAAAATAAAGTGTTGTGTATAAAATTTGAGAGATTTAAGAAAGTCTATAAAAGATATTTGGAATTTGTGCGATATTATAATGAATATCTAAAATACTCCTTGTCAAACGTACATCCACAACATTAATTTTGATCCAAGGTTTCTTTTTTCAAGAAAAGGAGAAAGCCCAAAAATTGCGTAGATCATGAGTGGGAAAAGGGGTAAAGTGAGGTTAAAACATGGGGTCATGGGTTGATTATTTAGTAGAAGTGAAAATTATTTTTTCAGAAAATAATTTTTTCTTATTTTACAGTATTTGGTAAAATAAGGAGGAAAAATTTATTTTTAGGGAAAATTTATTTTCTCTAGAATAAAGGAAATGTTTTTACTTTGAATAGAACATACGTTGATTTTACGTTTTTTAGCTCTCATACGATTTCACATTGTTTCTCTCTTGTATCTATTTCCTCAACATAGTGTTTGAAGATTAAGACAATGACATGTGATTCGAAGATTAGGGCAGTGTATATATTAAATATTAGCAAAGTTGTATCATCTTGATGCCGATGCCGATGTCGGTGAATTTAACAATTATGATTTCATCGAAATCCAAAATGCTCTGCAATTTGTCATCATGGTTAAGAAGATAGAGAAGCTCACGAGGTTTTTTCTCTTTTGTGTTTGGATTCTTACTCGAAGGTGGGAAATCGATAAGCATTACTAGCATCAAATTATAGGCAGTAGGTGAGATCAAAAAATTTGACAAATGTACATATTGTCACAGCTTTAATCTAGATGACACAACTACTGTAATATAATTTCCCAAAGAACAAAATATAAATTTCTATTTTTCTAAATTTCTTGCTTATTTTTTGTTTTTCACTAATGTCTCTTTTTAGATTTTTTTTGGTTCATGTTTTTGCTAATCAAACTCATTTTTCATAAACTTCGTTTTTTCTTTTACTAAATAACTGAAAATATGAGCTGAAAATTATTTTACATGAAAAATTATTTTTTAGAAAAATAATTTTTAACTCTATCAAATGCACCCTAACAGTGATACTATTAAGAGTGAAATTCTAACTAGAATTGTACGGACGAGATCCAAAGATCCCTTAGAGCACTGGCAGCGGTGCCTCACGTGGAAACATGTGGGGCCCGTGTGTGACATGCATGGCAAGGGAAAGCTGGCAGCGGGAGGGAAACGCGTGGGGCACGCGGGATGCCTTGCCCATGCGTTCCTTCCCCCATTTCTCTCCTTTTTGTCTTTTTGTGATTTTTTTAATCATTTGTTTTTGTTTTTTCTTTTTTTGAGTTAATTTATAATTTATAAATAATTTAAAAAATAGGTTGTGTGTTATGAGGTGGGTCCATAATATATATTTTTATTGAATGATTAAAATTGAGTTTCATAGATTCGAGAAGTGATGAAATATAAATTTTAAAATTGTAAAATTTTTACTGATATATTAGGTCAGAATTTTAAAACCTGAAACTTCACTAAAAATACTCTTAAGGAAGGAGTATACTGTTGACCATAGTCTACACCAAATTACCAATATAAGAGAGAGAATTCAGAATAGGTACATTGGAAAGTGGTGAAGAATCTGGGATTTACGGGATTTTCCCTCCATCTTCTTCTGTTCAATCCTCTGGCAGTAGTAGTAAACATTCGACAAGACAGAAAGAAAGACAGCCAGCAGATTCACCCATCAGGGCGTAAACAATTCAAACAGTCAACCCTCGTTCCCCCTAGCCTCTTACCAAATGCCCTGTTTTCTCCTTTTCTAGCACCACTTTTCGGTCGTCGCTAGAATTTGAATGATGAGTCCGTTTCAACCGACTCATTTAATAACTTACTTAATTTTGCGGCAATTTTGCAAGTATTTTAGATTCATTTAAAATAAAAAAATAATATATTTTCATGCTAAACAATTAAATTGTATCGACTTTAGGTTAAAATCAGTTTGGTTCGTATCGAGTTCGTATTTCTCACAGTAACTTAAAGTCGTATCGTGTCGGATCAGGTTTTTTCAACTCTAATCATAGCACTGCTCTATTCAATTTAATTTTTTAAAGATAATTTTGATTCAATAAAATTAAATTCACTTCAGTTCTGTTCTTAATAAAAATAAGATCAATTCAATCCGATTCATCAACTTTTCCTATTCTTTCTGGTTGATGTCGAATTTGTGATCACCCCCCTTCACTGGAATATTGGCCACAAGTTTCTTCCCATTCATTATAGGCCATCATAAATTCTTATTAGTTGCAATTTAACTGTACCACTATCGGAAAAAGGGAGTCCTGGAGACTGGACTTAAATTCTTTTTTTGCTTTTATTTTTAGTATGAAGTAATGCATTAAATAGTTCAATATAGATGTTCGTCTTAGGTTCAAACATATGATATTAAAATTTGTACCAATTTGTTGCCCACATAAATATATATATATATATATATATATATATATATATATATATTTATAAATATTATCTATTTATCTCATATATATCCATAATCCATAATAAAAATCCAACATGCTTTAAGAGCATTTATGGTGGTGAGTCATTTTTTTTGCTCGCCAGTGGGACTTATTTTTGCCACATCCGCTTGTAAGCCAACTTTTGCTTTACAATCATCCCTTTCTTCGATGTAAGGCTTACTACATTAACTCATCAAATAAAATATTACTCATAAATCCACTCTACAACATATAATTTTTTTTAATATCCAAAAAAAAGAAAAAATCAATTAATATTAAAAAAACAGAAAAAGCAAGGCTCACGAGCCGCTCATAAGTTCATGCTCTTAGAGCATGTGCAATGGCCGCCTCGCGGGCCAAGAAAACGGACGGGCGAGCCAGCAAGTGACCCGCCTGCGTGCACCGGCCAGGGGGAGCCGGGCGGCTCGGCGAGCGGCTGCCTGCCGCGGGCCGGCCTCCCTCCCCTTTTTCCTTGTTTTTTTGTTTTTTTAAAATTTTTATTGATTTAATCTTTTTTTTTGGGATTTTAAAAAAGTTGTTGTATGTTGGTGTGTGGGTCCACGGGTATTATTTTATTTGGTGAGCCAAAGTAATGAGCCAACCATTGGAGAAGGTGAGGCTTGTGAGACAAAAAGTTGGAGAGAGGGTTGATGTGGCAGTAGTAGGCCCCTACGGGTGAGCCAAAAATCCCGCCCACCATTGCACATGCTCTTATAGGAGTGTCGAACGGTTCAGCTCACGCCCCAAGGCGGGCGAGCCACAAAAATGCCCCCAGTGTATGCCCTCTAGACATAAGGTGTAGAAGGTTGAGTTGGGAAAGGATGGACCGAAGAAGGTGGCCAAATTTGCAGAAAAAGGACAGGGCTAAAAGACAAAGGCAAAGCTATACAGCCTATAGGCAGCTCAAATATTTCTCATAAATTGTTTTCATACTTCTTAATTAGGCCTCCTCATTTTTGGCAATTTTTCGTCTTTAGCTCCTGCTTTCTTCTTCTGGATACCTATGTATCCTACAAAATCATGTACAATAATTCTCTTAATAGTCCCAATATTAATGGCGGCAAAAAATAATGCAGGCTTTGACGTTGGGTCAACTTTCTCTGGGTTCACATGCACGCCATGCCTGGTGCCCCCTCTCTTCTCAGATCTGATCTATTGTTGACACTAAAAAAGCAACACCTACAGTTTATTCAATTTTAGAAGGCCCGCTATGATATCCCCCGCTTTTAGTCTAGTATCTTATTTTTTTAATTACTATCACAAGTACAAATAAATTCTTCAATCATGTTCTCATTTTGACTTTATATTGAATTTAATCATATTGGCTTTTTAATACATCGAGATTAGATACATTAATTTTTATGATACTGATATTTTTAAATTTATTTTTAAGTAGCCTCACTTATGAATTTTTATAATTCAGTTCTAAAATTAAAAAACAGCCCTTTATTATTGTCCTGTTTATTTTTTTTCTTTTAAAGCAAAAATTTCAAAAACTATCGAAGCGTGGGGAGACTAGAGAAGCATATACGATATGAGGGCTGTCCTGGTATTGGCGTCTCATGGGGTTTGACCGTGACCATACATCTTCAAACTCTTTTGCCGTTGCTCAGCTCAGCTTCATCCCCGCTCTCTCTCTTTGGATTGATCCCTGATTCTCTGCTCTGCGCGGGTCAGGTCTGCCACTGGTCGATGCTAGTTATTGCTTTGTTGACCTTTTTGTTCTCCGCGTTTGCATAATGCCAACTATATACAATGCAGCTCTTCCTTCGCTAATCTTTTTGTGGGTTTCATATTATGTGTTGGCAGTTGACACGTGGCTACTGTTCCGCTGTCCACGTTTACAGATCAGATCAACAGCATAATGCACAGTGCCTGCATCTTTAAAGTATTGAATTTCAAATTTCACCCCCACAAAACTCATGTTATGTGAAATTTGAAATTGTAATTGGAAGATTCAAATTCATACATGATTTTGATATATAAAATAATTAATTTAAAATATATTAGAATATGCGAGTATTAAATAGTTTAATTGGTAAAGTCTTTGAAAGTTATTACTAGAAATTTAGATTTGAATTTCGCATATATTGATCTTTATGTTTCATTTGCAGACAAAACGAAAGTGGACGAAAGCTCGAATTAGCCCAATCCAAACTGACTTGACTTAAACATTTTTTTTCCAAACTTATTTTTCTTCATATGACAAGTTTTAGAATCAAATATCGAATATCCGAAGTCAACCAAACTAAAACCAAAATCGACCAAATTCATATCAGATGATTATTATTGTTCTAGGACATGTGAGACGTTACTAAATAAATATTTATTTCCTGTAATTGTGTATAGTTTGTAACGCCCCCACCGGCTAATACTGGTTGCCCTACCTAACCATGATTTTATGAATTTGCAGCGGAAGACTAATTTTAGGATGAAATAAATATTTATTCCCTTATGCAAATGCATGGTGGCTTAACAAATTTATCATAAGCTCTATTGTCCCCAAAGGTTCGAACGTAAAAATATTTACAGTTTCCAATATGCTACCTACCATCACTGTGAGCATTTGGCGAGCTACCATCCATTAAGCCCTGCAACTCTTGTTTATTTCTTGGTGCCTTCCGGCCTGCTAGGATGGTGAGAGGTTCATGGGTCTCATACCTAAAACAGAAAACATGAAAACATGCGAATGATGAGCCGAAACTCAATACGTACATTCCCATACAGTAAAATAAATTTGATGTGAAATTAGTTGGGATTTCTTGATTTAATAAATAATTTGAATCCCCTTGAGCTATGTGCTAATTATTAGCACATAAAAAGTTATTGACTTGACGTTATCTTGTTTTTGTTTCCGTTCCTTTATACTGCTAATTATTTGCTTAATGAACGTCATAAACATGAAACGAGGTAATGGCGTTATCATTACCTTATTCTAATAATTTGTATAAGTTCGCTACTTATCCTTGCTTTGTTAAATTATTATCATTATGGGCTATTATTATTAATGCTTATTATTATTTTTTTGTCATTGTATAACGTTAGTCTCTATCATGACCATAACTCTAGAATATTCTGTAATAGCCTTGGCCAAGACATGAGTTTTTCTCTCAAAGACGTAATGTAATGAATTCATATAATCACATTTCATCAAACATAATATCTTAATGAAAATCCATGAATCAGAAAATACACGCTTGGAATTCATAACTTACAAAGTGTACCCCCAAGTTCACGACTTTTTATCACAAATTTCCCAATAATCTATATAATCTTCAGTAAAATTATCACAATGTTGTCCAACCCAATAACTCACAATAATCAAAACATTAACCGAACTTCAGCATAAATTCATAAATTTTTCCTCAAATTCATAACTTCGAAACTATAGTGAATGAATTCATATCATAATTAACAAATTACGATATCTTTATCAGTCAAACATTACAATTAAATATGCAATAATACGATTAGCTTCTACCGATTGACCTTAATATTCTACTATACTAAATCACAACACATTAAATGCAAATCTTTAGATCGAGGAACCAAGAATTACTCATCTTGAATTTGCTCCAAAAACTAAAACCTTGATCTTCTCTTCTTCCTCCTTCTCCTTCTCCTCCCTTCTTTCTCTCTCCTCTCTCTTCTTTCTCTCTCTTCTCTCAGCCGTGTGTGTGTGTGTCGTGGAAACCCCCCCTTTCCATATATATAGGAAAAAGGAAGAAAAAATCTTAGATTTTTTTTTTTTGGGAGAGGGGGCCGGTCAAATCGACTTTGACCGTTGACTTTTCTTTTTTTTTTTTAAGCTTTAGATGTAAAATTTTGCGAGACATTTTCATGTTAACAGATGCTCACTTATTCATTAGCATTTTAATGAATTATTTAAGGAGTAACTAAAATTCATTTGGAGGCAATTCTGTCGATTCAACCTGCAATGGTACAAATATATATATATATATATATATATATATATATATATATATATAAAGAAAATGCTGAATTGAAATGAAAAAAAATGCTGGATTGAAATGCGTGGCCCAACGTGATTAATTCGTAATTAAGATAATTTAATGTAATTAATATGAATATTACGGTCGGGCCGTTACATAGTTGAATCTCACAATATTGTGTGGAACTTTTCTACCATCTATAGATATAAATTTTGAGCCATTTTGTGAAAGTTAAAGGGTTTGTTCGTTTTAGCAGTTGTAACAAGCGGTTGTAAGTACTTAAGACAGTTGTGAGTATTAGGCTATTAGCTATGAGCCTTTGTGACTAGCATTTGTAAAATATCGGGAGCAGTTGAAAGTAGTTAGAAGTGAATAAGAGGAATTAAGAGTAGATGACAGTAGTTGAAAATAATTACAATTGACAAAATGCTGAAACGCACAGGCCCAAAAAGTCTCATAAACTTAGTTAACAAATTACAAACTCCCATATGTAAAAGCTAGGAGCCATTGTCCACCAACAATCCTGTCGGTGAAGTTGATCCAGTAAAATCATGATGGAGATTGTGGATAGAATCCAATGTTTGCATGCCTCACGAGGCAAAAATTAGGGGAGAGAAACTGGGAGAGGCTAGGAAGTTGCTGCAGTGGGTTGCTCATAGCTCATCACTCGCGGGGAGCCTCGGTGATGGGAGTCAACTCGTGAACATCTTTTTATTTTTTAAAATATTTTTATTAGTTTTACTTTTTTATCAAAAAATAAAGTTGTGTATTATGAAGTGGGTTTATGGGTATTATTTTATTTAGTGAGAAAAAGTTGTGAACCTTCTACTGAAAAGAGTGAGGATTGTGAGGCAAAAAATTAGAGAGAAAGCTGATATGACAGTGGTAGGCACCCACCGGTGAGCTAATTTTTTAGCTCACCACTGGATTTGCTCTAAAACTTTTAAAAATGTTTACAAACTTTTTTGCTCCACCATACATATGGCAAATTAGTCTGAAAAATTCAGAATTATTACCCACTAATAAGGACCTGTTCTTTTTGTAGGTAAATTAGGGTGGGTAAAACAATGAAATAGGTTGAGGTAAGTTGAATTAGATTGAGGTGGATTGAATTAAGTTGAGGTGAGTTGAAGTAGGTTGAAATGGGTTGAATTTTTTTGTGTAATAAATTAAAATTGGTTAAAATAGTGAAAGTGAGTTGAAGTAGGTTGAAGTAGGTTAAGGTTGGTATTTTATAATTAACCCACAAAAAGAACAGGGCCCAACTACATGAATTGTGTATTACTTTAGTTTATGAAATAGGGACTCGTCTAGAGATTACGACTTCTAATTTTGCTACGGTATACTAAATTTAGTGACAAATTTAATCCTTGACGTATTTATAATATAATAACGTAATAAGAGATTGATCCCCCAACCTTGACGTATTTATAATATAACGTATCCGATCTGTATGGTTAATGTGTGGATGCTCATGTGAAGAAATGTGAGAGGATTAACATTTTTGAAAGTAGAAGAGGTAGGGGACGACCAAAGAAGAGTTTGAACGAGGTCATTAGATATGACTTGAAAATTTTAGGGTTTACAGGACAATATGACTCAGAATAGGAAAATGTGGCAGGATAGGATTAAGGTCTCGAAGTACAGAGAGATACCTTAGTAGCTACCCTTGGGTTGTCGTAGGGTAGGATATATCGTTGTGTGTTACTGGATTTTTATTTTTCCTTTTTCATTTGGTGTGTTTGTATGCAGGTAATAACTTCATCGGGGCAGACAATTTTATTAGTCGTTTGCTGTTTGTTAAGGTATGGTACTTTCTTCTACGATATCGTACTTATGTTTTATTTAGTTACCGTTACCATTTTATTAGTATTTCTTTGTTATTTCCATGCTGGTTATCTTTAGTTTCTTCTTTCAAATGTTTTCACAAAATCCTTTTGTTTGTGGTCTGTTAGAATCAGCTTCTCTGCAGGTAGAAATATCTGTAGATGTAAAGATGCCTATATCTAGATCTCCTCAAACCTCGCAAAAGTACAACCCAAATTGAGAGGTGTTGTTATTGTTATTGTTGTTATTGTTGTTGCCCTTATGGGCTTTATACCACTCTCTCTCTCTCTCTCTCTCTCTCTCTCTCTCTATCATATCATATATCATATATATATTAAAAGTTGAATTGAACTCATGTATGAGGGACACGTAAGCTTGTTATGCCGGATGTCACCTAGGAGAGAATAGTAATGTGAGATACCTTAATGCAACATATGATGTTACATGAGATTTTAAACAAAAAGAAAAGGCAATGTAGGGTGGATGTAAATTTAATACAATACTAATTCTATTTAATACGGTAACTTTGCACATACCTTTCTATTATTTAATAATAAAATTTCATCATAAAATATATATTTAATGATGCAAATATAACAAAAAATATGAATTATACATTAATTAAGAATAAAAAAATATATTATTAGTAAGAAAAAAATCAAAGAATGCTTGCTTTATTTTTGGATCAACAAAACAATTCAATTCTTCAATTTATTGTTTACTTTTTTTAACAAAAAAATTTATTCTCTTAATAATATATTAAAAAATTATTCAACTCACAATCTTATTTCATAACGATATTATTCTAATGTATAATACGTGAACTTTGTATTATATCAAGTATAAACATGGTTAGATCACAAAGTAATTCAAACATACAGAGACAATCTTTGTTTAAGAATGTCTGGAACTGACAACACAGTAAGAAGAAAGAATGGTCAAAGATTTTGGGTTTTAGGGACCACGCACGCTTGCCTCCTTCTCTGAGCGAATCAAGGCCGCCCGGTTGGGCTTCTGCTCCCTTGCAGGCCCCTGCTTTCACTCTCTATTTTCTTTCATTTTATTTACTTTTTGGTTTTTTAACTCTTCCCTCAATTATGCTCCACGCCTTATCCAATTCGACAATTGAGGAGCATAAATCTAATTAATTGGTTCACACCTCCACATTATTAAGGAAAAACAAGAAAATTATGCTCTTTGGAAAAAAAAAAAATCACATCAAAGGACGCAATGATCAATATTATTGTAAAAATTTTAATCGAAACATCTTAGAAGATTTGATGAACAAATTAGAAGAAATGTGCTGAAAGACTAGCATTGTTCTATAAAGGGGTCTATTCTTTTCGATCTATCCTAAGTAACTTATTTCGCATGAGGGCTAATTAGTACTGATTGATATTGATGAGTACCAATCAGTTCTAACTACTAGTGATAAGTACTTATGATGAATTATATTTGTGTTTTAGAGTCTGTTTAATTCATAAATTAAACATTATTATTATTTTTTAGAATAAAAACACTCATGCCACTTAAATTAAAATTTGTCTATTTGGTAGGCTACGTTGTCTACAAATTTAATTTTCATATTACAAATGGCGAATGTTCTTTTGAGCTTACCTCGGAGCGCGATCATCCTAGTATATCCTCGATAATTGTCGGCTCCCCCCCAAAAAAAAACCAAAAAAAAAGGGACAGCGCCGACAAGAAAAGTGCATTTTGCAGACATTTACATGATGTTGATTTCCATGTCTCTTTGCCGAAACATGCACCGTGCGGGATAAAGTATGGTCTTTAATATTGTTCATGTAGAATCGCATCGTGTTATGGGGACAAAACATCATAACTATGAGAAGGCTAATTGGAATGGCTGCTTGGCTTGTTTTAGGGCAACCATTCATGTAGTTTTTCACACAATTAGATAATTCTAGACTTCCATCATAGATGTTGGGGGCGCCTTTTGCAGTTCTATTTTCTCCCATTCATGTTGCCACTGCTTTTGTCGCCTACAAGCTAAGCTTGGCATGATCAAGATGTGTATATATAGAGCATAAGGAATAATGTTAATGTAGCTTTGACTTAATCATTAGGAGTATCAGTTAACATTACGACTCCAAGATAATATTTGGTTAGCTGTAAAACAGTTTTTCTCTTATCTTGTTTGGTTGTAAAGGAATATAACTAATAACAACTTATAATTATGATTATGTTAAATTATGTAATTATAATTGCATTACAAGATTGGTTATTTTACATTACATCCAACTAAATATCATATAAGTGCGCTACACTTTAAATAAGTAAGCTGGATCACTATGATGGGTCCTCTTTCAGAAAACCCAGCATAATTGCAACGGTTTAGGAAAAAAGTCGAATCCAAAGGTTTATTGAAGTCCAACAACAGTCCTCACACCTGGGAAGAAAGTTGCGTTCCAGGAATTTAATCCCAGGACGTGAGCAAGGCTTAAAGCTGCTCATGCCGAACAAGATCTCTTTTATTTTAAGGCTCTTTGAATTTTTTTTTTAAAAAAAAAGAAGAAGCCGAAAAAAAAAAACCACAAGTGATGTGGACTGTTGGTTGGACTTTGGATTGGGCTTCCTAATTTTCTTCATTAGGAGCTATCTAACTTTGATTCTTTGGATTAGGCCGGCCCAAAAGGGCTCTTTTTTAAATTTTAGTTTGGGCGTTGGGTTCAGTGGTTCGGTGATTGACGTCTACTTTCTCACTAACAACTAAATTTCTTATAATTCATGTTCGTTTCATGTCCCTGCACACCTTCTACGCAAATCTTGGGCAATTCTTTTTTGGTGTGATTAAGTCTGATAGAGACAGGAGTCAAATCCAAGTATTTGATATGAATTCCTTCAAACTGTGCCAATCAAACTGCAAAATCTCAAAGTAATTACCAAAATCGACGAATAAGCGAGATTGAAGTTTCATCTTATTTTTCCAACTTGTCAGTTTATTTGAATTGCTCTTATTGTTAAGCAAATTCCTTGGAATACATATAGATATATAAGCAAAAAGCAAAAGACCCCCCAACACACGCACAAAAAAAAAAACACAGATCATAGATCAACTGCTCTAGTAATCTTGCATGAAATGAAACTGAATAAGCTATAAAGATTATTTTATCACCAAGAAGATGATATCATGACGCGCTCTAGCTACCAATTTTCTGATGGTTTAGAGTTCATCTAATTTATCAGTGGCAGCTTTAGGGTTATCAGAAGTAAGCTTGATGGGATAGGAAGCCTCTTCCGCAATGCCACAAAGGTTAACATCTCGTTCCATGCGAACGTAGCCCTTCTCACCCCATTGAGTTCCCCATGAGTTCTTTATAATCCAATACTTGGTTCCATCCTGTGTTTCTCCGTACCCTACTGCTGTCACTGCATGGTTCAAGTCTATTCCGCATTCTCCGGTGAACACACCCTGCATTCATCAGAAAAGAGTTGTGATTGATCAGCAAGTCTAATGGTTTGTACTTATTACAAATTTTCACTAGTCCAAGTTTACTTAGATGTCCATAGTTCGGTTAGTACAATTGATCTGCGAGATTGGTTTTGCTAGTATGACTGCAAGATGAATTACCTCAGAATAGAATTGGAAGTCGAAACCACTAGCATCAATAGCCACGGAGACAGGTTGGCTTGCCACAGCTTTCGTCAATGCTACTTCATCGTTTTTAGGCACCATTTCATACCCATCGATCTTGACTATTGGTGCATTCACCTGTGAATTCAATTCAAAGCATACCAAAAACACGGGCAGATTAAACACCCGTTCAGGGTACATCTATCAAAAAGTTGAAGGCTTTCCTACAAACAAAATTCTCGACCAAATCCAAGTAGAAGATCAGTTCGACCAACCTTAGCAGGGTTGCATCGTCCATTCAGAGCCAGGTAAGGGTAGGTGATCTCGGCAGTGACACCACCAACTTTGTGCATGTAAGCAAAAGCAAGCTCCATTAGGCCTCCGTTGCAGCCACGGTTGTCAGTAACACAGTCCACAAGCTCCTGCTCTGACAGTGACACTAACTGCCTTGTTTTGATCTGGTTTATGCCCTCCACTGCTGCTACACTAGAAAATGCCCAGCAACTACCTGTTTTTCAGAATATGACACATAAATCTTTCTTCTAATGACCCTGTCAATCTATGTATCTCCATTGAACTACCCACATGTTAACTAGACATGGCGAATGAGTCAAGCGAGTAAGGTTAACTTGGCATTTAGTTAGAATTGTTTGGCCCAATCTTTGGGTCAGGTCGGGTTGACTTGTGCAATTTTCATCCGGATTCGGGTCAAAATTGAGTCATCTTAGTTTGAATACGGTTTCAAGACGGGCAAATAGGGATATTAACTCATAATAGGTCTAACATTTTGACTATGCGCGACACTGCAAACTTCATGCATATGTGAACCAACATACTATGTTAACTTTGAAATTACTCTTCTGCTTGTACTAAGGCATTGATAATTTTGGCATACATGTAGAGTCCAATACTATTATTGACTGTGCAGTTTAACTGTTTTTCGTGACCCAAAAAATAAATAAATAGAAATGCAAGACTAGCGGTGCAATTAGAGACTAACCGCAATTCCCCTGGTTCTTGACAGGGGTAACAGCTCCAGTGGCCCTCCAATCAACAGAAAGCGGAACATTCTGAAGCCTTTCATGCATGAAGCCAGTGACCGGCCGAGGGTGAAACATCCGGTGATGCTTGATCTTAGAGTCAAATGATTCTGTGAACTCACTATTAGTCATATCAGCAAACTTGTTCAGCTTCAACTTGTACGGCTTGTCCATCATGTTCACACTGTGAATATGATGGACATTAGCCTTGAACACGGTGAACCGCCTTTGCTTCTCCTGGAGGTCCCTAGACACTGTGTGGTGGGCCCTCCACCTGTCGTAGAGGTCCCACAGGCGCTCCTCCGAGGCCAGGTCGTTCTCCGAGAACTCGAAGCTCGCGGCTAGACCAAGTATCAAGGACAAGGAAAGCACCACCAATACGGACTTACCCATATCCATTTTTTAAACCAAAATGGAGATGTCTACCAATTGTTGTGAAATCGAGTGGGATGCTTTGATATGATGAAATCAATGGGGAGGATGTCAGTTTATATAGCACAAGATATTGTAACTGGTTGCAGGCTTTTACCTGAAAATGAGGAAAAAGAAGAAGCCTTTTTCTAGGATAGTTGGGATGTGTGCAAGTGAGATCAAAAACATGACAATCATGTTGGTTGTTTCTTCTCAGAAATGTCATGTTGAGAGCTTCTTAGCCACGATAGTTAGGATGTTAAAAGTAACCGCCATGATGGCAGAGCTCGTAACAGAAAGTTGTTCTTAGAATTTGAAATGATGGGCTCATCTGTTTCAAATTCCGGCAGGCTGATCATTACTTCTTGCGTTAAGCAGGACAGCTTTTGTGTAAGAATATTTCGGCTTCGTGTAATAGTCGCTAGCATTATAGTATGCTTTGCTCATGGACATCAGTTTGCTTAATTGGTAAAGTCTCTTTAGATGTTAGTTACTAAAGACTTGCGTTAAGCAGGACAGCTCTTGTGTAAGAATGTTTCGGCTTCGTGTAATAGTCGCTAGCATTATAGTATGCTTTGATCGTGGATATCAGTTTGCTTAATTGGTAAAGTCTCTTTAGATGTTAGTTACTAAAGACTTGGGTTCCAATGATGCTTAGTGCTTACATTGACCATTGCATCCCATTTTGCACAAAAAAATTTACTTTAATCATTTCGTCTTTGTCATTGTAAAATAAATGTTACGTAGCAATTTCACACTATATAGATTGTATATTTTATATTTCCTTACACAAATTGATGCCTTTTCTTGATGCCTTTTCTTTTAAGTTCAAACAACTTCCCCACAAATTTTAAAAATCCTCTACAGATGTCCTACCATATAATTTCGTATCAAACAAATTAATTGTAATTGTTAGGGGTGGACAATAGATTTGGTCGGGTTAGGTTGGCCTGTTTACAAAGTTGGTGGTGTTGGGTCATGTCGGCCTGTTAACAATTTGGGCCGGATTAGACTTTTTATGTAAATAAACAGGTCGGATTGGGTCGGCTTATAAGAGACCCATTTTAGTCCATTTTAAAATTAAATAAACTTGCACAGAAAAACTCTGTATGACACACACACACACACACACACACATATATATATAAAGCATTGGGAACAAGCATAATGAATTGTAGCATGTAACTAGTGTGGCAAGGGCATCAAAAAATAAATGGTTCATTACACAGGTCGCTAATGGGCTTATTCAACCCATTAATATACATTAATGGGTCAGCCTACTATTGACCTGATCAATCATTGTCCGATCTTTTATTAACTGTATTTTAAATGAGCTGATTCGCTTGATTCGATAGAGACTCAGCCCATTTTTCACCCCTAGTAATCATCGTAAATGTTCTTAGCGTACATCATGATCCCGAATAAGCGAATCCAATTGTTAACCGTGCTTCCTCCTGACTCCTGATGCAATTCCAATGGCTTGATAATTCGTCATAAATTAAAATTTCTTTACAAACTGAATTTTGACGGCAATCTCATTTTCAAGACGCAAAGTCGACGTAACGTGGCTCAAGTTATGTCAGATAATTCCAAAGATTGATAATTCCTTACAAATTAGATTTCTTTCCAACTGGTAATCGTATTTTTTAGAAGTAAGGGCAACTTGTCAGATCAATGAATGGAGTTGAATTAAGTTGGATTGCATAAATCGACCAACCGCTCATCGTTGTTTGACCCGATAATCTTGGTTTGCCCAAGTATACACTCGAGCCAACCTAGCCCAACCCAATTGGACCCATGACTTTGGTTGTCATGACCCAATATCCCAGCCCGAGATGCAAACCAGGTTGGAATCATGTAGTCATGAACTGCTTTGGGGCCCGAAAAATTGATAAAACAACAACAACTACTTCTTTTTTTCAGCATAAGTTCCGTTTTTGCGACATATGAGGAAATCCAGATGTAAGCAGCTTTACCCCTATGCCTAAAAAATTGATGACTTTATATTTGTATTTTTCCCGATGTTCATTACCAAAATGTGCATGGGTATAATAAGCATTATTATTAGTCATGAACTAGAGATAATTAAGTTTGATTACAAAAACATATATGTTTTTTTTAAAAAAAAAGTCTTTGAACCTCTATTTTACTAGAGCTAAACAGGCATACTACATGTTTGATTAATGTCGGACAGGGCCCCCATATTTTGAAGCTGCATGGATAAGTTCCTCATGAAGTCTTCTTATCTCGCTTTCTTTCTCCTCCCTTTCTCTCTGCAATAGAATCAATATAACAAATAAATAAATTAAGACCCACCCTCTCAATTCATTTAGACACACAAAAACACACACAGAAAAAGAAGAAGAAGAAGAAAAGGCGAAGTAATGAGGCCATAGATTACGGTACAATTTTCCCACAGAAAAAAGAGAGAAATAAACCTTTTCGTCTTGTCGAACAGCGATCCAGACATGGAGATAATCAATGGACTGCCACAAGATGAACGTCCCAACCCACATTGCGAAGAACGTCGCCACCCTCACCATCCTTCGCGTCTCTCTCTCTCTCTCTCTCTCTCTCTCTCTTGGAGTTTTGTAATTGTGGATGCTTTTAGAATAAGCTAATTAATCTTTACTATTAATGTTATGAGGTTAGTTAATTTCGTTGAGGTGGTCCTCCAGCTGAATCCAGAATTAGCTCCTTTCCTTGGGTGCTTTCCAGGACCTACATGGGCTT